>CAUYUJ010004102.1:178255-478255 GCA_963575745.1 Prorocentrum cordatum | reverse complement strand
ATCCCCCGAACTGGCGACAAGGCCACACGCGACAGCACGCGGACATACTGTCCCGCTGCTGAAGCTGGGGGGCGGACAACCAGAAGAGAGTACGCATTGCAAGGCCTGGTGGAAGGGGCGGCGACCCTAGAAGGCTACACACCCGAGGAGGCAAGGCAACAGCGGAGCCAAGCGTGCCATGCTGCACAAGGCCGCGCGCGTGTAACAGAGTACAGCATAACCTACAACTTGTAACAATGTTACAAGGCGTGGCCCAAAAAAGAAGATGGAGGGAAGGACGGGTCAGCCGAGGGCCTGGGGCGCTGGGGCGCCTGGCCGCCTCGCGCCTGGGGGCGCTGCACTGAACCCTGCTGCAGCTGGCACAGGCCCCGGCGCGAATGGCGGGCAGGCCAGGCCGCGACAGGACGACCGCGCCACGAGCGGCTGACAGCGGCAGCGGCTGGAGACAGCGGAGGCGGCCACGGCGGCGGCCGCCTGGCTGACGGCCGTGGCTGCGGCGGAGGCAAGGACAGCGCAGCAGAAGCAGCAGCAGCAGCAGCAGCAGCAGCAGCAGCAGCAGCAGCAGCAGCAGCTGCGGCCTGCCGGCAGCGGCTGAGCGAGCCCCCTCGCCACGCCGCGGCAGCGCGGGCGCCCCCTTGCGCCAAGGTCCTCCTGGCTCTGGCCGAAAACCTCCCGTTCCTTCCGGGTGTGCCCCTGCCCCACACTCACCGTGGGCGCGCGGGGAGGGTTCGGACGGGCTGCGGGGGGGACGCGGCGGACTTGGGCTAGGGAAGGGCGGCAAAAAAAAACAATAATAATAACAATAATAATAACAATAATAATAATAATAATAAGAATAATACTAGTAATAATAATAATAGTAATAATAATAATAGTAATAATAATAATGATAATAATAATAATAATGGTAATAATGATAATAATGATAATAATAATAATCGTAATAATAATAAGAAGTATAGTAATAAAAATAATAGTAATAATAATAAGAATAAGAATAATAATAATAAGATACTAAGATAATAATAGTAATAATAATAAGAAGAAGAGTAATAATAATAACAATAATTAATAATAATACTAATAATAATAATAATAGTAAGAAGAAGAAGAATGATAGGAATAATAAGAATAATAGTAATAATAAGAAAAAGGCTAATAATAATGATACTAATAAGTATAAGAATAATAATAATAATAATCAGATTAAGACTAATAATAATAGTAATAATAATAATAATGTTATTAATAATAATAGTAGTAATAATACTACGAATAATAATAATGATATATTTTGTAAATATACATTATATATATAAATAAAACAAACTATAATATATATATATATATATATATATACATATATATTTATATATATACATACATATATATATATATATACCGACGGCATGAGAAGTTGCAGCGCGGGGGATTGGAACAGCACGGCACCAGGCGGGAGCAGCCAGGAGCAGCCCACGGCAACGCCACCCCGTGCACAGCACAACACAGCATGGCAGGACACGGCAACAACCCAGCGCAGCACCCAGGGTACAGGGGCGGCGACCGCGCGAAGCAAAGGGAATACTCGAGAGGACAACCAGGATTCGAGACACACGGCAGCAAACATGTACGACCTTGCAGCCCACGCAAACCAGTGCGTCAATGCACTTCGGCCTCCGCTTCATAGTAAAATACACGAAGGAAACGTCGCAGGCCCAGGAGGCGCGCGGGAACCAGCGCAAGGGGAGGGGGCCAGTGTTAGACGCCAACCACCGCGCCGAAGCTCCGGTGGTCGGAAGAATTGCCGACCACCACCCCCGCCCCCGGTCCACGCAAGGGGCGCTTGGCAAGGCCCCAGGCCAAGAACGGCTCCAGAAGCCAGAAGCGGTGGTCGGCGAAAACACCAGCCACCGCGCCGAAGCGACGGTGGTTGGGAGAATCTCCGACCAGCGCGCCCCTGTCCAGGAGCCAGAGAAGCAGACTGCTGCAACAGGCTCCGGCGCGAGCGCACCCTGGGCTCCACAGCGGGCCCGCACCGGACGCCAGAGGCGGTGGTCGGCGGAAACACCAAATGTCGCTCCGGAGAGACGGTGGCTGGGAGATTCGCCAACCGCCGCACCCAAAACCAGGAGTCACGCAGCACCGGACACCGGAGGCGGCGGTCGACGAAAACACCAACTTCCGCGGCAAAGACACGATTTTTTGGCGATGTGCCCGCTACGGCACCCGTCCCGATGATGATGACGATGAATGGTGAAGATTTGCAGAAGGCAGAGGCAGGGATGGGAAGAGGGGGAGGGCAGCGGGAGGATGGAAGGAGGAAGGAGGAGAGGAAGAGGAATGAGAAGGCGGGGCGCTCTCTTCAAAACGAGGACGCCACAGCACAGGATGGTTGGGAACTGGACGTGCACCAGCGGGTCGCGTACGTTCACACGACAGAGCAGGAGGGTTGACCACGCACCTGGGCAGCCAAAAGGAGACAGACGCCTGGGGAAGGAGGCGCCTGGGGAAGGCAACACGAGCAGGAGCCACTAACTAAAGGGCAGGGCGAGAGCAAGCAAGCGTAGTGGCTGCCAGCGGCTGTCCTAAATCCAATTTTGCCTTGCTGCGGCTCTCGGGTATTCACTTCGCTGCTCATGTCCGCTTATTCAAATAGTCCTGCTTTGCTGCCATAATCTCCAGCATTCCCTGCGCTGCGCGTGTCCGCCACCCTGCCGCTCTGGTGCCTGTCTTGGCTGCTGCCGTGCTGCGCTGCGTGGTGGAGCATGTCGGCGTTGTGCAGTGCTGTGCTGTGGTCTTCTGTCCCCTGCTCGGTCCGCGTGCTTGCGTTCTCCTTCCTCCCTGTATTTTTGCAGGCCCTGCCTTTCGTTCAGTCTGTGCATTTTCCTGCCTCGCTCGTACTTCCTTGAAGCCTTACGTGTGCACTTTAAAAAATTAGCCTGGCGAAGGACCCAACCATATGCAGTTGAGAGTACCGCAATTGTGAATATCTTCTTCGGTGGCGCTCCCTATGGGGCCACGAGCCGTATGAGGGGTGTGCCGAAATGCGTGGCAGTGTACACAACACGAACGAAGACGATAGGTCCGAATATGAAAGCTTGAGCGCGTGCGAGTCGGATCGCGAGCGAGTCTGATTATGAATGAATCTGCGCGCGATTGATTCTATTCGCATGAATGCGTGCATGGATACGCCCAGTGTAAATGTATGTATACGACTGTGAACAGTTTGGGTCTGCGTGACTCTCGGTACTCGTGACTCTGAGCGTCGCCTCTGCAGGGGGCTTCCCTGGGAACCCCGACGGCAGCGCCCGCGCGCCGCGACGCCCATGTCGGCACGCCACACACCTGGTGTGCGGGACGCATGCGGACGGCAGCACTGGGGCCTTCGGTGGAGCTCCCTGTGGGGCCACGAAACGTGTGAGGGGTGTGCCGAAATGGGTGTGCGGGACGCATGCGGACGGCAGCCATGGGGCCTTCGGTGGAGCTCCCTGTGGGGCCACGAAACGTGTGAGGGGTGTGCCGGGACGCAAAGCATGTGTTCGGTGGAGGTGGGGCCACGAAACGTGCGGGGAATGCGTGGGTGCCTTCGGTGACGATGGATGTTGACGCATGCGGACGGCAGCTGGGGCCTTCGGTGGAGCTCCCTATGGGGCCACGAAACGTGTGAGGGGTGTGCCGAAATGGGTGTGCGGGACGCATGCGGACGGCAGCCATGGGGCCTTCGGTGGAGCTCCCTGTGGGGCCACGAAACGTGTGAGGGGTGTGCCGAAATGGGTGTGCGGGACGCATGCGGACGGCAGCACTGGGGCCTTCGGTGGAGCTCCCTGTGGGGCCACGAAACGTGTGAGGGGTGTGCCGAAATGGGTGTGGGGACGCATGTGAACGCAGCCACTGGGGCCTTCGGTGGAGCTCCCTGTGGGGCCACGAAACGTGTGAGGGGTGTGCCGAACTGGGTGCGGTGGGCGCATGCGAACGCAGCCACGGGGGCCTTCGGTGAGGCTCCCTATGGGGCCACGAATCGTGTGAGGGGTGTGCCGAAATGTGTGTGCGGACGCATTGCGGCCGGCAGCCATGGGGCCTTCGGTGGAGCTCCCTACGGGGCCACGAACGTTTGAAGGGGTGTGCGAGATGGGTGTGTCGGGACGCATGCGAACGCAAGCCATGGGTCCTTCGGCTCGGTGGAGTTTCCCTGTGGGGCCACACCACGGAACGTGTGTGAAGGGGGGGGGGGGGGTGGGCCGAAATGGGTGTGCGGGACGCATGCGGACGGCAGCACTGGGGCCTTCGGTGGAGCTCCCTGTGGGGCCACGAAACGTGTGAGGGGTGTGCCGAAATGGGTGTGCGGGACGCATGCGGTCGGCAGCACTGTGGCCTTCGGTGGAGCTCCCTGTGGGGCCACGAAACGTGTGAGGGGTGTGCCGAAATGGGTGTGCGGGACGCATGCGGACGGCAGCCATGGGGCCTTTCGGTGGAGCTCCCTGTGGGGCCACGAAACGTGTGAGGGGTGTGCCGAAATGGGTGTGCGGGACGCATGCGGACGGCAGCACTGGGGCCTTCGGTGGAGCTCCCTGTGGGGCCACGAAACGTGTGAGGTGTGTGCCGAAATGGGTGTGCGGGACGCATGCGGACGGCAGCCATGGGGCCTTCGGTGGAGCTCCCTATGGGGCCACGAAACGTGTGAGGGGTGTGCCGAAATGGGTGTGCAGGACGCATGCGGACGGCAGCACTGGGGCCTTCGGTGGAGCTCCCTGTGGGGCCACGAAACGTGTGAGGGGTGTGCCGAAATGGGTGTGCGGGACGCATGCGGACGGCAGCCATGGAGCCTTCGGTGGAGCTCCCTATGGGGCCACGAAACGTGTGAGGGGTGTGCCGAAATGTGTGTGCGGGACGCATGCGGACGGCAGCACTGGGGCCTTCGGTGGAGCTCCCTGTGGGGCCACGAAACGTGTGAGGGGTGTGCCGAAATGGGTGTGCGGGACGCATGCGGACGGCAGCCGCGGAGGAGAGAGGAGAGGAGGAGGAGGAGAGGAGGTGGGACGCGGGGCGCTGTCTCTTCAAAACGAGGACCCAACACCACAGGATGGTTGGGAAATACGTCCTGCGCGGGCCGCGTACTCAATAGAGACTGCTCGGGAGGCTCAGTGCCGCATTTCGCGTTGCTTATTGTCCTGGTGTGATGTCTCGCGTTTGTCTTGAGGCCTTGCCAGTCTGTCTCGCCCCCTTGCTGTCGTCCACTCTGCCACTGACCGCGCGCGCAGGGCCAGGCGTGCCGCCTGCCTCGGAGGAAATGCGCCGTCGCCCAGGATCGCGTGCGTGAAGGCAGGGCGGCCGGCGCAGGCTGCCATTACCACAACCACCAGCCGCACCGACGACGACGACGACGACGACGACGAAGACGACGACGACGACGAAGACGACAACGACCAGCACCAGCCCCAGCACCACCACCACAACCAGCAACTTCAGTGGCAGTGGGCGGCGTGAGGACCGAAACCCGTCGTCCAAGACATGCCGGAAACAGTGTGGCAGAAGACGCGGGGCGCCAGATGTCGGAGCAGGCGCGGCAGGCCGAGAAAATCCCACCAGCCCTCTGGGCGTGGGTTCCTCTTCCACCCCCCTTCTTCCCCTTCGGGGAGGGGCTTATCACTGTTCCTTCTTTATAGATACAGCCCCTCCCCCAGGCGACCGGCGTACAACCAGGAGCCATGAGAGCACCGGCCCTCCCCCACCATCCCTTTCAATTAGCCTGGCGAAGGACCCAACCATATGCAGTTGAGAGTACCGCAATTGTGAATATCTTCTTCGGTGGCGCTCCCTATGGGGCCACGAGCCGTATGAGGGGTGTGCCGAAATGCGTGGCAGTGTACACAACACGAACGAAGACGATAGGTCCGAATATGAAAGCTTGAGCGCGTGCGAGTCGGATCGCGATCGAGTCTGATTATGAATGAATCTGCGCGCGATTGATTCTATTCGCATGAATGCGTGCATGGATACGCCCAGTGTAACTGTATGTATACGACTGTGAACAGTTTGGGTCTGCGTGACTCTCGGTACTCGTGACTCTGAGCGTCGCCTCTGCAGGGGGCTTCCCTGGGAACCCCGACGGCAACGCCCGCGCGCCGCGACGCCCATGTCGGCACGCCACACACCTGGTGTGCGGGACGCATGCGGACGGCAGCACTGGGGCCTTCGGTGGAGCTCCCTGTGGGGCCACGAAACGTGTGAGGGGTGTGCCGAACCTGGTGTGCGGGACGCATGCGGACGGCAGCACTGGGCCTTCGGTGGAGCTCCCTGTGGGGCCACGAAACGTGTGAGGGGTGTGCCGAAATGGGTGTGCGGGACGCATGCGGACGGCAGCCATGGGGCCTTCGGTGTAGCTCCCTATGGGGCCACGAAACGTGTGAGGGGTGTGCCGAAATGGGTGTGCGGGACGCATGCGGACGGCAACCATGGGGCCTTCGGTGGAGCTCCCTATGGGGCCACGAATCGTGTGAGGGGTGTGCCGAAATGGGTGGGAGTGACGCATGCGGGGGGCGGCACTGAGGCCTTCGGTGGAGCTCCCTATGGGGCCACGAAACGTGTGAGGGGTGTGCCGAAATGTGTGTGGGTGACGCATGCGGCCGCGGCCACTGGGGCCTTCGGTGGAGCTCCCTGTGGGGCAACGAAGCGTGTGAGGGGTGTGCCGAAATGGGTGTGGCCGGGACGCATGCGGACGCAGCACTGGGCTTCGTGAGCTCCCGTGGAGCCAGGAACGTGTGAGGGGTGGTGCCGAAATGGTGTGCGGGACGCCATGCGGACGGCAGCCTGTGACCTTCGGTTGAGCTCCCTATGGGCCACGAAAAGTTGTGAGGGGTGTGCCGAAATGGGTGTGCGGACGCATGCGGACGGCAGCACTGGGGCCTTCGGTGGAGCTCCCTGTGGGGCCACGAAACGTGTGAGGGGTGTGCCGAAATGGGTGTGCGGGACGCATGCGGACGGCAGCCATGGGGCCTTCGGTGCAGCTCCCTATGGGGCCAAGAAACGTGTGAGGGGTGTGCCGAAATGGGTGTGCGGGACGCATGCGGACGGCAGCACTGGGGCCTTCGGTGGAGCTCCCTGTGGGGCCACGAAACGTGTGAGGGGTGTGCCGAAATGGGTGTGCGGGACGCATGCGGACGGCAGCCATGGGGCCTTCGGTGGAGCTCCCTATGGGGCCAGGAAACGTGTGAGGGGTGTGCCGAAATGGGTGTGCGGGACGCATGCGGACGGCAGCACTGGGGCCTTCGGTGGAGCTCCCTGTGGGGCCACGAAACGTGTGAGGGGTGTGCCGAAATGGGTGTGCGGGACGCATGCGGACGGCAGCCATGGGGCCTTCGGTGGAGCTCCCTGTGGGGCCACGACACGTGTGAGGGGTGTGCCGAAATGGGTGTGCGGGACGCATGCGGACGGCAGCACTGGGGCCTTCGGTGGAGCTCCCTGTGGGGCCACGAAACGTGTTAGGGGTGTGCCGAAATGGGTGTGCGGGACGCATGCGGACGGCAGCCATGGGGCCTTCGGTGGAGCTCCCTATGGGGCCACGAAGCGTGTGAGGGTGTGCCGAAATGTGTGCGCGGGACGCATGCGGACGGCAGCACTGGGGCCTTCGGTGGAGCTCCCTGTGGGGTCACGAAACGTGTGAGGGGTGTGCCGAAATGGGTGTGCGGGACGCATGCGGACGGCAGCCATGGGGCCTTCGGTGGAGCTCCCTATGGGGCCACGGAACGTGTGAGGGGTGTGCCGAAGTGGGTGATGACGATGACGATGACGACGATGACAATGACGATGATGATGATGATGATGATGATGATGATGATGATGATGATGATGATGAGGATGACGATGATGATGATGATGATGATGATGATGATGATGATGATGAATGATGATGAGGATGACGATGACGGACGATGACGATGACGATACGATGACGATGATGATGGATGATATGATGATGATGATGAATGATGATTGAAGAATATGATGATGAATGAATTGATATGATGAATGATGATGATGATGGAGGAGGGAGGAGGGGGAGTCGAGAGGAGGAGTGGGAGGTTGGTGAACGCGGGCCGCTGTCTCTTCAAAACAGACAAGGACACAACACCACAGATGGTTGGGAAAACAATATCAAACGCACTCTGCCTCCACATTTAGGCATGCGCGCAAGCCATTGTCGGCACCACCCCCCATCCAATCAAATTAGCCTGGTGAAGGACCCAACCATATGCAGTTGAGAGTACCGCAATTGTGAATATCTTCTTCGGTGGCGCTCCCTATGGGGCCACGAGCCGTATGAGGGGTGTGCCGAAATGCGTGGCAGTGTACACAACACGAACGAAGACGATAGGTCCGAATCTGAAAGCTTGAGCGCGTGCGAGTCGGATCGCGAGCGAGTCTGATTATGAATGAATCTGCGCGCGATTGATTCTATTCGCATGAATGCGTGCATGGATACGCCCAGTGTACATGTATGTATACGACTGTGAACAGTTTGGGTCTGCGTGACTCTCTGTACTCGTGACTCTGAGCGTCGCCTCTGCAGGGGGCTTCCCTGGGAACCCCGACGGCAGCGCCCGCGCGCCGCGACGCCCATGTCGGCACGCCACACACCTGGTGTGCGGGACGCATGCGGACGGCAGCACTGGGGCCTTCGGTGGAGCTCCCTTTGGGGCCACGAAACGTGTGAGGGGTGTGCCGAAATGGGTGTGCGGGACGCATGCGGACGGCAGCACTGGGGCTTTCGGTGGAGCTCCCTGTGGGGCCACGAAACGTGTGAGGGGTGTGCCGAAATGGGTGTGCGGGACGCATGCGGACGGCAGCCATGGGGCCTTCGATGGAGTTCCCTGTGGGGCCACGAAACGTGTGAGGGGTGTGCCGAAAGGGGTGTGCGGGACGCATGCGGACGGCAGCACTGGGGCCTTCGGTGGAGCTCCCTATGGGGCCACGAAACGTGTGAGGGGTGTGCCGAAATGGGTGTGCGGGACGCATGCGGACGGCAGCCCTGGGGCCTTCGGTGGATCTCCCTGTGGGGCCACGAAACGTGTGAGGGGTGTGCCGAAATGGGTGTGCGGGACGCATGCGGACGGCAGCCATGGGGCCTTCGGTGGAGCTCCCTATGGGGCCACGAAACGTGTGAGGGGTGTGCCGAAATGGGTGTGCGGGACGCATGCGGACGGCAGCACTGGGGCCTTCGGTGGAGCTCCCTGTGGGGCCACGAAACGTGTGAGGGGTGTGCCGAAATGGGTGTGCGGGACGCAGGCGGACGGCAGCCATGGGGCCTTCGGTGGAGCTCCCTGTGGGGCCACGAAACGTGTGAGGGGTGTGCCGAAATGGGTGTGCGGGACGCATGCGGACGGCAGCACTGGGCCTTCGGTGGAGCTCCCTGTGGGGCCACGAAACGTGTGAGGGTGTGCCGAATGATGTGTAGGTGACGCATGGACGGCCAGCCATTGGTGCCTTTCGTGGAGCTCCCTATGGGGCCACGAAACGTGTGAGGGTGTGCCGAAATGGGTTGTGTGGGCCGCATGCGGACGGCAGCACTGGCCCTTCGGTGGAAGCTCCCTGTGGGGCCACGAAACGTGTGAGGTGGGTGTGCCGAAATGGGTGTGCGGGACGCAATAGCGCACGCCAAGCCTGGGGCCTTCGTGGAGCTCCCTATGGGCCACGAAGCGTGTGAGGGGTGTGCCGAAATGGGTGTGCGGGACGCATGCGGACGGCAGCAATGGGGCCTTCGGTGGAGCTCCCTGTGGGTCCACGAAACGTGTGAGGGGTGTGCCGAAATGGGTGTGCGGGACGCATGCGGACGGCAGCACTGGGGCCTTCGGTGGAGCTCCCTGTGGGGCCACGATACGTGTGAGGGGTGTGCCGAAATGGGTGTGCGGGACGCATGCGGACGGCAGCCATGGGGCCTTCGGTGGAGCTCCCTATGGGGCCACGAAGCGTGTGAGGGGTGTGCCGAAATGGGTGTGCGGGACGCATGCGGACGGCAGCCATGGGGCCTTCGGTGGAGCTCCCTATGGGGCCACGAAACGTGTGAGGGGTGTGCCGAAATGGGTGTGCGGGACGCATGCGGACGGCAGCACTGGGGCCTTCGGTGGAGCTCCCTGTGGGGCCACGAAACGTGTGAGGGGTGTGCCGAAATGGGTGTGCGGGACGCATGCGGACGGCAGCCATGGGGCCTTCGGTGGAGCTCCCTATGGGGCCACGAAACGTGTGAGGGGTGTGCCGAAATGGGTGTGCGGGACGCATGCGGACGGCAGCACTGGGGCCTTCGGTGGAGCTCCCTATGGGGCCACGAAGCGTGTGAGGGGTGTGCCGACATGGGTGTGCGGGGCGCATGCGGACGGCAGCCATGGGGCCTTCGGTGGAGCTCCCTATGGCGCCACGAAACGTGTGATGGGTGTGCCGAAATGGGTGTAGGGGACGCATGCGGGCGGCAGCCCTCGGGCCTTCGGTGGAGCTCCCTATGGGGCCACGAAACGTGTGAGGGGTGTGCCGATGGGTGATGACGATGATGATGACAATGACGATGATGATGATGATGATGATGATGATGATGATGATGATGATGATGATGATGATGATGATGATGATGATGATGATGATGATGATGATGATGATGATGATGATGATGATGATGATGATGATGATGATGATGATGATGATGATGATGATGATGATGATGATGATGATGATGATGATGATGATGATGATGATGATGATGATGATGATGATGATGATGATGATGATGATGATGGGAGGAGGGAGGAGGGGGAGGAGAGAGGAGGAGGAGGAGGTGGGACGCGGGGCGCTGTCTCTTCCAAACGAGGACCCAACACCACAGGATGGTTGGGAAAAACAATGCAAAGTTCACTTTGGAGCAAAGTCTTGAGTCATGTTCGTGAGGCCCGCGACAACTTTGCATCATAAGGCCGGCGGGGGTGCCAGCATGTTCCCTGTCGTGCGCAGGGCCACCATCCCTGACCAAAAACCAATACAACATGCTCATCGCGACTAAATCTGGATCATGCGCGGCCATCCCGCGATCACTGGCAAGTGGTTTTTGACAGGGACGGCTTCCCGATGTGTGCTGTCACGGGCGCAGGCGCACCTGACGCACTCTGCACGTGCTCCGAACATGGCGCACCTGGCGCGGCTGGGGTGTGCGGCACACCTTGCGTGGCGCGCCTGGCACGCGTGGCGCACCTCGCCCCAGCGTCGCGCACTTGGGGTCGGCGTTGGTTCCCAGTAGCTGTCCGTCCAAAGACGCCCGCTGAACCTGCTCAGGCTCGGGTGTTACGTATGTGCTGGGAGGGCGGGTGGGAGTGAGCTAGACGGCTTGCTATCTAGGGGGTGCCTTGACCCCTCTCCCTACCAACTCCCCTGGAGCTGGACGGGGGCGGCCGCGAGGTGGCAGATGGTGTTGTTTCGCCCAAGACAGCTCCGAGAGGGCATCAGAGAGCCCAAGATCACCTTCAAGATGGTTCAAGATAGCCCAAGATGCCTCAAGATGGCTTCCAAGATGTTCCTGGAGGCCAAAAGACCGCCCAAAGACGGCTCCATGTGGCCAAAGAGCGTTCGCTTCCGAGAGCCATCCGAGACCTCAAGATAGCCCCATGATGGTCCCAGGGAGCCTCAACAGAGGCCCAAGAGAGCCCCAAGACGGCCCCAAGAGCGCCTAACAGCACTCCAAGAGCGTTCCAAGAAGGGTCCAAGAGTTGATGTTTGAGGCTCCCGAGGGGGGGCCCTAATCAAGGAACCTTCCTTCTTTGATCGATCTCCTCCAAGATGGCCCCAAGAGCGCCCCAAGGCTCCCAAGAGCGCCCCGAGAGGGCCCTAAGAGGCGCCCAGGCGGCCCCAAGAGGCGCCCAAGACGCCACCGAGAGGCTCCCAAGAGACCCTTAAGAGGCATTAGCTGGATCCCAGAGAGAACCAAAACGCTCAAATACGCCCCTAGGCCCGACAAGAGGCACCAAAAATATGTCCAAGAGCTTCCAAGATGCATGCATCCAAGACGCCCCAAGAGTTTCTCGGAACCGCCACAACGTTCCCAAGACGATCCAAGGAGCATACACGCCCACCTCCTCCTCCTCATCCTTCTGCACCTCCTCCTCCTCCTCATTCTCCTGCTCATGCTCCTGCTCCTGCTCCTGCTCTTGCTCCTGCTCCTGCTCCTGCTCCTCCTCATCCGCAAATTCATCAGCCTTCCCCCTCCTTCATCATCACTCCTGCTCCTCTCGAACGGTAACAGCTGTGCCCCTCTTTGCTCCTACACTTCCCTGATCGTCTCAACTCGCCTGGGCGTCGGTTTGGGATGGGCTGGTGGGGATGCACGCGAAGCGTCAAGGATTAGCAGTCAGAACGCTCCGCTCTCCTGCCCACGACTGCCTTTCTGCATGATGTGGTGCGTCCCTTTTCCCGCGCCTCCTTCTGCGTTGATTCGAGTCCTGTTCCTGCAAGATCTTCCGCGTTACTCACGGGCGCCGCCCCCCTCCCCTGTCCCCTAGTCTGGGGCCTCTGGTGGTCTTGCCTAGGTCCCGATTCAGTGGCCGTTCATGGTCCCCTGGTGGTCTAGCTGGGCCTGGTGTCGGGGGTCTGGTCTGCCAGGGTGCTGGCTCCGCTTCGTGCCGCGCGCAGTCGTGCCATCCCCGTGCCAAGGCCCTTCGGAACAACTCCCTCCCCTGTGGTCGGCCTGTGGAGTCGGGCGATCGCTTCGCCCTTCGCGCTGCCGGGTGGCTCAGTGATGCCACTTGCTTAGGCCGTGGACCACTCGTTGAAAACGTACGGGACGCAACGTGCACGACCTACACACGACAGGACTGGGTGAAAGCACCCATGGGGGAGCAACGGGGGGGGCAACGACTTCACGCTGCCAAAGGCCAAAGGCTAGTCCCACCAGCCCTCTGGGAGTATGTGGTTTAGGTAGTATTATCTTCTATCTTCCCTTCTTCCACTTCGAGGAAGGGCTTGTCACTGTTCCCTATTGATATACATCCCCTCCCCCAGGCGACCGGCAACCAACCAGGAACAATGCCGACCCTATGCTCCCCACCCAAACAAAAATCCCTCTCAAATTAGCCTGGCGAAGAACCCAACCATATGCAGTTGTCAATACCGCAGCTGCGGGTTTCATCTTCAGTGGTACTCCCCATAGGACCACGGAACGTGTGAGGGGTGTGCCAACATGGGTGCCACTGGGGCATTCGGTGAAGCTCCCTATGGGGACATGAAACACGCGCGGGGCGTGCCGACATGGGTGGCGAAAGCGCCTGTGAGGGCCGCCACTGGGGCCTCCAGTGGAGCTCCCTATGGGTCCCCGAAACATGATGCTGCTGCCGGGGGGGGGGCCGGGATGGGTGGCGGAGACGCATGTAAGCGCCGCTACTGGGGCCTTCGGTGGAGCTCCCTATGGGGCCACGAAGCGCGTGAGGGGTGTACTGGGATGTGTGGCGGGGACGCATGTGAGCGCCGCCACTGGAGCCTTCGGTGCAGCTCCCTATGGGGCCACGAAGCGTGTGAGGGGTGTGCCGAATTGGGTGCGGCTGGTGACGCATGCGGGCGGTGCCACTGGGGCCTTCGGTGGAGCTCCCTATGGGGCCACGAAACGTGTTGTTGTGAGGGGCGTGCCGGGATGGGTGGCGGGGACGCATGTGAGCGCGGCCGCTGGGGCCTTCGGTGGAGAACCCCATGGGGCCACGAAACGTGTGAAGGGTGTGCCGAATTGGGTGGGTGTGGGTGACGCATGTGAGCGCCGCCACTGGGGACTCGTGGACGATGGGGCCACGAAACCTGCGAGAGATGTGCCGAAATGGGTGTGCGGGACGCATGCGCATGTGAGCGCCGCCACTGGGGCCTTCGGTGGAGCTCCCTATGGGGCCGCGAAACGTGTGAGGGGTGAGCCGAATTGGGTGTGCGGGACGCATGCGGGCGGCAGCGCTGGGGCCCTCGGTGAAGCTCCCTATGGGACCACGAAACGTGTGAGGGGTGTGCCGAATTCGGTGTGCGGGACGCATGCGGGCGGCAGCACTGGGGCCTTCGGTGGAGCTCCCTATGGGGCCACGAAACGTGTGAGGGGTGTGCCGAATTCGGTGTGCAGGGCGCATGCGGGCGGCAGCACTGGGGCCGTCGGTGGAGCCCGCTATGGGGCCACGAAATGGGTGTGCGGGACGCAGGCGGGCGGCAGCATTGGGGCCTGCTGTGGAGCTCCCTATGGGGCCACGGAACGTGTGAGGGGTGTGCCGAATTGGCTGTGCGGGACGCATGCGGGCGGCAGCGCTGGGGCCTTCGGTGGAGCTGTGTGAGGGGTGTGCCGAAATGGGTGTGCGGGACGCATGCGGGCGGCGGCATTGGGGCCTTCGGTGGAGCTCCCGATGGGGCCACGAAACGTGTGAGGCGTGTGCCGAATTGGGTGTGCGGGACGCATGCGAGCGGCAGCACTGGGGCCTCCGGTGGAGCTCCCTCTGGGGCCACGAAACGTGCGAGGGGTTTGCCGAATTGGGCGTGCGGGGCGCATGCGGGCGGCAGCGCTGGCGCCTTCGGTGGAGCTCCCTATGGGGCCACGGAACGTGTGAGGGGTGTGCCGGAATGGGTGTGCGTGACGCATGCGGGCGGCAGCGCTGGGGCTGTCGGTGGGGCTCCCTATGGGGCCACGAAACGTGTGAGGCGTTTGCCGAATTGGGTGTGCGGGACGCATGCGGGCGGAAGCACTGGAGCCTTCGGTGGGGCTCCCTATGGGGCCACGAAACGTGTGAGGGGTGTGCCGAATTGGGTGTGCGGGACGCATGCGGGCGGCAGCACTGGTGCCTTCGGTGGGGCTCCCTATGGGGTCACGAAACGTGCGAGGGGTGTGCCGAAATGGGTGTGCGGGACGCATGCACGGCAGCATGGGGCCTTCGGTGGAGCTCCCTATGGGGCCACGAAACGTGTGAGGGGTGTGCCGAAATGGGTGTGCGGGACGCATGCGGACGGCAGCACTGGGGCCTTCGGTGGAGCTCCCTGTGGGGCCACGAAACGTGTGAGGGGTGTGCCGAAATGGGGGTGCGGGACGCATGCGGGCAGCAGCACTGGGGCCTTCGGTGAAGCTCCCCATGGGACCACGAAACGTGTGAAGGGTCCGAATTGGGTGTGCGTGATGCATGCGGGCGGCAGCGCTGGGGCCGCCGGTGGATCTCCCGATGGGGCCACGAAACGTGTATGTGGTGTGCCGAATTGGGTGTGCGTGACGCATGCGGGCGGCAGCGCTGAAGCCTTCGGCGGAGCTCCCTATGGGGCCACGAAACGTGTGAGGGGTGTGCCGAATTGGGTGTGCGGGGCGCATGCGGGCGGAAGCAATGGGGCCTTCGGTGGAGCTCCCTATGGGGCCACGTGTGAATGGTGTGCCGAAATGGGTGTGCGGGACGCATGCGGGCGGCAGGGCTGGGGCCTTCAGTGGAGCTCCCTATGGGGCCACGGAACGTGTGAGGGGTGTGCCGAATTGGGCGTGCGTGACGCATGCGGGCGGCAGCGCTAGGGCCTTCGGTGGAGCTCCTTATGGGGCCACGAAACGTGCGTGCGTGACGCATGCGGGCGGCAGCGCTGGGGCCTCCGGCGGAGCTGCCTTATGGGGCCACGAAACGTGTGAGGGGTGTGCCGAATTTGGTGTGCGGGACGCATGCGGGCGGCAGCGCTGGGGCCTTCGGTGGAGCTCCCTATGGGGCCACGAAACGTGTGAGGGGTGTGCCGAATTGGGTGTGCGTGACGCATGCGGGCGGCAGTGCTGGGGCCTTCGGCGGAGCTCCCTATGGGGCCACGAAACGTCTGAAGGGTGCGCCGGATTGGGTGTGCGTGACGCATGCGGGCGGCAGCACTGGGGCCTTCGGCGGAGCTCCCTAGGGGGCCACGAAACGTGTGAGGGGTGTGCCGAATTGGGCGTGCGGGGCGCATGCGGGCGGCAGCGCTGGGGCCTTCGGTGGAGCTCCCTATGGGACCACGGAACGTGTGAGGGGTGTGCCGGAATGGGTGTGCGTGACGCATGCGGGCGGCAGCGCTGGGGCCGTCGGTGGGGCTCCCTATGGGGCCACGAAACGTGTGAGGGGTGTGCCGAATTGGGTGTGCGTGACGCATGCGGGCGGCAGCGCTGGGGCCTTCGGCGGAGCTCCCTACGGGGCCACGAAACGTGCGAGGGGTGTGCCGAAGTTGGCGTGCGGGACGCATGCGGGGGGCAGCACTGGAGCCTTCGGTGGAGCTCCCTATGGGGCCACGAAACGTGTGAGGGGTGTGCCGAATTGGGCGTGCGTGACGCACGCGGGCGGCAGCACTGGGGCCTTCGGTGGAACTCCCTATGGGGCCACGAAACGTGTGAGGGGTGTGCCGAAGTGGGTGTGCGGGACGCAGGCGGGCGGCAGCGCTGGGGCCTTCGGTGGAGCTTCTTATGGGGCCACGAAACGTGTGAAGGGTGTGCCGAATTGAGTGTGCGTGACGCATGCGGGCGGCAGCACTGGGGCCTTCGGTGGAGCTCCCTACCGGGCCACACGAAACGTGTGAGGGGTGTGCCGAATTGGGTGTGCGTGACGCATGCGGGCGGCAGCGCGGGGGCCTCCGGCGGAGCTCCCTATGGGGCCACGAAACGTGTGAGGGGTGTGCCGAAGTGGGTGTGCGTGACGCATGCGGGCGGCAGCACTGGGACTTTCGGCAGAGCTCCCTATGGGACCACGAAACGCGTGCGGGGTGTGCCGAAGTGGGTGTGCGTGACGCACGCGGGTGGCAGCACTGGAGCCTTCGGCGGAGCTCCCTATGGGGCCACGGAACGTGTGAGGGGTGTGCCGAATTGGGTGTGCGTGACGCATGCGGGCGGCAGCACTGGGGCCTTCGGTGGAGCTCCTTATGGGGCCACGAAACGTGTGAAGGGTGTGCCGAATTGGGTGTGCGCGACGCATGCGGGCGGCAGCACTGGGGCCTTCAGTTGAGCTCCCTATGGGGCCACGGAACGTGTGAGGGGTGTGCCGAATTGAGTGTGCGTGACGCATGCGGGCGGCAGCGCTGGAGCCTTCGGCGGAGCTCCCTATGGGGGCCACGAAACGTGTGAGGGGTGTGCCGAATTGGGTGTGCGTGACGCATGCGGGCGGCAGCGCTGGAGCCTTCGGCGGAGCTCCCTATGGGGCCACGAAACGTGTGAGGGGTGTGCCGAATTGGGTGTGCGTGACGCATGCGGGCGGCAGCACTGGGGCCTTCGGCGGAGCTCCCTATGGGGCCACGAAACATGCGAGGGGCGTGCCGAAATGGAGGAGGGAGGAGGGAGGGGACAGCGGCAAGGAACGCATTGCGACGTCTCTTCAAAACGAAGACCCAACACCACAGGACGGTTGGAAAAACCTATAAACACACACTCTGCCTCCAAATTCTGAGCCTGCGCAACCAACCCGATGCGGGTCCCCCCCACCATCCCTGTCAACAAACAATACAAAATACACTGTGGGGCAAAATCTTGTGTCATGTTCGCGAAGCCCGCGGGCACTCCGTATTGTTTATCGCCTTGTCGCGCCCGATTGCCTTCCGAAGCCTCAAGATGGTTCCAAGATGATCCGGGAGGGCACCCAGAGAGGCCCAAGAGGGCCCCAAGGCGACACCAAGAGCGCCCAAGAGGGTTCCAAGAGCGCTCCAAGTGGGCCCCAAGAGGCGATTTTAGAAGCCCTGAGGGGGGTGCAAACTAAGGCCCCCCCCCCCCCTTCCTTGATCGATGTCCTACAAGATGGCCTCAAGAGGGCCCCCTGGTCTCCCGAGAAAGCCCCAAGAGGCGCCCAAGAGACCCCCAAGAGGTGCCTAAACGGCTCCGAGGGGACTCACGAGGCAACTCTCAACGGCACCCAAGACGCCCCAAGGGGCCCCCGAGACCGCCCAGAGGCATCCAAGACGGCCTAAGAGCCCTCCAAGGAAGCCCCTGGGCATCCAAAAGGCCTCTGGCCTTCTGCTCCCTCCTCCTCCTCCTCCTCCTCCTCCTCCTCCTCCTCCTCCTCCTCCTCCTCCCTCCTCCTCCCCCTCCTCCCCCTCCTCCTCCTCCTCCCTCCTCATCTCCTCCTCCTCCTCCTCCTCCTCCTCCTCCTCCCTCCTCCTCCTCTCCTCCTCCCTCCCTCCTCATCCTCTCTCCTCCTCCTCCTCCTCCTCCTCCTCTCTCATCCCTCCTGCGTCTCATCTGCCTATTCATTTTCCGTTTATCTCCTCCTCCTCCTCCTCCTCCTCCCCCAACTCCTTCCTCTCCCCCCCCCTCCATGTACTCCTCCTCATCCTCCTCCAACAGACAGCGGCTGCCCCCGATCTTGCTCCTACACTTCCCTGGTCAACCCAAATATCCTGGGCATCGTTTCTGGACGGGCTGGTGGGGACACGCGTCGCGTCAGAAATTGCCTGAGAAGTTGCTAGAATGAGGCCAGTGTAGAAGCATGAGGTGAAACGGTTTTGTTTGGGAGCGTGTGGGGGGCCGCCGAAGCGGCGGACCCATTTGTTGAATGGCTGAAGACATGTTGTGTGCCGCCCTGGCGTGGGCCTTATGAGACGATGTCATGGAGCTATCTTGCATTGATCTCCTGCTTACAAGATTCACGTACACTTGCCTTGTACTGCGGCCGGGACCGGGCACGCGACTTTTGCTGTATCCAGGACTAGTAAGACCGACTGCCAGGCAAGCTGCCTGAATCAGAGAATTGCAAAAGTATTCGGGGCAACGGTTGCCTTGGATGCGCGCGGGGGTCGCAGCATTCGTCGAATGCTTTAACCCATAGTATTGTGAGCCCCGGTATGTTGTAAGTATGCTGGGATGCCATCTTGGAGCTATCTTGGGATCCTTCCGCCTTTCCAGTTTCATGGGGGCTGGACTTTTACTGCATGCAGGTCCGATAGAAGCGATTGCCAGGCGAGGTGCCCGAATCGGGGAAGCGTAGATGTACGCAGCGACACGGCCGCCTTCGAAGCAGTTCGGGGCCGCGGAAGCGGCGGGAACATATGTTGGATGATGAAACCAATGTTCCCATGGCACAGCGGCCGTAGCGGATTTCTCACTTGCAAAATTATCCCGGCAAAGCAACCTAAGAGCGATGTGTAGAAGCATATCTGGAAGCATTGCCCTTGAGATTCATGTAGGAGTCCTGTTGTAGAATTCTGGTGTAATCGCAGTCGCAGTCGCAATCGCAATGGCAGTTGCAGCGGCAACGGCAGTCGCAGTCGCAGCCTCAGCCTCAGCCTGCCTCAGCCTCAGCCTGCCTCAGCCTCAGCCTCAGCCTCAGCCTCAGCCTCAGCCTCAGCGGTGGATTCCCCATAGTCACTGGCGGCGCTCGGAGCCTCAGCATCAGCCTCCTCAGCGGTGGATTCCCCATAGTCACTGGCGGCGCTGGGGGCCTCAGCCTCAGCCTCAGTGGTGCGCCCCCCATAGTCACTGGCGGCGCTGGGGGCCTCAGCCTCAGCCTCAGCGGTGCATTCCCCATAGTCACTGGCGGCGCTGGGGGCCTCAGCCTCAGCCTCAGTGGTGCGTTCCCCATAGTCACTGGCGGATCCGCGGATTCTCCCCGGATCCTGCCCGGACCCCCCTGGGGAGTCATGATGCTTTCTTTCGAGACCATTAGAAACCTACCTGTCTTCGCTGTTAGGTAACAAAGGTCTTGAAAAACTCTTGGGGCGATCTCGGGCCCAATGTATCAAACTGGGGGGTAACAAATTCAAGCCCCCCCCCCATCGGAAGCTCAAAAATACCGACTGCGGGCCCCCTTGAGCCGTCATTGGGGCGCTCTCGGGCGTTTCTGGGGCTCTCTTAGGACTCTCTTGGGTCCCTATCAATGACTTGATTGGGCCATCTTTGGGCCATCCGGAGGCCCACAAAACCCATCGGGAAAGACGAAGCTATGCGTTTGGAGGATGTTGGTCTCTTGCGGGGTGCATTGGAACGCCCGAAGGGACTTGGAATCGTCTTGGGGCTCTCGTGGGGCGTCTTGGAGGCATGTCGGAAGCTATTTTGAACCATGTTGAAGCATCTTGGGCCTTCTTGGAGGCCATCTTGGGCTCTTTGAGGCCCTCTTGGAACCATCTTAGACCGGAAGGCACCCCTCTGACACCTCGCGGGGCGCCCCGTCCAAACATAGGGGAGGGGGTAGGGGGAGGGGTCAAGACACCCTCCAGATAGCATGCCGTCTAGCTCACTCCCACCCGCCCTCCCAACACATAAGTAACACCCGAGCCTCAGCATGTTCAGCGGTCGTCTTTGGATGGACAGCTACTGCAAACCAAAAACGAGCCCATGTGCACGACGTTGGGGCCAGGTGCGCCACGTGCGCCAGGCGCGCCACGCGCGCCAGACAACCCTGGGGCCCGAGCGTGCCAGGCACGCCTGGTGCGCCACGTGCCTCCGCGTGCGCCAGGTGTGCCGCATACTCCAGCCGCCCCGGGTGCGCCGCGTTCGGGGCACGTGCAGCGCGCCAGGTGCGACCGCGCGCACGTGACAGCACATCGGGGAACATGTCGGCCCCCACCATCCTTGTCGGAAACCAATGCCCATCATTGTGCCTGAAGGGCCTGCGCACAGCAGGCCATACGCCACTGCCCCCGCCGCCCCTGTCAAAATCCATTTGACAATGATCGCGGGGCGACCGCGCTGATCCAGACGTAGCCGCGAGGTGCTTTATGCACTGTGTTTTGTGTTAGGGATGGTAGCGCTGCGCCCAGCAAGCAATCTGCTGCCACCCCCGCCGTCACTGTCAAAAACAATACAAAGTGCTCGCGGGCCTCACGAACATGTTTCAAGCCATTGCCCGAAAGTGTACTGTATATTGTTTTTGCCAGGGATGGTGGGAGGGCGCATCGGGTTGGCCGCGCATGCTCAAAATGTGGAAGCAGAGTGCGATTTACCTTGTTATTCGACAGGGATGGTGGAGGGGGGAACACGGTGTCTTCATTATTCCTGGTTGGCTGCCGGTCGCAGGAGAAAAGGGGCGTGTACTTATCATAGGGCATGATGATAAACCCCTTCCCAGAGCAATGGAAGGAGGGGTTATGGCAGAAAGAATACAAAACTAACTCGTTAAACCACTTACGCCTAGACGGCTGGTGGGATTCGGATCGGAACTCGGCTGCGGCAACGGAGGTTGAAACCCGAGGGCAGGTGACGTCTGCGGTACTCCAGCAAAAAAAAATGTCTGCAACACAATCATGACGAAGGCCGAGGACAGGCCGTCCGACATCTATCCGAAACTCCCAACGGCCACCAGGTGCGGGACGCGCTGGGCGTAGGGGGGGCTGGGGCCCTGCAAGGGCGATCACTTGGCTGGCCCGGTGCGTCCATCTTTGCCTGCCTTGTCCGCCTTCCCTGGTTTGCTGGCCCTGGCTCTGGCTGATGGCTTCCCCCCCCTCCCTCTCGCACTCCGCCTCCTCTCCCTGGCCCTTGTGTCGCCTTGCCTGTCTATGGTGCCTCCTCCCTCCCCCTCCTGGTTCTCCCTTCCTTTCCCGCCCCTGCGTCTGTCGGCCTGGCTTGTCCTCTCTTGTCTTCTCCCCTTCTCCTCCTCCCACCCCCCCCTTCCCGTGTTCCTTGGCTCCTCGCTGTCCCGCTCCTCTCTTTCACCCTGGCCTGGCCCGCGCTTCTTGATCGGACCACCCTTCGGTCCGAGTCAAAGTCGCGCAGCGCCGGCTTTACGAACGCGGAACACGCAGCAGAACACGCCATCCGCACATCTGATGAATGCGCTGGGGCCCCGCTTTGCGCCATCGGGCAGCCGGCGAAAAATGCAAGCGGCAGGAATCGGAACAAAACCTCTACATGAACCAGCGGGGCCTCGTGGGGGTATCTTGGGGCCTCTTGGAGCCTCTTGGGGGCCACGTCGGAGCGTTCCTGGGACTGCATGAGCTTTTTCGCGGGGCCCCTGGAGCCGGCCAGAGACGCAATGGTAGACCATCCCCTGCGGGAACAGGAAGAAAAGGCGGAGAAGCAGCGGGGGAAGACGAGGAGGAGGAGGAGGCCGAGGACGAGGACGAGGACGAGGAGGGGAGGCAGCAGCGGCAGTGGTTTTTGGCTACCCGACCCTCTTCCTAAGGGGTGGGCGTCGCCTGGGCGAAGCAAGAAAGCAAACTTGCAATATTCAGTTGATCGTCCGTTGACAAAACCTCTCAACGGAAATTCGGCGCTGCGAGGCCAAAACGCGAACTGAACATTACTGATTTGCCCGTCCTTCGGCCCGCAAAAAAAATGATTGATTATAGTCCAGGCGATACACACCAACAGGTATTTCGCATTTCAAGAGCCTGGCAAAACCCCAGGGCAGTGGAAGCAGCAGGCGGGCATCTGCCAGGGTAAACCTTTGCCCAACCTTCCTCCTCCGACTTGACGCAACGGCCCGCCAGACGAAAGAGGGGCAGGCCCCGGCAGGCATGGGCGTCAGAATTGCACAAGCATGCGCAGCAAATTCGTCGCGATTTTGGTTGTAGTGTAAATACTGTGGGTACCTTTTCCAGCGGAAGACTGGAAAGCAGCAGTGCGCAAGTATACTACCTAGCGCACGCTCGTGCCATTGCTCAGGTGCCTACGGACACGCGGATTCTTTCATTCTTCATTCATTCGGCCCACGACTCCCCCCCCCTCCACGAGGCACGGGGGGCGAGACAAGAATGCAAGCATGTTGATTTGTCCGCCCTTCGCCTCACTATCCTATCCATCCTCTGCGGGAGTTGGGGGCAAGGCAAGGTCGTCCTGCTGGCACTCGATTGGGTGAAAGCCTTCGACAGCGTCTCCCCGGTCTCTCACATCACCGCTAGTCATGCTTGGCGTGCCGACGAAGTTCGTGGAGCTGGTGCGGGCGATCTACCGGGACCGCGGTTTCCGCGTCCGGGATGCCGGCTCGACATCGGCGCCGAGGGCGCAGGATTTCGACATCAGCCAGGGGTGCCCGCTGTCGCCCTTCTTCATCGTGATCGTGATGACTGCGTTGCTACTGGGCGCGACGGAAGAGGCTGGGCCGCTGCTCGACCTCTCTCAAGGGGTACATGACTCGGTCTATTCCGACGACACACTGCTCGTGTCTGGTGAGTCCGATACAGCGACGGCCTACAAGCTCAGCATCAAAAAAGCCGGATCGCTGGACGGGCTGCTGTTCAATCGGCGCAATCTAAAAGTTCTGCCCATTGAGAGCGATGCGAAAATTCCAAAAACTAGACGGTTCCTGGGCGCCGCAGAAAGAGAGCATTCAATATCTGGGCAGCACGGCAAGCGACGGGAAGCTCGGCCCTGAACTCCCCCGCCGACTGGGCGCCGCGCGGGCGGAATTCGACAAGCTGAAGCGAACGCGGGGTCATTCCACGCTGACGCAGTCATGGAAGCTGGAGATCTTCAGCGCTTGCATTCTCAGTAAACTGCAACGTTTGCACGCGGCCTTCCTGAGCCAGGCGGAAACGAAGAAGCTCGACGCATTCCACGTGAGATGTTCGAGGCAGATACTTACTTCACTCACCCCATCCATACATTAGCCACGCAACGGATTTCAGTGTTTTGCAGCAGGCAGGCGTTCTCCCGCTGAGCAACTCTACTGAATCGAGAGCCGCTACTCCTGGGGCAGGTTGCCCGAAAGCCAGCTGATGACCCTGTCAGGCGCACTGTCCTACGCCATTTGCCCTGCCAGCTAACCCCGCAGAACTTCAAGCGAAAGCGGGGGCGCCCCCGGAAAACTTGGACCGAATCTGTTGCCCCCACGCTGTCTGGGCCGCGGGGGGCAAGGGGGCCCTGCCGCAGCCTGGCGCGCAGCCGTGAGGTGGTACTGCGCGCCCTGTGAGACCACGGAATGTGTGCCCATGCGCTTGGCGCTCAGCTGTCTTTCCCTCTCTTTTCTTGCTGGTGTAGGTTGTTATACCTAGTACTACTACCATATCCCTCCTCCTCTTGGTTCGGGCTGCGGGGGTCGCGGCAAGGATGCAATCGGGCATTCTTGATGCGCCGAAAACTCGATCGAACACCGCGCACATCCTCCCCCGACCGCGAAAGTTGACACATAAAAAGAAACCTGATTTCTTAACTTGCCCTCCCTTCGACCCGCCACCCCACCCCTCTTCCGCAGGGCATGACGGGTTGAAGCAAGAATGACAATTTACAGGCGTATATTGCACGCTGTCCGACCCACTAACCTACCCCCCCCCATCCCAGGTTTGGGCGCCACAACAAGAATGCAAGCGCACATCTTTGGTTTGCCCGCCCTTCCACCCGTCGCCCTGCCCTCCCCAGCGGGGGAAGAGCTGCCAAGGAGCTGCGAAAAAGCTGCGGAAACTCCTTCACAGGGAGGCTTCAAGCACGCGCACTGGGAACGACTAGAAAAACGCTTCTCAAGAGCAGATAACCAGGAGCCTTGGAGGAGTGGCGTAGCTCTGTCTCCTGGCTTCCAATCTGAAACCCTCTTGGCTCTTCAGAAGCTTTCCGGGAATCTTCTCAGAATCGGTTCAAACTAGAAGCCAGCACCACGCGGTAGGCCAGCTCCTCTTCAAAGCTCCTGGGCAGACATACCCTGAGCGCCCTGCTTGAATTTGCAGCGTGTTCCAGCCGCGTGTTCCTACATTTTCCCAATACGCGTGCCTACAGTCGTCTTCCGCATGTCCTTCGAAGCTCCTCCAAAGCTCGCTTCTCGAAGCGTGCAAGCTCCCCAGGCATGTTTTCCAGCGCCGTTGTCAACGTCTCCCACTCGCGCGATAACTCGCAATGCTCTTTGAGAAGAAGAGCGAAGAGGAATTCGAGCGCAGAACAAATGCTAGTTGGCCGATCCGGTCAGAACATACAAAGTGGTGCCTAGGCTGGGTTTTCTTAAAACGCGGTGGATGTCGGATGTCTTTTATGTTTTAGGGGGGAAAAGGGGTGACCCCCCCCCCCAAAAAAAAAAAAAAAACGCCTTTCACCTTACACAACAGATGACGACGTGTTCGGAGTCCCCAGAAGGAACTGAACAGAGCTTCCGAAAACCTTCTGGGCAGCTTCTGGGCACTCGCATTGGGGAAAGTTTAAACAAGGCCTTTCGGGACCAATGACCAATTGCAAAGGAACTCGCGCCAGAAACTCTCGACCGACTCTGGAACGTCATGAAGTTCAAAACCTGGATAGCAGGGCGCCCGAAAAGCGTCAAATGGCCTTGCGAAGAACCCTGCTGGAAGGACCTGGAGAAGGCTTCGAAGGACATTCTGCTGAGCTTCCAGACACGCCTATTCTGAAACGCTCAAAGAAAGTCTGCCAGAACACGCTGCAAGGTCAAGCAACTCGCGCTGGGAATTCTTCCGGATACCGTAAAGACCTCCGCAGCTAATCTGCAATTCCGACTTCTTTATCTGGATACCTCTCAGCACTCTGCAAGCTATCCGGGAACCTGCGGCTCCGGCTTAGCTCTCTGCGAGCTATCCCAGAATTCGTGGGGCTCATGGGATCCAGTTGTGGCGTCCAAAACCCGGATAGCAGTGCAGCACTGTACGCGGGCGTAAACACGCGCTCCCGCGCGCGCGCACGGGCGCCGCGCGCACCTGCCCCCACCGCCACTGCAAACGCAAAAACGACCGCCGCCACCGCGCGCGCACGCGCCGCCACCTCCGCACACTACGATCCTCATTTAAACACACACACACACACACACACACAGACACACACACACACACGCAAACATCCACAGACACCCACGCACTAACGACCACGCACTCACGCATCTCTTCCCCACCTGCTCAGCGCCGGCACCCCCGCGCGCCCCCCGCCGCCCGCGCCAGCGCGCCGAAACGGGGAGGCATCGCCGCGTTCAGGGGCGAGCCCTCCCTCCACTCCAGGCACTCCGCCATCGCGGAGTGCCGGTGACAACGGGGAAGGGGGAGGGGGCGCACGGACGGCGCCACCGCCGCGGTCGCGCACGCGCTCGCGCGCAAACACACGCACACACACACACACACACACACACACACACACACACACACACACACACACAAAAACGCACACACATAAAAACACGCAAACGCACAAGCACACGCGCGCGCGCACTTACAAACACACACACAGATACGCAGACACAGACATCCACAGACGCGCACGCACTTTCGATGGCGCACTGACGCAACCCTCCACGCCTGCTCAGCGCCCTCCCCACCTGCGCCCCCCCCCCGCCCCCACGCGCCTGAAGGCTTGGCTCGGCATGGACACGACTTCCGCAGACCCAGTGTGCCTAGTCGTAGCGGCCAGCGTTCAGACTTACGAGCTCTACCTATCCCAACTATAAACACAAGCCTGCGCGCAGCGCTACATATTGCGCGAAGCACTCTGACTATACAGGACAGCCAATCGAAGAGCTAGAAACAAAAGCACCTTACCTCGGGCTGAAACCAGCCTTTCCGCGGCGTCAAGTCCAGCCTGCGTCAGCGCCCTATTCAGGGGCCGGGCCCCCCGCCACTCCACCCACTCCGACCTCACGGAGCGCCAGGGGCACGGAAGGGGAGGGGGGAGGGGCACGCGGACGGCGCGCAAGAGGGGGCGCGCGCGCCTACACACATGCCCAGGCCCACGCCCACGGCCACGTCCACGCGTGGGACAAGGACATACGCCCACGCCAACGCCCACAGCCACACCAACGCCAGCGCCCGTGCCCACGCCGACGCCGACGCCCACGCCTGCGCCCACACCCACACCCAAGCGCACGCTCACAGCCATGCCCACGCCAGCGCCCGTGCCCACGCCCACGCCGACGCCCACGCCTGCGCCCACACCCACACCCAAGCGCACGCTCACAGCCATGCCCGCGCCCGCGCCCGCGCCGCGCCCACGCCCCTACCTGCGACAACGCCCACGCCCACGCCCACGCCCGCACCCAAAGCCCACACCCACACCCACGCCCGCACCCGCGCCCCCGCCCACGACCACGGCCCCAACACACACACACACACACACACACACACACACACACACACACACACACACACACACACACGCCCCCGCCCACGCCCACGCCCACGCCCACGCCCACACCACCACCCACGCCCACACCGACAACCACACCCGTACCCACACCCACACGCACACCCACACCCACATCACCACCCACACCCACACCCACAGTCACTCCCAGGCCCACGTCCACGCCCACGCCCGCGCCCACACCCACGCCAAGACCCACACCACACCCACACTCACACCCACACCCACACCCACACCCACACCCACACCTACGTCCACGCCCACGACCGCGCCCAAGCCCACGCCCACTCCAATACCCACACCCAAACTTGCACACAAACCCACACCCACACCATCACCCACGCCCACCCACACCACGCCCGCACCCTTGCCCGCGCCAACGCCCGCGGCCACGGCCACGCCGACGCCCACAACCACGCCCACACCCAAACCCACGCCCACGCCCACACCAACACCCACGCCCACACCCAGGCTCACGCCCACGCCAACGCCCACGCCCACGCCCACGCACGCCCACGCCAAACCCCACGCCCGCGCCCACATCCACGCCCACTTCCGCGCACACGCCCAGACCCAGGCCCACGCCCACACCCACGCCCATGCCCAAGCCAAAGCCCACACCCACACCCATGCGCACACCCACGCCCACGCCAAAACCCATACCTACACACACTTCCACGCCAACACCCGCGCCCAAACCCACGCCCACGCTTACACCCGCGTCCACACCCGTACCCACACCCACACACACTCACACGGGCACCAGCAGTACCACGACGCACGCACGCACCAACCAACGCCAGCACGCATACCAACCATCACGCATACACACCGCACTCACATCCACGCCGACGCCCACGCCCACGCCATACCCCACGCCCGCGCCCACATCCACTGCCACTGCCGCGCACACGCTCAGGCCCATGCCAACGCCCAGCCAAAGCCCACACCCTCACCCATGCCCACACCCACGGCCACGCCCAAACCCAGATCAAACACACACACACACACACACACACTTCCACGCCAACATCCACGCCCAGACCCACGCCCACGCCCACGCCCACGTCCAACCCACGTCCACGCCTACACCCACGCCCACACCCGCACCCACACCCACACCCACGCACATTCGCACCGGCACCAGAAGTACCAAGACGGACGCACGCACCAACCAACGCCAGCACCCATAGCAACCATCACGCATACACACCGCAATAACACCCACACCCACGCACCTTTCGTTTGGCGTCACGGCCGCACAAACACAGACACACAACACCACACCCGCAGCACCACGACGCACGCAACAACGCACGCGTGCACGCACACCTACCAACACACACACACACACACACACCCACACTTACGCCCACGCCAACGCCCACACAAATACTCACGCCAACATCCACACCCTCATCAACAACAACACCCAGCGCTCATGACAGACCCAATCCAAGCGTCTAGATACTTCAGACTAGAGCGCCTGATGATTTCCTTCCGATTGCTGTGCCAAAGAGCTCTCAATCTCATCTACAGCTCGAGTTAAGTGAAGAAACTCACCATCATCTCGGAAAAAATCTGTAGAATACGAATAGTTTCGCGGATCTAGCTCGAGTAGCAGACCGACTTCATACCTCTAGATGCTTCAGACGAACGCGCCTGATGATTCTGAATCGATTACGTGTGCGCACCAGCTCTGTAGCTCTCCTACAGCTCGAGTTGAGTACACAAAACCAACAGCACCTGTCAAGATGACACGAAACAGCCGATCCCGCCGGAGTGCTTTTTGGCAGTAATAGGTACCCGATCGAACTGAAATTAAGACACGAGCGGGAATAAGATCGAATATCACGAGAAAAATACTAGAGCTCTAACGAATTGTTGAATTTCGAGAACATAATTTTCAACAGAGCCAAAGTCACCAAAAAATCCGTCGAGATTTTCTTGCCAACTGGGCGCCGGCGGTAAACCGTCAACCTTGGTTACCGCCGGGAGACTCGTAGAGCTTCCTTGCCATATACCATCTCCAAAGAATTAGCAAGAAATCGAATAGTTTTTCAGCCCGAGCGCTGATACCAGACTGATTTCAGGCGTCTAGATACATTTAACTAGCGCCCCTGACGATTCCCTTCCCATTGCTGTGCTGAACAGCTCTCTAGCTCATCTCCAGCACGAGTAAAACCCAAAAAACGAATACCATCTCCAAGAAGCAGAATACGAATAGTTGTTTAGCCCGAGCGCGGATAGCAGACTGAGTTCAGGCATCTAGATACTTTCAAATAGCGCGCCTGATGATTATATTTCGATTGCTGTGCCTAAGAGCTCTGGATCTCATCTGCACCTCGAGTTCAAGCAAGAAAACCATTACATCACGAGGGAAGTAGCAGAGTATGACTAGTTCTTCGGCTTCTGCGCCCATAACAGACCCAATCCAAGCGTCTAGATACTTCACACTAGCGCGCCTGATGATTTCCTTTCGATTGCTGTGCCGGATAGCTCTCAAGCTCATCTGCAGCTCGAGCTACGAGAAAAAACTCATCATGATCTCGAAAAATATCAATAGAATACGAACTGGGCGCCGGCGGTAGACCGTCAACCTTGGTTACCGCCGGGAGACTCGTAGAGCTTCCTTGCCATATACCATCTCCAAAGACTTAGCAGAGAACGAAGAGGTTTTCATCCCGAGCGCTGATAGCAGACTGAATTCAGGCGTCTAGATACATATAACTAGCGCCCCAGGATGCTTCCCTTCCCATTGCTGTGCTGAACAGCTCTATAGCTCATCTGCAGCACGAGAAAAACCAAGAAAACCAATACCATCTCCGAGAAATTAGCAGAGTACGAATAGTTGTTCAGCCCGAGCGCTGATAGCAGACGGAGTTCTGGCGTCTAGATACTTTCAAATAGCGCGCCTGATGATTCGCTTCCGATTTCTGTGCCTAGCAGCTCTGGAGCTCATCTGCACCTCGTCTTCAGTCAAGAAAACCTATTCCATCACCAGAAAAATAGCAGAGCATGACTAGTTGCTCGGCTTCTGCGCTCATAAGAGACCCGATCCAAGAGTCTAGATATTTCAGACTAGCGCGCCTGATGATTTTTCTCCCGGTTGCTGTGCCAAAGAGCTATCAAGCTCATCTGCAGCTCGAGTTAAGTGAAGAAACTCACCATCATCTCTAAAAAAATTGTAGAATACATATAGTTTGGCGGACCTGAGCTCGAGTAGCAGACAAAGTTCAGACCTCTAGATGCTTCAGACGAACGCGCGCGCATGATCATTCTGAATCGATTACGTGTGCGTACCAGCTCTGTAGTTCTCCTACAGATCGAGTTAAGTACAGAAAACCGACAGCACCTGTCAAGATCACTCGAAACAGCTGATAGCTTCGGGGACCTAGCTCGAGTAGCAGACCGAATTCAGACCTCTAGATGCTTCAGACGAACGCACCTGATCATTCTGAACCGATTAAGTGTGCGTACCAACTCTGTAGCTCTCCTACAGCACGAGTTAAGTACAGAAAACCGGCAGCACCTGCCAAGATGACTCGAAACAGCGAATAGTTTCGCGAACCTAGCTCGAGTAGCAGACCGAATTCAGACCTCTGGATGCTTCAGACGAACGCGCCTAATGATTATGAATTGATTACGTGTGCGTATCAGCTCTGTCGCTCTCCTACACCTCGAGTTAAGTACAGAAAACCAACAGCACCTGTCAAGATGACTCGAAGCAGCGATCCCGCCCGGACGCTTTTTGGCAGTAATAAGTACCCGATCGAAGTGAGATTAAGACGGCGAGCGGGAATAAGATCGAATATCACGGGGAAAAATACTAGAGCTCAAACGACTTGTTGAATTTCGAGAACATAAACTTCAACCGAGCAAGAATCAGCAAAAATTCCGTAGAGATTTTTCGGGCCAACTAGCCCTCCAGCGCGCCGGAATTACTCTTAAGCTTCAAGCAACTAGCTAAGGGAAGCTCTACGAGTAATAGCTTCGCGGACCTAGCTCGAGTAGCAGACCGAGTTCAGACCTCTAGATGCTTCAGACGAACGCGTCTGATGATTCTGAACCGATTACGTGTGCGCACCAGCTCTGTAGCTCTCCTGCAGCTCGAGATAAGTACAGAAAACTGACAGCACCTGTCAAGATGACTCGAAACAGCCGATCCCGCCGGAGTTCTTTTTCGCAGTAATAGGTACCCGATCGAGCTGAGATTAAGACGGCGAGCGGGAATAACATCGAATATCACGGGAATAAATACTGGGAGCCGGCGGTAAACCGTCAACCTTGGGCACCGCCGGGAACTCGCAGAGCTTCCTCGTGCTATGCGGGCGCGGCAATCTCGCATTCCGCGCGCGAGGGCGCGGTCTCATGGAAGAGGACGCAAAGGAGAAGAAGCAGTGAAAAAGAAGCATCTCTGAAAAAAAGAAAAATAGACATACCAAACCCAGTTGAGGCGTCTCGACACTTTGAGCTAGCGCGTCTGTTGATGTCCTTCCGATTGCTGCACCGAACAGCGTAAAGAAAACCATCATCATCTCCAAAGGATTAGCAGAGTATGAGTAGTGTTTCGGCCCCAGCGCTGATAGTAGACCGAGTTCAGGCGTCTGAATAGTTTGAACTAGCGCGCCTGAGTATTTCCTTCCAATTGCTGTGCCGAACAGCTCTGTAGCTCATCCGCAGCTCGAGCTAAGCGAAGGAAACCAATACCATCTCTCAAGAATTAGCAGACTGGACATAGTTGTTCGGCTCTAGCGCTGATAGCAGACCGAGTTCAGGCGTCTAGATACGTTGAACTAGCGCGCCTGATGATTTCCTTCTCATTGCTCTGCCTAACAGCTCTGTAGCTCATCTGCAGCTCGAGTTAAGTCCAGAAAATCATCGTCACCCCCCCCCCCAAAAAAAAAAAGAACATAACACAAATAGTATTTCGGCCCCAGTTCTGATAGCAGACCGAGGTCAAGCATCTAGATACTTTCAGCTAGCGCGCCCGGTGGTTCTCTTCCGATTGCTGTGCCTAAGAGCTCAGTCGTGCATTTGCAGCTCGATGTAAGTCAAGAACTGGGAGCCGACCGCCGGGAACTCCTGGAGCTTCCTTGTGCAATGCGAGCGCGGCAATATCGCATTGCGCGCGCGAGGGCGCGGTCTCGCGAAGGAGGACGCGGAGAAGAAGAAGGAGTGAGGGAAAAGGATCTCTCGAAAAAAAAATAATAGACATACCAGACCCAGTTCAGGCGTCTGGACACTGTAAACTAGCGCGCCTGTTTTGATGTTCTTCCGATGTCTGTGCCGAAGAGCGTAGACGAAACCATCACCATCTCTTAAACAAATAGCAGAGTACGAATAGATTTTGGGTCCCAGCGCTAGAAGACCGAGTTCAGGCGTCTAGATACTTTAAAATAGCGCGCCGGATCATTTCCGTTCGATTGCTGTGCCGAACAGCCCCGTAGCTCATGTGCAGCTCGAGTTAAATCATGAAAAACCAATACCATCTCCAAAAAAAAAACATAGTACAAATAGTTGTCCAGCCCCAGCGCTGATATCAGACCGAGATCAGGCGTCTACATGCTTTTAACTGGCGCCCCAGCTCTGTAGCTCATCTGCAGCGCGAGTTAAGTCAAGAGAACCATCACCATCTCCAAGAAATTAGCAGAGTATGGATAGGGTGTCAGCCCGAGCACTGATGGCAGACGGATTTCAGGCGTCTGGATACTTTGAACAAGCGCGCCGCATAAGTTACTTCCGATTGCTGTTCCGAGGAGCCTATATAGCTCATCTGCAGCTCGAGTTAAGTCGAGAAAACAACTTCCATCTAGAAAAACAGAGTACGGATAGTTGTGCGGCTGTTGCGCTGATAGCAGACCGAATTCAGGCGTCTGGATACTTCAGACGATCGCGCCTGATAATGTCTTTCCCATTGCTGTGCCACAGAGCTCTCTCGCTCATCTTCAGCTCGAGCTAAGTGAAGAAACTCATATCATCACGAAACATCAGTGGAGCACAAATAGTTGCGCGGGCCTAGCTCTGGTAGCAGACCGAATTCAGATCTCTAGATGCTGAAGGCGAACGCGCCTGATGAGTCTGAATCGACTACGTGTGCATACCAGCTCTGTAGCGGTCCTACAGCTCGAGTTAAGTTCAGAAAACCGACAGCATCTGTCAAGATGACCCGAACAGCCGATCCCACCCACATGCTTTTCGGCAGTCATAGGTACCCGATCGAGCTAAGATTGAGATGGCGAGCGGGAATAAGATCGAAGATGGGTAGAAAAAATACTACAGCTCTGACGAATTGTTGAATTTCGAGAAATCGAATTTAAACCGAGCAAAAGTATGCAAAACTTCCGTCGATATTTTTTTGCCAACTAGCCCCCCAGCGCGCCGGAATTATTCTTCTAGCTTCGCCGCTAACGCTCTTAGGGAAGCTCTACGAGTCAAACTATCAATATTTCCAAAAAATCAGCAGAATACGAATAGTATTTCGGCTCCAGCGCGCATAACGTACCGAGTTCAGGCGTCTAGATACTTCAGACCATCGTGCCCGATGATTTCATCCCGACTACTGCCCCAAAGTGCTATGTAGCTCATCTGCAGCTCGAGTCAAGTCAAGAAACGCAAATCATCTCCAAAAAAATAGTAGAGCGCGAATAGTTTCGCGGATCTAGCTCGAGCAGCAGACCAAGTTCAGACGTCTAGATACTTCATTCGAACGCGCCTGACGATTCTAGATCGATTACGTGTGCCTACCAGAGCTTCCTGACCATATATTATGTCCAAAGAATTAGCAGAGAACGAATAGTTTTTCTGCCCGAGTGCTGATAGCAGACTGATCTCAGGCGTCTAGTGATGTCCCATTGCTGTGCTGAACAGATATTTAGCTCATCTGCGTGTAGGAAATACCATTAGGGAGAAAATAGCAGAGTACGAATCCGTGTTTGGCGTCTGCGCCCACAACAGACCCAAACCGAGCGTCTAGATGGTTCGCGCCTCATGATGTCCTTCTGATTTTTCGGCTGAATAGCTCTCGCTCTGCAGCTCGAGTTCATTGACAAAATTCACCAAGATTTGGAAAAAAGTATCGGTCGAATACGAATAGTTTTGTGACCCTAGCTCGGGTAGCGGACCGAGTTCAGACCTCTCGATGCAACAGACGGACGCTCCTAATGCTTCTGGATCGGTTTCTGTGCGTACCAGCTCTGTAGCACTCCTAGAGCCCGAATTCAATACAGAAAATGGACATAATCTGTCAAGATGACTCGAAGAATAGGAATAGTTTTGCGGACCTAGCCCGAGCAGCAAACCCAGTTCAAACCTCTGGATGCAACAGACGAACGCGCATGATGATTCCGAATCAGTTTCTGTGCGCATCAGGTCTGTAGCTCTCCTACAGCCCGAGTTACGTGCGAAAACAGACAGCACCTCTCAAGATGACTCAAACGATACGAATAGTTTCGCGGACCTAGATTTCAGACAGACCGAGTTCAGACCTCTGGACGCAACAGACGAACGCGCCTGATTATTCTGCATCGGCTTCTGTGCGCATCAGCTCTGTAGCTGCCGTAGAGCTCGAGTTCAGCACAGAAAACCGACAGTTTCTGTCGAGATGACTCGAGCGATACGAATAGCTTTGCGGAGCTAGCTCGAGTAGCAGACCGATTTCAGACCTCTGCATGCGACAGGCGGACGCGCCTGATGTCTCCGACTCGGTTTCTGTAATTACCAGCCCTGTAGCCCCCTACAGCCCGAGTTAAGTACAGAAAACCGACAGCACCTCTCCAGATGACCCGAAGAATACGAATAGTTTCGCGGACCTAGCTCGAGCAGAAGACCGAGTTCAGACCTCTGGATGCAACAGACAAACGCGCCTGATGATTCTGAATCGGTTTCTGTAAGTATCAGCTCTGTAGCTGTCCTACAGCTCGAGTTAAGCACAAAAAACCGGCAACGCCTGTCAAGATGACTCGAAACGGCCGATCCCGCCGCAATGCTTTTTGGCAGTAAAAGGTACCCGATCGAGCTGAGATTAAGACGGCGAGCGGGCATAAGATCGAATATCACGGGAAACAATACTAGAGCTGAAACGAATTGATGAATTTCGAGAATAAAATTTTCAACCGACCAAAAGTCACCAAAAGGTCCGTCGAGATTTTTCTTGCCAACTAGCTCTCCAGCGCCCCGGAACTGGGAGCCGGCGGTAAACCGTCAACCAGGTTACCGCCGGGAGCCTCGTAGAACTCTTTTCTCGCATCACGCTGCTCGGAACAATGGGAGAAGCTTCCCTACGCGTGAACGCAAAAACTTGAAAAATTACGTGTGCCAGTTTTCACCGAAAGCCGGTTCCTTCAAGTGTTTTGATAGTAACACTGCAGCTACGGACCTGGGAATTTTGCTGGCAGACGCCGCATAACCCACTACAGGTGCGAAAATTACCAGTTCTCAAAACGAATTTCAAAATCTCTCACAGTCTTCGAAAAACCGACTGGGCGCCGGCGGTAAGCCGTCAACCTTTCTTACCGCCGGGGGACTCGTAGAGCTTCCTGACCATATATTATGTCCAAAGAATTAACAGAGAACGAATAGTTTTTCAGCCCGAGCGCTGATAGCAGACTGATCTCAGGCGTCTAGTGATATCCCATTGCTGTGCTGAACAGTTCTATAGCTCATCTGCAGAGTGTAGAAAATACCATCAGGGAGAAAATAGCAGAGGACGAATCCGTGTTTGGCGTCTGTGCTCACAACAGACCCAAACCAAGCGTCTAGATGCTTCGCGCCTCATGATGTCCTTCTGGTTTTTCGGCCGAAGAGCTCTCGAGCTGCTCTGCAGCTCGAGTTCAGTGAAAAAATGCACCATCATTTGGAAAAAATATCGGTCGAATACAAATAGTTTTGTGAACCTAGCTCGGGTAGCAGACCGAGTTCAGACCTCTCGATGCAACAGACGAACGTTCCTAATGCTCCTGGATCGGTTTCTGTGCGTACCAGCTCTGTAGCTCTCCTACAGCCCGAATTCAATACAGAACATGGACAACATCTGTCAAGATAACTCGAAGAATACGAATAGTTTTGCGGACCTAGCCCGAGTAGCAGACCCAGTTCAGACCTGCGGATGCAACAGACAACAGGCCTGATGATTCCGAATCAGTTTCTGTGCGTATGAGCTCTGTAGCTCTCCAGCCCGAGTTACGTGCAAATTCGGACAGCATCTCTCAAGATGACTCGAACGATACGAATAGTTTCGCGGACCTAGCTCGAGTAGCAGACCGACTTCAGACCTCTGTGTGCAACACACGAACGCCCATATTATTCTGCATCGGTTTCTGTGCGTATCAGCTCTGTTGCTCCCCTAGAGTCCGAGTTAAGTACAGAAAACCGACAGTCTCTGTCGAGATGACTCGAGCGATACGAATAGTTTTGCGGACCCAGCTCGAGTAGCAGACCGATCTCAGACCTCTCCATGCGACAGGCGGACGCGTCTGATGTCTCCGAATCGCTTTCTGTAATTACCAGCCCTGTAGCCCCCCTACAGCCCGATCTAAGTACAGAAAACTGACAGCACCTCTCAAGATGACTCGAACAATACGAATAGTTTCGTGGACCTAGCTCGAGCAGCAAACCGAGTTCAGACCTCTGGATGCAACAGACGAACGCGCCTGATGATTCAGAATCGGTTTCTGTAACTGTAGCTCTCCTACAGCTCGAGTTAAGTACGAAAAACCGACAACGCCTGTCAAGATGACTCGAAACGGCCGATCCCGCCGGGATGCTTTTTGGCAGTAATATCCACCCGATCGAGCTGAGATTAAGACGGCGAGCGGGAATAAGATCGAATATCACGGGAAAAAATACTAGAGCTCAAACGAATTGAGGAATTTCGAGAACAAAATTTTCAACCGACCAAAAGTCAGCAAAAGGTCCGTCGAGATTTGTCTTGCCAACTAGCTCTCCAGCGCCCCGGAATTACTCTTAAGCTTCCAGCAACTAGATAAGGGAAACTCTACGAGTTACTCCAAGTTGACACATTGTCCGCCCGGGCCGGGTCGGCCAACTAGCTGCACCCCGTGCCGGAATTCCTCTAGCTCATCGATGCCGAAGAGCTCTACGAGGTACTGGGCGCCGGCGGTAAACCGTCAACCTTTTTTACCGCCGGGAGACTCGTAGAGCTTCCTTGCCATATATTATGTCCAAAGAATTGGCAGAGAACGAATAGTTTTTCCGCCTCAGCGCTGATAGCAAACTGATCTCAGGCTTCTAAACTTATTTCACTATTGCCCCTTACGGTTTCCTTCCCATTGCTGTGCTGAACAGCTCTGTAGCTCATCTGCAGCACAAGTAAAACCAAGAAAAACAGCATCATTTCCAAGAAGTAGCAGAGTACGAATCGGTGTTCAGCCCTAGCGCTAATAGCAGACTGAGCGCGGGTGTCTGGATGTTTTCAAATAGCGCGCATGACGATTATCTTCCCATTCCAATGCCTCAGAGCTCTCCAGCTTATCTGCACCTCGAGTTCAGCCCAGGAAACAAATTCCATCACAAGAATAATAGAAGAGTATGAGGAGCTTGCGCTCATAACAGACCCAAGCCAAGCGTCTAGATATTTCGACTAGCGCGCCTCATGATTTTCTTATGATTCATGTGTGGAAGAGCTCTCGAACTCATCTGCAGCTCGAGTTAAGTGAAGAAATTCACCATCATTTCGAGAACAAATCGGTCGAATACAAATTGTTTTGCGACTCTAACTCGAGTACAAGACTGAGTTCAGAGTTATAGATTCAACAGACGCACGCGCCTGATGATGCTGAATCGACTGATGTGCGCACCAGCTCTGTAGCTCTCCTACATTTCGAGTTGAGTACAGAACACCGACAGCATCTGTCAGGATGAATTGAAATACGAATAGGTTCGCGGACCTCGCTCGAGTAGCAGACCCAGTTCAGACCTCTGGATGCAACAGATGGACGCGCCTGATGATTTTGAATGGGTTTCTGTACCTATCAGCTCTGTAGCTGTCCTACAGCTCGAGTTAAGTACAGAAAACTGGCAACATCTGTCAGGATGACTCGAATAATACGAATAGGTTCGCGGACCTAGCTCGAGTAGCAGACCGAGCTCAGACCTCTAGATGCAACAGACGAACGCGCCTGATGATTTTGAATGGGCTTCTGTAAGTATCAGCTCTGTAGCTGTCCTACAGCTCGAGTTAAGTCCAGAAAACCGGCAGTACCTGTCAAGATGACTCAAGTAATACGAATAGTTTCGCGGACCTAGCTCGAGAGGTCGGATTTGCCAACTGGGCGCCAGCGATAAACCGTCAACCTTTCTTTCCGCCGGGGGACTCGTAGAGCTTCCTGACCATATATTATGTCCAAAGAATTAGCAGAGAACAAACAGTTTTTCAGCCCGAGCTGATAGCATATTGATATGTCTAGTGATGTCCCATTGCTGTGCTGAACAGTTCTATAGCTCATCTGCAGCGTGTAGAAAATACCATTAGGGAGAAAGTAGCAGAGTACGAATCCGTGTTTGGCGTCTGCGTTCACAACAGATCCAACCCAAGCGTCTAGATGCTTCACGCCGCACGATTTCCTTCTGATTTTTCGGCCGCTCGAGTTCAGTGAAGAAATTCACCATCATTTTGGAAAAAAATATCGGCCGAATACGAATAAGTTTGCGAACCTAGCTCAGGTAGCAGACCGAGTTGAGACCTCTCAATGCAACAGACGAACGCTCCTGATGCTTCTGGATCGGTTTCTGTGCGCACCAGCTCTGTAGCTCTCCTACAGCCCGAGTTCAATACAGAAAAAGGACAACATCTGTCAAGATGACTCGAACACTACGAATAGTTTTGCTGACCTAGCCCGAGCAGCAAACCCAGTTCAAACCTCTGGATGCAACAGACGAACGCGCATGATGATTCCGAATCAGTTTCTGTGCGCATCAGGTCTGTAGCTCCCCTACTGCCCGAGTTACGTGCGAAAACCGACAAACCCTCTCAAGATGACTCGAACGATACGAATAGTTCCGCGTAGCTCGAGTAGCAGACCGAGTTCAGACCTCTAGATGCAGCAGACGAACGCGCCAGATCATTCTGCATCGGTTTCTGTGCGAATCAGCTCTGTAGCTCTCCTAGAGCTCGAGTTAAGTACAGAAAACCGACAGTCCCTGTCGGGATGACTCGAGCGATACGAATAGTTTTGCGGACCTAGCTTGAGTAGCAGACAGAGTTCAGACCTCTGCATGCGACAGGCGGACGCGCCTGATATCTCCGAATCGGTTTCTGTGATTACAAGCCCTGTAGCCCCCCTACAGCCCGAATTAAGCACAGAAAACCGACAGCTCCTCTCAGGATCACTCGAAGAATACGAATAGTTTCGCGGACCTAGCTCGAGCAGCAGACCGAGTTCAGACCTCTGGATTCAACAGACAAACGCGCCTGATCATTCTGAATTCGTTTCTGTTAATATCAGCTCAGTAACTCTTCTATAGCTCGAGTTATGTACAGAAAACCGCCACTGCGTGTCAAGATGACCCGAAACGGCTGATCCCGCCGCAGTGCTGTGCGGCAGTAAAAGGTACCCGATCGAGCTCCTCGGCAAGATAAGCTAAGAAGAATTCCCGGGGGGGCTCTCTGAGAGCTAGAGGGTTTTAGATTAAAAGCCGGGCGGCGGTGGTGCCCGCCAGCAGCCCATCTCCGCCGCTCCACGATCCGCGCAGCAACTCGCCCGTGCCGGAAGCGGATCCGGGGGCGCTTCCGGCACGCGTCCACGCGCGCCTGCACGCGTGCAGGCACGCACGGGGGCGTGCCTGGCAGCGCTTGAGAAGCGCTTCAGGGGAGCCCCCCCGAGCTCTCCAGGAAAGATTTCCCGCCCCGAGGGTCTCTTCGCTCTCCGGGTTTTGAACGCTACCAAATACCTCGTAGAGCTCTTCGTTATCGACCTGTTGTTGTCCAAAACCCGGATCGCCAAGCGAGAGACGCGTACGCACGGGTCTCGTCGCGCAAGCGCCACTGGGCGCCGGCGGTAAACCGTCAACCTTTCTTACCGCCGGGGGACTCGTAGAGCTTCCTGACCATATATTATGTCCAAAGAATTAGCAGAGAACGAATGGTTTTTCAGCCCGAGCGCTGATAGCAGACTTGGTGCGCGTGTAGAATACCGTCAGGGAGAAAGTTGCAGAGTACGAATTCTGCGCTCACAACGGACCCAAACCAAGCGTCTAGATGCTTCGCGCCTCATGATGTCCTTCTAATCACGTGAAGACATTCACGATCATTTGGAAAAAATATCGCTCGAATACGAATAGTTTTGTGAACCTACCTCGGATAGCAGACCGAAAACGCTCCTGATGCTTCTGGATCCGTTTCTGTACGCACCAGCTCTGCAGCCCCCCTACAGCCCAAGTTGAATCCATAGAATGGACAACATCTGTCAAAAGGACTCGAAGAATACAAATAGCTTCGGGGACCTAGCCCGAGTAGCAGACCCAGTTCAGACCTCTGGATAGAACAGACGAACGGGCCTGCTGATAAATCAGTTTCTGTGCCAGCTCTATAGCTCTCCTACAGCCTGGGTTACGTGCGAAAACTGACAGCGGCTCTCAAGATGACTCAAACGATACGAATAGTTTCGCGACCCTAGACCGAGCAGCAGACCGACTTCAGACCTCTGGATGCAACGAACGAACGCGCCTGATTATTCTGCATCGGTTTCTGTGCGTATCAGCTCTGTAGCTTCCCTAGAGCTGGAGTTAAGCACAGAAAACTGACAGTTCCTTGGAGATGACTCGAGCAGTAGGAATAGTTTTGCGGATCTAACTCAAGTAGCAGACCGAGTTCAGACCTCTGCATGCGACAGGTGGACGCGCCCGATGTCTCAGAATCAGTTTCTGTACTTACCAGCCCTGTAGCCCCCCTACAGCCCGAGTTCAGTATTGAAAACCGACAGCAACTCTCAGGATGACTCGAACAATACGACTGGTTTCGCGGATCTAGCTCGAGCAGCAGACCGAGTTCAGACCTCTAGATTGGACAGACAAACGCGCCCGATAATTATGAATCGGTTTCCGTAAGTGTCAGCTCTGTAGCTCTCTATAGCTCGAGTTATGTTCAGAAAACCGTCACCGCGTGTCAAGATGACCCGAAACGGCCGATCCCGCCGCAACGCTTTTTGGCAGTAATATGTACCCGATCGAGCTGAGATTAAGACGGCGAGCGGGAATAAGATCGAATATGGTCAGAGAAAATACTAGAGCTTAAACGATTTGTTGAATTTTGAGAACAAAAATTTTCAACCGACCAAAAGTCAGCAGAAGGTCCGTCGAGACTGGCGCCGGCGGTGAACCGTCAACCTGGTCACCGCGGGGAACCTCGTAGAGCTCCTTGCACGCGTAAGAGTGCTCAGATGTGAAGCAAACAGCTTCTCGGAGCATTCCTAGAAAAAACACAGAATTCCCATTTTTCGGTGTCGACATGATGTCGGTTCCTCCAAATGTTTGGATATTAAAACTCTCTCTTGAAAGCTGAGCTGCTCGCAAAAGGGGAATTTGGACACTGATGCTCAGAGTAGAAATCTCTTTTCTGAAAATGAATTGTCAAATATCTTTCAAAAATTAGCAAAACCCACCAAAAGTTGTCACATTGTCCTTTCTGGTCGGGTCCGGCAACTAGCTCCAGCCCGCGCCCGAATTCCTCTGGCTCATCGATAACGAGAAGGGCTCTACGAGGTATTTTTCTTGCCAACTAGCTCTCCAGCGCCCCGGAATTACTCCTAAGCTTCCAGCAACTTGCTAAGGGAAGCTCTTCGAGTTACCTCGGGCCGTGCCTCCAGCGCCGCGCGTGCCCGTGGGGGCTCGCTGCACGTGCGACGGCACGCTGCCCGGGAAGCTTCGCGAGGCCTCTGGAGCACGTCCCACGGGAACGTATTGGAACAGGCGCTCCGGGACACGCTGCAGAACCCGAGGAGCCAAACCGGCTTCTCTTCTGACACCTGTTGATGTCCAAAACCCGGATCGCCAAGCGAGAGACGCGTGCCGCACGGGTCTCGTCGCGCAAGCGCCACTGGGCGCCGGCGGTAAACCGTCAGCCTTTCTCACCGCCAGGGGACTCGTAGAGCTTCCTGGCCACATATTGTGTCCAAAGAATTAGCAGAGAACGAATGGTTTTTCAGCCCGAGCGCTCATAGCAGACTTGGTGCGCGCGTAGAATACCTTCAGGGAGAAAGTTGCAGAGTACGAACTCTGCGCTCACAACGGACCCAAACCAAGCGTCTAGATGCTTCGCGCCTCATGATGTCCTTCTAATTTTTCGGCCGCTCGAGAACAGTGAAGACATTCACGATCATTTGGAAAAAAATATCGCTCCAATACGAATAGTTTTGTGAACCTACCTCGGATGGCAGACCGCAAACGGTCCTGATGCTTCTGGATCCGTTTCTGTACGCACCAGCTCTGTAGCCCGCCTACAGCCCAAGTTGAATCCATAGAATGGACAACATCTGTCAAAAGGACTCGAAGGATACAAATAGTTTCGGGGACCTAGCCCGAGTTGGCAGACCCAGTTCAGACCTCTGGATAGAACAGACGAACGGGCCTGATGATAAATCAGTTTCTGTGCCAGCTCTATAGCTCTCCTGCAGCCTGGGTTACGTGCGAAAACCGACAGCGGCTCTCAAGATGACTCAAACGATACGAAGAGTTTCGCGACCCTAGACCGAGTAGCAGACCGACTTCAGACCTCTGGATGCAACGAACGAGCGCGCCTCATCGGTTTCTGTGCGTATCAGCTCTGTAGCTTCCCAAGAGCTGGATTTTCGCACAGAAAACTGACAGTTCCTTGGAAATGACTCGAGCAGTAGGAATAGTTTTGCGGATCTAGCTCAAGTAGCAGACCCAGTTCAGACCTCTGCATGCGACAGGTGGACGCGCCTGATGTCTCAGAATCGGTTTCTGTAATTACCAGCCCTGTAGCCCCCTACAGCCACAGTTCAATACAGAAAACCGACAGCAACTCTCAGGATGACTCAAACAATACAAATGGTTTCGCGGATCTAGCTCGAGCAGCAGACCGAGTTCAGACCTCTAGATTGGAAAGACAAACGCGCCCGATAATTATGAATCGGTTTCCGTAAGTGTCAGCTCTGTAGCTCTCCTATAGCTCGAGTTATGTTCAGAAAACCGTCACCGCTTGTCAAGATGACCCGAAACGGCCGATCCCGCCGCAACGCTTTTTGGCAGTAATATGTACCCGATCGAGCTGAGATTAAGACGGCGAGCGGGAATAAGATCGAATATGGTCAGAAAAAATATTCAATCTTAAACGATTTGTTGAATTTTGAGAACAAAATTTTCAACCGACCAAAAAACAGCAAAAGGGCCGTCGAGATTTTTCTTGCCAATTAGCTCTCTCTCCAGCGCCCCGGACTGGCGCCGGCGGTGAACCGTCAACCTAGTCACCGCCGGGAACCTCGTAGAGCTCTTTGCACGCGCAAGAGTGCTTAGATTGAAAGCAGACAGATTATTGGATCATTTCTAGAAAAAAATCGAATTTTTATTTTTGGTTCTCAACTTGATGTCGGTTGCTCCTAATTTTTCGATAGTAAAACTGGCTCTAGAGAGCTGAGCTGCTCCAGGAACAAATTATATATGCAATGCTCGGCGTAAAAATCTACTTTTTCAAAATGACTGGTCAAACTGGGAACCGGCGGTAAACCGTCAACAAGGTTTCCGCCGGGGCCCTCGTAGAGCTCTTTTCTCACACGGCGCTCCTCGGTGAGCATGAAGAAAGCGTCTAGAGCAAGACCTGAGAAACTCGAACAATCACGTTTTTCTGTTTTTATCCAACGTCGGTTCCCCCAAGTGTTTTGATAGTAATACTGCAGCTACGGACCTGAAAATTTTACTGGCAGACGCGCCTTAACACACTACAGGTGCGAAAAATCTGCTTACTCGAAATAAATGGTCGCATATCTTTCATTTTTTTTGCAAAACCCACTAAAAGTTGCCACATTGTCCGTTCTGGTCGGGTCGACCAACTAGCTCCACCCCGCGACGGAATTCCTCTAGCTCATCGATAACGAAGAGCTCTACGAGGTATATCTTTCAAATATCAGCAAAACCGACCCAAAGTTGCCACATTGTCTCTTCTGGTCGGGTCGGCCAACTGGGCGCCGGCGGTAAACCGTCAACCTTTCTTGCCGCCGGGGGACTCGTAGAGCTTCCTGACAATATATAATGTCGAAAAAAATGCAGAGAACGAGTAGTTGTTCAGCCGAAGCGATTTCAGACCTCTCGATGCAACAGCCGAACGCCCCCGATGCTTCTGGATTGTCTTCTGCACGAGCTCTGTAGCTCTCCTACAGCCCGAGTTACGCGCGTAAATCGACAGCAACCCTGAAGATGACTCGAACAATTCGAATAGTTTGGCAAACCTAGATCGAGTATCAGACCAAGTTCAGGCCTCTGAATGCGACAGGCAGACGCGCCTGATGTCTCCGAATCGATTCCTGTGATTACCAGCCCTGCAGCCCCCCTACAGCCCGAGTTAAGTGCAGAAAACCGACAGCATCTCAGGATGAGTCGAACAATACGAATAGTTTCGCGGACCTAGTTCGGGCAGCAGACCGAGTTCCGAGCTCTGGATTCGACAGGCGGACGCGCCTGATGTCTCCAAATCGATTCCTGTGACTACCAGCACTGTAGCCCCCCCACAACCCGAGTTAAGTACAGAAAACCGACAGCACCTCTCAAGATGACTCGAACAATACGAATAGTTTCGCGATTCTAGAGCGGGCAGCAGACCGAGTTCAGACCTCTGGATTCAACAGACAACCGCGACTGATGACTCTGAATCGGTTTCTGTAAGTATCAGCTCTGCAGCTGTCATATAGCTCGAGTTAAGTACAGAAAACCGAGAGCGCATGTCAAGATGACTCGAATAATACAAATAGGTTTGCGGACCTAGCTCGGCTAGCAGACCGAGTTCAGACCTCTGGATGCAACAGACGAGCGCGCCTGATCATTCTGAATCGATAAGGTGCGCTTACCAGCTCTGTAGCTGTCCTGCATCTCGAGTTGAGTCCAATATACCGACAGCGCGCATCAAGATGACTCGAAACGGCCGATCCCGCCTGGACGCTTTTTGGCAGTAAAAAGTACCCGATCGAGCTGAGATCAAGATGGCGAGCGGGAATAAGATCGAATATCACGGGAAAAAATACTAGAGCTCTAACGGATGGTTGAATTTCGAGAACAAAATTTTCAACCGACCAAAAGTCACCAAAAGGTCCGTCGAGATTTTTCTTGCCAACTAGCTCTCCAGCGCCCCGGAATGGGCGCCGGCGGTAAACCGTCAACCTGGTCACCGCCGGGGACCTCGTAGAGCTCTTTTCTTGCTCAGCTCCGCGGAACACGCGAAGCAAGCAAGAGCGAGAGCCAAAGAACTCAAAAAAATCAGTCGCATACAAATAGTTGCGCGCACTTAGCTCGAGAAGCAGACTCTGTTCAGAGCTCTAGGTGCTTCAGCCAAACGCCCTTGATGATTATGTATCGGTTTCTGTGCGTACCAGCTCTGTAGCTGTGCTGCAGCTTGAGTTAAGTGCAGAATGTCGACAACGCCTCTAAAGAGAACTTGAGAAATGCGAAGTAGCGTTGTGGACCCAGCTCGAGTAGCAGAACGAGTTGAGGGCATGCAACAGACGAACGCGTCTGGTGATATTCAATCGGTGTATGTGCGTATCAGTTCTTTAGCTCCTCTAAATCTTGAGTTCAGCACAGAAAACCGACATCACTGGTCAAGACGACTCGAATAACACAAGTAGTTTAACGGCCCCAGCTCGAGTAGCAGACCGAGATCCGGCCTCTCGATGCAACAGACGAACGCGTCTGATGATTCTGAATCGGTTTCTGTAAGCATCACCTCTGTAGCTGTCCTAAATCTCGAGTTGAGTACAGAAAACCGTCAACGCGTGTCAAGATGACTCGGAACTGCCGACGGTCCCCTCAAGTCTTTTGATAGTAATAATGCAGCTACGGACCTGAGAATTTAACTGGCAGACGCGGCATAACCCACTACACGTGGGAAAAATATCCTTTATCCAAATGAATTGTCAAATATCTTTCAAATATCAGCAAAACCGACCGAAAGTTGTCGCATTGTCTCTTCTGGTCGGGTCGGCCAACTAGCTCCACCCCGCGCCGGAATTCCTCTAGCTCATCGATGCCGAAGAGCTCTACGAGGTAACTGGCGCCGGCGGTGAACCGTCAACCTGGTCTTTTGCGTCTTTTGCGAAGGCCGGTTCGAGCTCCCATGGGAGCAGGCCTAAACACAAAGAACCTAAACAGCAAAGCTGTACAGGAAGACAGCGAAGCTGCAAAGATTAAAGCAGAGGTGCATCAAACAGCGAGGCTGTACAGATATGCACAAGACTGCCCATACACAAGAATATAACACTAAAACAGTGAAACGCAGTAACCACTGGTTTATACAGCGACCACACGAGAAGTAGTGAGAGACCATACAGTAACCACTGGTTTATACAGCGATTACCGTCTCAACACCACTGAGAATGCACCAGAGATTAAAGGTCAGAACGCAGATAAGATCAAAGGCCTACTTTGGGGCACCACGTGACAAATCACGGAAAGTCACGTTCAAAGGTCAATGTTGGGGTGTTGGGGTCGGCTACACAGGGCGCGTGCGCCCTAGCCGTGCAGAGTCCCTAGGGTCCCTCACGCCCTCTCAACCTCTTTGGGGTTGGAGGCCCGAGGATCTCAGAGATAATCTGCCGAACACCTTGGAGCAGGCGTTCACAAGCTGTGAGCTCGCTATCTGTAACAGTGGCCCCCAGAGGGAGTAAAGAAGCCTCCTGGAAAACTCGTCGCCAGTGGTTGTCCCCAAATGAGACCTCCACATAGCAACCTAGAGCAGAGCCTTCAACACTCACGCCACCGTCCCATCCTCCACGGATACGTTTGATACAATGTCTCTGTTGTCGTAAATATCTGAAGTCAATCCATCTTCCCGTCCTTCCCCTCCTCGCCTCCCAAGTCAACTCATCCGCAACACAATTGAACTCTCTGTAGATATGCTTCCACGGATCCGTCCCTACAGTGGCACACCTGATGTCGTAATCCTCCGCCAGTTGATTCATATCGTTTTGTAGACCGTGCACTCTCCTGCGGTACGAACGATCACGGCATTCCCAGATCCCTCGGGCCCAGTTCACCACACACATACTATCACCAGTCATTTCAACCAACAATGAGCTCTCCGAGCCCTCCTGCCAGACAGTTTCGTTGTTATATCCGTGGGCAATCCTACGAGCGAGCCTGTCGGAGTCCTCAGGGGAGTCCCACGTATCCACAGGGCAAGGAGCACAGGGCGGTTTCCTGAAGATGGGCTCCCATCGAGGCTGTATTTTTGTCATGCACGCAACTACATTCCACCAGTCCGTCGCATTCCACTTGATGCTGAACCAACGTAAATTACCACTCGCCGCCAGCATAAGACAATGCCAGCTGTCAGTGCTTGCATGCGCTCTCCCTCCCACTCTCCTCGTACCTTCCCTCCTCCTGGCTCCCGTGAACATGGATACAAGTGTGTCCCTCCGTAGAGACCATTCCCCCGCACAGTGTAACATGGCCTGCAGCGTCTGACGCCAGGCTCGTGCCCCGCGCAAGTCCGTGGAGGCGAAGGCCCGATCATGAAACTGTGCCAGCTCCAACGCAAACTCGAAATTGGCTCGGACCACCTTCTCTAGGAGACTGCAGTGGCCAGCCTGCAAGAATAGCTCGTATGACTTCGGTGTGGTCCTGTCCCTGAACTCCTCCCACGTCTCCTCCTCCCTCTTGTGTAATCCTCGCATACCGTTGAGACACCTCCCCTCCCAGACCTTAATCCTCTCCAGCAGTCGTAGATTGCACGGCCAGCCTATACATCCGTGGTACACCACAGACTGCACACGAGCGGCATACCTGCGAAACTTCTCTTTGAGTGAGACCGATCTGGAGCGATAAAACTGGATGTCGGCAAAATAGGCCTTCCTCCCTTTCTCCAGTCGATGATACAAGCCGTGATATCCCTTGATTTCCGAGCTGAGCTTCACTCCTAGTACCTCCACCTCCTCCTTCCTCGGCATAACGACAGTAGAGCGCAAGTGCTCTGGGATATCCTCATCTCCAGAAATCGCACAGATGGCTGGCGAGAGCGGGCAGAGCAGCGGCGGATCGCCACCTGTGCACGTCTGGCCAAAAAGTACATACGCCAAAGAGTCCTCCTTCCAGTCCATCCCTGCCCGTCTGAGTGTTACCGTCATCATACCGATTATCTGTTGTAGCTGGAGCTGCGATGCAGCACAGAGCGCAACATTGTCCGCCCACAAGAAGTGGTGTACAAGAGCACCGTCCGTCCCCTCCCCTTCCAGTCGGACACCGTATCCTAAGGTATCCCAAGTCTGAATCACAGATCCCCAGATGGCCTCCAAGACAATATTGAAAAGTATGGGTCCCTCCTTACCTCCCGTTCGGACCGATTTGTTGTATCTCACCTCATCGCCGCACACGTTCTGAAACTCAAAGGTAGCAATGTTATCCAGCATGGGCTCCACAATGGCTCTGATGAGGCACACAGGGTACTTAAGGTACAGCATGGCCTTGATGATAGTGTGCAGTGTGACATTATCGAAAGCTTTGTGTATGTCCAAGACTCCCACGTGCATGGACTCCGCCTTCCCCCACACATTTGCATGTCTAGTAAGATGTGATAGTGGTGCCGTGACGTTAGTAACCTTCTGATCCTTTTCAAATCCGTATGTGCACAACCGTCGGTTCACAGGAAATACATCAATAAACTGCAACACACATGCCATGTACCATTTACTCATCACACTGATCAGGCAAATCCCTCTGGTGTTGGAGAGTCGTGTAGCATCCCGCATCTTCGGCACAAGTTGGATACTGAGCTGCCTCCACGTCTCAGGGCTGGAGGCTCCCTGCTCGAAAATCCTCTGGAAAGCACGCCGCACAAACAAGAGGCTCCTCCACGGCAACTCACGAATGACCTCCGCAACGACTCCATCGCTGCCGGGTGCCGTGCCAGGCTTCAAAGACGCACGAGCCTGCATGAGCATGCCCATCGTGATGACTCTTCCCTCCACCCCACGGTCGTTGTGTCTGAGTTCCTGAAAGGCCTCCAAAGTCCGTTTTTCCTCCTCCGAGTTCGTGTAAGACGCCGTCGCATACCTAGTGATCTCCGTACTCCACCTAGTCCTGTCCATTGTCAGCACACCCTCACACTCCAGCTCTTTGAGGATACACCGTGAGGTCTTACTGGATCCCCTGTGGTCCTGCAGGAGTTGGTTCCTCCTATGCTGTCTCCTAAGGGTCTTCCTCCTACGCAGCAGTTGTTTACGAGTATTCCCAAGGGCCCCACGCCTGATGGCAGACTCCACCTCAATGAGCTCCCTGGGCCTCTGAATAGGTTTGCAGTTGGGGCGCCCCTTAGTGTGGTCCACAAGCTTTGCCGTCTCCAAGAGTACCCGTCCGACCTGCTGCAGGTCCGTCCCTACCGTGTCCGATGCAAGTCCCTCAATCGACACATCCGCAAGCACACGAAACATGTTCCTCGCCGTGTCGTCCGTCGGCTGCCAGCCAACCATGGACACCGGGCGGGGTGGCAAAGCTGGGCGCCTGATCTCCGTCGTCTTGAGATTTACCCAGACCAGAGCGTGATCACTATAGGCACTGGCTTTTGCACGTATACCTGGCGTAGCTTTGATGGGTTCCACAAACTGGACCTGGCATCTCATTTCCTGGTGAGCTCTTGCCTCATCCGCGCACCAATGTGTAGGGATGAGTATATAGTCAAGCACACGCTGCACATGTGTGGAACAGTACGGTATATGTGTGATACGTCGGTCTCCATATGTGTTCGCCGCACAGATCCCCCAAGTACTCATGAACCTCATCAGCATGTCCCTCCTTTCTGCATGATAGTTCGCCTCCTCCCTCCTCCCGTCCACCTGCATAAGACCTCCTCCCGTCATTCCCAGCATATCTGGTTCAAGTTCCGTCTGAGCATCCATCCCCACCCATGGTATGACTCCAGCCTGTGTCGTTTGAAACATAGTAACACTGCACTTAGTAAGTACATCTAAATATTCCCCCAAGTGGTCCACATCACGCATCACACATGGTAGATACACTGATGTAGCTAGAGCACCCCTGAATTCAACACACGCAAATCGTACCCCACTCCGTCGAGCAATCACATGTGGTGCCCAATCCCTGCACCATGCAACCGCCGCCTTAGAGCAGGAGCTATAGTGAATCTCCCATCCACATCTGTTAAAAGTATTTGCACTGGTATGCTCACACTCTTGCAGGCACACCATTTGAATTGACCTGGCTTCACATGCAGCGACCAGGTTGGGTACTTGACCGTCGGATATTTTCTGCACATTCCAGGTTGCGACCACGGTCTCTGTCGCAGCCCTACCGCCCCGTCAATGATTCGGGCACCGTAGTGTCTGAAGAAACTGCACCTGATTAATATCGGGCTCAACGTGTGTCAAATTATCACCATAGAGGTTCCATCCTTTTGTCGGTCCCCATTCTGCAATCAAAGTCTTTTGTGTAGTATCATCAGCATTCGGCATATACCACATATATGTCATTGGCGGACCCGTCTCACCTCGAAGAATAGCCGTCGCATTTTTCTTGATATCAGAAAATAGTGCTTGAAACCGTCCTACCGCCCGAACATGTTCTATCTTCCATGGCTGGCATTCAACTTGAAATCGCACATTGGGAGGCAATGAAGTGAGTCCCCGCCTGTAGTCATTCTCCCACACACGTTTCGCTTCCCATAGGATCTCAGAGGATGTACCTGGCTTGAAATAGATCCTACCCCTCGTGTACGGCCAATATCTACCAGTATTCTCCTGAACCGTCCGATCCAAGTCCAGTGCCACCCTCTGTGTAGCATCAATTTGTTTAGAGTCAATGAGGCCATTCATCGCCGTCGTCAGTGCCTCCTGTGACAGAGCCTCCCGCTGACGTATCTCACGGTTCCTCCATCCCTCCCTTGAAACCCACCCTTTGAACTCAACATAACGTGGATTCCAACCAGGATCGTGCCTGTCCGCACCCGCCTTCGTGGATCCACTTGCTACCGACAGCCCGTCCCCCTGCTTGAGCTTCTGAACTTCATTGGTGGGCTCCTGGATCGCCGATTCTGTTTTTGATACCCTGGAGTCCAGAGATGTTTTCAGACCGTCCATTTCCGCACGAATAGAGTTCCTGAACGATTGCATGTCAGCCGTCATAGTCTGTTGCCCCGTCATGATGGATCGAAACATCTGTTCAATGTCAAGGCCTGCTTCCTGGGCAACCTCATTTGCACCCAACGTTTGTCCCGCACCTCCTCCTTCTCCTTTCCCTGCTCCTTTGACATTACGAGCACGGACAGCTCTAGCAAACGCCCCACCCCCATCATCAATTGTCATGTCCTGGCCCACCGCATGCAAGCCTGGAGCACCTGAAACTGAAGAACCTGCTGGCATCGCTGGTGCAACACCTGAAACTGAAGAACCTGCAGCAGCCATCTTCCTTTTGTGGCTGCGTAAGATATTGAAATCGTAACCTTCACCCTGCACGAAGTGGTTACGCAAGATATTGAAATCGTAACCTTCACCCTGCACAAACGGTACTGTTGGCGTGAGCGATGGCACACAAATAACAGCTCTCCTGTCACCTCCAGGTGTCCCGACCTGTCTAGCAAGATAGTCCCAGTCCGCGTGACTGAAGTCAGATCCCCAGCACTCCGTCGTTCCAAGAGAGAGGGAAAGAGACTATTGCCGCAAACAAGTGCAGACAGCCTAGCCCACACAATAACAATAACAAGTGCAGCGGCCTAGCTGACCTCGATCTCGCTGAACCCGAAGAAGACGAAGAAGGCAGCGATGGCTGCCGCGCCGCCCGCGGCGACGCACCCCCCACCCACACGCCTAGACGCCCGTGGGATCCAGACGCCTTGATCCAGACGCCTTGAGCCAGACGCCTTCAAAGGTCAATGAGCACTCAAATCAAGGAAGCAACGAATGACCTACTTTGAGGGATCAAGCGAAGCTCTTATTCAACACACGCGCATGCACGACAACACACACACGCATGAAGAAAGGCAACGCAATGACAAATAAAGCGTGCAGGATCAATCACATGTGCATCATCTGTGCCGTTTCCGATGCTTCTTGCCGCTCCGCGTCAATGCACTCCTGGAAGTAGAACACTGAGGACCCCCTTGTTGCGAATCATCCTCCTCGGAATTTTCAATTCCCAATTGCAGCCTGTATGCATGAAAAGCCTCAGTCCTACGCTGAAGCTCCTGTCTCGGGAGTCGGCGTAGCTCACGCCAAAGAGCACTGACATCGACACCGGCAAGGGCCCAGTCCCTGGCAGCTTGACACTCGTCCTCCGTCACTGCTGAACTCACAACTGCATTAGATAAACTCCCAGTCGTTGAACTCTCAGGGTGTGAAGTCATAGAATCTTTATAATGAGAACAATGCAACTGCTCATTCCGCAACTCCTCATTCTGCAACTCCTCACCCTGCAACTCCTCATCATGCAGCTCCTCTTTCAGAACACCTGGATCAACAGAAACATAAACCACTTCCGAGTTTTTGTTGTTGTTGTTAGTTACTGAAGAGCTCCAGTCAACCGCAGAATCAGGCTGAACATGCTCGACCTCATCGTCCATCACCTTCTTGAGATTTTCCTGAAATCTTCATTCAGAACCACAGGGTCAATAGAGACAGAAACCAATATCGACTGCAGCACACCCTCCGAAGACTGTAGCACACCTCGAGGCTGCACCACATCAGGAGACTCCTCCACCTCCTTCCACACCTTAAGATATTCCTGCCCAGCCTTCCCAAGACAATCCGACGGAGCGTCCGGAGATGAAGCGTGGCAAACTTCAGAGCTGGAATCAAAAGAAACAGTATGTTGAGAATAATGCAACTGCTCATTCAGCACCTCCTCACTCTGCAAATCCTCATTCTGCAACTCCTCGCCCTGCAACTCCTCATTCTGAACACCAGGAAGAAAAGAAACAGAACCCAGCACACCATCTGGAGACTGCACCGCATCTGGAGAACAAGCAACAGAATAGGACGAGAAAGCTTTCCCACGATCACTTGGCCCATCGGGTTTAGCGACTCCGTCGAAAGACTCAGTCATCACACCCATAGCCTCTAGCACACGGATCTCTGGAGATTGCACCACGGCTGGAGACTGCACCACCTCTGGAGACTGCATCCCCACTGGAACGCACTGCAGAGTATGGATGTCAAAGAGGGCTTGTCGAAACATGGCGAGTCTCAGCCTTCTCGCTCTCCGCCGCCACGACGAGGATGGGGAAGAAGAAACGGGATAGGAGATGGCATGCAAAGTAGAAGTCGACGAGGTACAAAATTGCGTTGTCATGGCACCACACAGCAAGGGGTACTCACACAACAAGTCTGACTCCACCCACTGCAGAGACAAGAGGTGCTCAAGCCGCCATCGCACGGCCCGCCCGCGCGCACACGGCCGCCCAGGGGGCAGCCTGAGGAGACAGGCTTGAGGAGGCCCCCGACGGGCCAGGCCACCGCTGAGATCCCCGAGGAGGGACAGCGGCAACCTGGTCACCGCCGGGAACCTCGTAGAGCTCCTTCCACGCGTAAGAGTGCCCAGAACCGAAGCAGAGAACTTCGCAGTACATCTTCTTCAAATCTTCATTTCCAATTTTTAATGTCACTCTGAGGTCAGGTTTTTTTGCGTCTTTGCTGGGACCGTCTTGGCCACTGAGGCCAGGTCCAACAAAGTATCAGGCGAAACAGAGCCTCTTATTCATCACGCAAGCAGTCAGCTCTTATACCACACAGCGAAGCTGAAGGAATAAAGAGAATCACATGCCGCAATGACACAATCAAACGCAAAGCACACAAAGATAAACGAGTGAGTCAGTGAACAGCGAAGCTGCAGGAATAAACAAGACACAGAAAAGAAGAAACAATGTGTGGCATATCACTGCGAATGATCAAAGAAGGTCTGCACAACCTGTGGGAGCACCTCGCATATGCGCTCCGCCGCCGATAGTTCCGTATCTGTAACAGTGGCGCTTGGTGGCAGACACCAAGCCGCGAGATACACATCCTTGAAAATGATGTCGGTCCGCGAGAAGATATATTTGTTTCGCAGACCAACCTGTATCCATACACCACAGGCACTTCCGCGGCTACAAACTCCGCCATCAAAGCCGGCTTTGATAAGGCAAGGAATATAACACTGAGATTCAAAGTCGTTGAGGTAAACGAAATCGGCGCACACGTGGCCCTGACGGGCCTGATGGGTCAGTAAGTCAGCTCTCTGGTTCCATTCCCGAAAAGAATGAGAGAAGAAGTCACGGCCAGCCTCTGGAGGCCTCACCGAGTAAGTATCCTGCATATCGTCCAACTTACTAATCAGAGTATCCACCCTTTTCTGATATACCTGAGCTAATACTTTCCATTTCCCGCAGAGCCAGTTAATTACAAGCAGTGAGTCCCCCTGGATGTCCAGTGGTATCCCGTCCGCATCGAGGTCCCACTGTGTACAACGCATGTTATGCAACGCAATACGTTTGCTGAGACGATCCCTATATGCTGGTGTATCCTCCCGATCCTGACCAATATGAACCCCTCCATCCTCATCCAAGTTCAAGAACACAGGCACCCCTGAGGACGCCAAACCTTTGCACTTCTTTTGGAAGTACTTCAACATAGTACTTGAACAAACATTAGCAGCGAAATCCATGAAATGTTCAAAACTTCCAGCAAAGAAATCCCACCAGGATAAACCGTAAAACGATTCCAATGAATAGTACCACGGACGAAGTCCGACACTCTCCTGTCCCCCCCGATGTCTTTTCATTGAGCTGGCCTCCTTCCAATTCCCCCAACATCTGAGAGCCTCGCTTGAATCTGTCCTCATTCTATCCCACAGTCGGCCAAACGCCAGACATGAGAAACGAGAATCTCTCCAAGCTCTCGTCGAGTTCGCCTCCAACGCCTCCCGATCTGTGATCAACCTATGGGCAAAATCATGGATGTCAATTGCCCACATCCAATGCACTCTGAGAAACTTCTGTACAATACCCGCAAAGTGAGCATCATGAATTTTTTGTCTCGCACGTTCATACCTCCTCGTATTCCATTCCTGATAACTTTCCCCTTCCCTCCGTATACAACGAGACATTACAGACAGGCACTTACCCTCAAAGATATGAAGGGCACTCAATGAACTAGAATCGACCGTGCATCCTTCCGCCGCGTAGAGCACAATACTCTGAACTCTCTGAGCATACCTCTCATATTTATCTTTCAACGGGATGGCCGTGGAGCGGAAGAAGGTCGCCTGCCCCCAGAAGGCCCTGCGAGCAGAGTCAATACTAGCGTCCAAATCTGGATGTTCATTCACATGTAGTTCAGAACAAATATGAGCCCCAAGCACATCCATCTCCGTCGTCCTTCTAAATCGATACACTCCAGACTCCCCCGACCCCATCGAGAGAACAAGATCAGCAGTGCATAGTATTTCCCCTTCCACATCTCGCGGAGGCTCGACCCCGAACACCATGTACAATAGGCTGGATTCTTTCCATTTCATGCCATAGTCATGTAACTGTGTAGTTAGACCGTATAACATGCGCGTGAGTTCCTCTCGACTCCGAGCCAATACATAACAGTTGTCCGCCCAAAGGAAGTGATGAATAATCGAAACACAGCTAGTCGAGCCAGTCGCAAACTCAATACGATAACCTAGTCCTAGTACGTCCCATTCTCGAATCGTGGAGCCCCACATAGCAGCAACAATAAGATTGAAAGCCAACGGGCCCTCAGGCCCTCCCGTCCGAATACATTTGTCCCACCTTACCTCCACCACCTCAATCCCATCATAATAGACAGTGCCTACACATTCGCACAAGGGGTTAAGTAGAGCATACTGTAGGTATAGGGGTACACTCGCATGATCCAACCCGCGCCTGACATTGGCCACCGTGCAGTGATCGAACGCCTGGAGGACATCAGCGTTCGCCAAGTGTGCCGTTTCCCCTTTTCCCCATTGTGCAGCATGTTGACCTATGTGTTTGATGCTAGCCGTGATTTCGTGTGTACGACGATGTTCCTGGAAACCATACAACCCAATATGACGAAACACTCCGTTTCTTTCAATATGACCCTCAACCAGGAGAACAATACAGGAACTGAACCATCTCGAAACAGCATTCTGCATACACAGCAAACGTCCGTCTTTTAACTTAGTAATCCCTGGAGTTTTTGGCATAAAAGAGACGAGAATCTCACGCCACGACTGAGGATACGGAATCGTGAGCTTGATGATTTTATCGAACAACTTCTGGATCGCTCTGAGAGCACACCACGGCAAGCTCCTTAGAATCTCGCACGGTATCCCGTCTGGCCCAGTAGCCCTCTGGGTCTTCAGCCGAGCACGTGCTCTGAGAAGCAGCGCCATACTAATTCCCACAACTGATGTGGATCGTACCTCATGCACAGCCCTCATCCTGATCTCCTCCATCATACTGTTGGTGGAATTGCGTATCTCTTCGGACGACACCTTGAAACGAACGAACTTGTCGAGCTCCTCCTTCCACTCCTCACGGTCCTCCGTCTCCCTCCCATCCACCACTAAATGTTTGATAGTATATCTGACCTTTCGCTTTGTTGGGGGGCATCTGCACATAATCATATCACGTCGATAACCTCTGCGTAGACGATTAGCCTCATTCTTTAACCTCCTCAACCTCTCCACATCCTCCTTCGGACACATCTTAACCTCCCCCTCAGCTCTTGTGAGCTGCACCGGCCTGGACGGCTCTCTCGGTCTTCTCGCACCCGTGGTGGAGTAGTCCACCGTCGGCGATAAGTACGCCTCCAGCATAGTACTCTGCAGACACTGTGGACAGGTCACAGACGGACACCTTGAACGAGCGAAGGCAGCACCGCCTAGATTCGAATCCACATGCTGTCGAGCCTGATGCTCATCAGCCCAAGTCGAACACTTGTATCCGACCAGAGACGGCCTAGACTTCTGACCAGGCTGGGGGTCAGGGCGACGAACAATCACATTCCCAGGGTCAGTGAAACTCGCCGTGATGATTGCGTGATCGGATAATCTACTGAACTGCTTCTTCCCACCCTTCTTGAAACACCACTTCACCTCCAGATCCGAGAACTCCCAACGGTGAGGGACCATCTGCTGGTGGCATTTCTTGGCGTTTGGCATTGCTTTGCATGGCATTGCTTTGAGTTGCTTGGCGTTTGGTATTGCCTTGCATCGCTGGGCAGAAGCAACACCAAGGAACCCTGGGAACCCGAAGAAGGCATCTTCAGAAGCAAGAACGGAAGAAGACCAGTGCACATGGGGGATCCGAGGAAAATCTCTTCGAACAGTTGTCTCTTCGAGCAAGTATCCCGGCGAAGAACCCAGACATATGAAATTGTGAACACCGCACTTGTGAATCTCGTTTTCAGTGGAGCCCCCTGTGTAGCATCAAGACGTGTGAGGTTTGTGCCAAAATGGAACTGGGGGCGCATGCGGGCCCTGCCACTGGGGCCCTCGGTTCGGCGGCGAGTCCGTGGGGGAAGTGAAAAGGGGCGGGCCTTCTCAGAAGGCTTGGATGTCCCACGGCCTTCTGACAAATGTTCTAGAAGCCTTCCCCGAAGACGCCCAGAACCTCTCAGAAGGCCGGAGGCCTTCTGAGAAGTTTCGCCGCCTTCTGAGGAGGCCTTCTCCTTCTCACTCCCCCCTCCCTCGCTCGCAGCTGATCGGTGGAATTCCCTATGGGCCGCTAAACGTGTGAAGGGTGTGCCGAAATTGGCCCAGGGACGCACACGGGCGCTGCCAGTAGGGCCTTCGGTGGAGCTCCCTGCGGGGCCATGAAACGTTTGAAGGATGTGCCGTAATGGGCCCAGGGATGCATGCGGGCGCTGCCACTGGAGCCTTTGATAGAGCTCCCGATGGAACTACAAAGCGTGTGAGGGGTTTGCCGAAATGAGCCCGGGGACGCATGCGGGCGCTGCCACTGGGGTCTTCGGTGGAGCTCCCCATTGGGCCACGATGCGTGTGAGGGGTGTGCCAGATTGGCTTGGAGACCGCATGCGACCCCCCCCCTCTGAGGGCTCAGGTGTAGCCCCCATATGCGGTTACGAAGCGTGTGAAGGTGAAGGGTGTGCCGAAATGGGCCGGTGGACCGCATGTGAACCCCCCTCTGGGGGATCAGGTGGAGCCCCCTGGCGCCCTTCTTCTCGCCGCTCGGAGCGGCGACCTACTGGCCCGCGGCCTTCCCCCGCCCGGGCGCCTCTTCGCGCTACTGCTCCGCCTGGAGGAGGAGGAGGAGGAGGAGGAGAAGAGGAGGAGGAGGAGAGGAGGAGCGCACGTGCCTCGGAAAGCAATCCTCCATCTCAGGCGCCCGTTGCAATTCTGGCACCTCTCAGAATCTTCAAATGATATTCGAGATCACGAGCAGAGCCAGGCGCAGCATCCTGTTCTGCTTTTAGTTTATGGTAGAAGTGGAAGGCCAGGACCACCAAACAGTGAGCGTCCGCCCTCGAGAAGAGACGGTCATACTGCCCCTCGTCTCCAAGCCCAATCCTCGCCATGGGGCAGGGCGGGAGAAAAGCACGAGGGCGATGACGAGACAGAAGGTGGAGAAGACGAGGGCAGCAGAGGTAGTGAGGAAGGGAGTCCACACATCCTTCGCACCCTAAGCGACAGCTCCTGCGCACGAGGACAGGCATTCTGGCTGACGTGATCCATCCACCTGCAAGACTCTTCAAATGAGCCCACGCCCACGAGGGCTGGGAGCGCGAGAGAATCGTCCTCAGGAGCGCCCACCTCGCTTCCAAGTCTCGGGGGGCGGGGAGCTCCAGGGACGGGAACCAGGCATGGAGGCGACGGAGGAAGAGGAGGTGGAGGCGGTCAGGAAAGAGGCTCGAGGAAAGGGAGCGGGAGAGGATACGCTGGATCCTAGGTCGCCTTCCACTCTCCAAAGCTGCACGCCTTTCCTCCACCATCCTCCGCTCCGCTTCTCGGAGAGCAGTCCGAGAGAAAACGGCGGAGGGGGAGGCATCCATGACAGACAGAACAAATTGGGCAATCGACCTACTTTGGGCCCAGCACCGCGGAGACCATTCCTCTCGGACATGACGCACAGTTGCACCATGCCACACATGCCATTCTCTCAAGAGAAGTGTGAAATCCTTGGCCTTCGTCCACGTGTGAAGCCCGAGCCGCCACGCAGCAGAACGACCAAGAACCGCCATCGCCGCAGGCGCCGATCCAGGGAACCACTGATGAAGGCTTAGGATCTCATCACGCTTAAACGTGTTTGGGGGGAGCCGCAGGAGCTTGTGCAGCAGCCATTGATCCCTCCGGAGGAAGAAGGAGGGGAGGGGAAAGAACTGAACGAGGTAAGACAGGACCAGAAGAGAGCAGGAGTTGTACTGCCGCGCAGATGCTTCTGCAGGCGCCCGCGTCGAAGCAGCAAGGCGCGCTCGATGTGCGAGCTTCGTGCTTGCCGCTTCCCACTGCATTTCGAGCGTGGCCTCGGGACCGAACTGCATCCCCAGGTATTTGGCACGGCCCCTGATGGGAAAGGCCGAAAAGGCCGGAGCAAAAGACCGAAGGCGGGACCCGACTAGGTCGTGCACCTCAGGGGATGCACGGGTCCACAGCGGCACGACGAAACATTTCTTGCTCTGCAGGCGCAAGTGCGCCAACTCCTGTGCAGCTGCAAACACGGGCGCAACGCGCGTCACCTCCTTCAGTGCAGGTAGTACCACACCAACGTCATCCGCACATGATCCAGCAATCAAAGGCGCCATCTCACCAGGGCCAGTCGCCATCGGGTAGCCAGTATTGCCAACATCGAACCCATCAGCTGCCTTCACACTTCCGTAGCCCTCCACATTGCCATTGCACAGATGGTGCAGGAAGGGGTCAAACGTCAACGCCCATAAGGAACCAGAAAGTGGGCAGCATTGGGCCACCCCCGCCGATACATGAAAGAGAAATTGCAAGGACTCACCACACCAAGTCCAGCTTTGCATATCATGATACAGTGCTCGAGTGGCCATGAGAAAGCCCGTGGCGATCTTATGATAGTCCAGTACAATCTGAATCCACACCCAGCTCATCGATGGAAAGGCAGCACATACATCAAACGAAATGAAGACAGGTTTGAGGTCACTCGCATACATATGTCCACCAGCCATGCGCGCATACGTGTCGAGCTCCGCGATGTGGGTGGTAAGCTGTCTTCCACGGACAAAGCCGCGCTGGACATGGTGGCATCTCTGTTCCGCAATGGTGCGTAACTGAACATTAATGGTACTGGCGATGGCCTTTGAGTCCGTGTTCTTCAGGGCAAGCGGCCTTAGCTCTTCAGGAGCCCGCGCAAGATCGATCAGGTCCTCTGGCCGCTCATCTTTCGGAATGAAGCACAACAAGTGATGATTGAAGCCCGATGGGCAGCCAATACCGCTGAACATATCTAACATGACCAGATAAAGAGTCTCCACCGCATCATCATGGGCCAGCCACGCACGGTAGGGCAGCCTGTCTGGGCCAGGCGCACTGGGTTTGCCCTTGCGCAGGGCAGCTCTGAGGTCATCGATCGATGGCGGCCTGAGCTCAGGCGCAGGGTAGACAGGAAGATGAACACAAAGATAACCATGGAGAACATCGCGAGACGGAGACTTCTTCGCTCTGAACACCTCCGCCCAGTGGCGTTGAAGCGCAGATGCCATGTCCACCGCTCCGCGGGCAGTCGCACCATCCGAAGAACCCGTATGCCCAGCAGAAATATAAGCCTCAGGTTGGACATGCAACTCCTCACACACCTCAGAATCCGTCAAGAATCCACTCGCCAGTGAACACGAAGAAGAAGAGACCGATAGCGAGGACGACGTAGTAGAAGAGCGGCCAGAAGAGCCAACAGCGGCCGCTGAAACCGCAGGCTCGCGAGGCGCGGTCCCAGGGGAGGGCCCGGCATTAAGGTCGCCACTGCCCGCAGGCGTGGCCCGACCACCAAGCGAGTCCGATACAGCGGCTTGAAGACTCCCCCCGCGCATCCCTACAGCGGCCGCTGAAACCGTAGACTCACGAGGCGCGGGGCGGCCGACATTAAGGTCGCTCCTGCCCGTGGCAGCAGTCCGACCACCAGGTGAGTCCGATACAGCGGCTTGAAGGGATGCCTCAGATATGCAAGACTCAGACTTCGCAGTGAAAGAAAGCGAGGTTCCCATCCGCGTCAGGACACGCTCCCCCGATGACTGCTGAGTACTGAGTCGTATCACCTGCTCTTGGGGGTCCACATGTGGAGAACAGATAACGTCTGCAACTGCAGGAGGCATCGTGGAGTGGCCAGACGAGTTGTGCCTGATACCGTTCAGAATAAGCTGGCGGCGCGAGTCACTCCATAGGCGGGCCCTCCTCGCTGAAGTCCTCTGTATCTTCCTCCACTGTTCCCGGGACAGTTCAGCAGGCTCGCGACGTTGAGAATCACAACGAAGCGCCTGGGCAGCCGCGTGGCGTTGGAGCCGCTCATGCCACTCAGCGTTCGTCCGAATGACCGTCTCAGCGAACTCAGAGGAATTCAAAAGAGAGACTGCACCATTGTCCACATACAGGAACCGCTGGCCGCACTCAGTATTATGTCGGAGCAACGATGCCAGATGAGAATCCTGCTGCCAAATGGCCCGAGCAATACTACGAAGCGTGATCCTCCTCGAGTCTTCAGCCCCATCGCGCGAGGTATCCAGAGGCAGCTGGTGGAGCAGGTTGCGCACACGCGCCGCTGCTCTGATCATGAAATCTTTGGTGGCAGACCAACGCTCAGCCACAGAGCAGCCAGTCCAGTCGGTGTGTGCCAGGTATTTGTTCAGCTCAACCTTGTACCCGGGCACACGAAAGACATAATCGGGAATCGAACGCTCCGTCGGTGATTTCTTCCCTCTCGGTCGAAGCTGTAGAAGAAGCAGAGCATGATCACTGAGATGCCAGTCAGACAGCCGCGTTGCTTCCTGTTGTGCCGACAGCGTGACCTCCGTTTCGAGAATGAAAGGTGGCGTTCGCGAGATAAAAGGCCTATCAATGGTCGAACATGTCTGGGTGCGCTTGCAGAAGTGTGTCGGCACGCCAGAGACCACCTCCACCGTGCGAAAGTCAAACAGCGCACGCCAGAATGGTTGATGTTGTTGTCCACGAACTTCCACATCACGCCGAGCCGCAGGCCGCAGAAGGGAGTCTGGGGCGACATCCGCCACGCTGAAGTCGCCCATGGCAATGAAGCAACGACGCCGTTCATCTTGTTGGGCCCACGCAGCCGCACGCCTCCACAAGGTTCGCGCCGCCTGGCGCGCCTGGGCGTCCAAATCAAAGTTATGCACATTCAAAATGTGAACGGCTTGACCAGCACCTCGGACTTGTAGAGAGAGGATGCGCCCAGGAACCACACATCGGGGCAGAAAGGACGGGGTAACACCAGAGGGGAGCTTCTCGAGATCCGCCTCCTTGTACCATGGAATCAAAATCGCAACACCTCCTCTCCCAGGTGACGAAGCTGCGCTGAAAAAAGTTCGGTACTCATAAGGAAACTGCCTCGACAAAAAGCGTAAGTCATATTCAGATCCATGCACTTCTTGAAGTAGAACGACCGCTCGCATGCGAAGAAAGGGTTCGAGCCTCTTGAGCTTCGAGCGACATAGAGCTCTCCTGCGCCCCTTGGGGCTGAGTCCACACAGGCCTCTGGCATTCCATGAGACGGCCCTGACCTCTTGTCGAGAACCCTTCTCAAGCGTTTCAATCCGCCACGGCTGAGCCCATTGGTCAGGACCACGACCAGGAACTGGTATCCACCGTCTCGAAGGCACGATTGAAGGCAGCCGTGATGCCCGCCACGTCCACTTGGTGCTGGGCGACCACTGCTTGATTCCATGCAAGTCTTGAAGGCTCGCTGGCACCTCTGACCACCACCTCAACCAGCGGCTGACATTCGATGTGCACCAAGCCTCCTGCTCTGGTAGCCCACCAGCGTTTGTTGGGCATCTTCTCCTGAACGATAGCGGCCAATCGTTTGGACTGCTGCTCACGTCTGATCTGCTTGGGGGCTTTGTCGGGGCCAACGCACAAAGGACCAGTGGCCCCAGAAAGCTGCCTAGCCGAGAACCTCCTCCATTCCCCCGAGGGGAAGCGGAGAGCCTTGGCCAAGGTGATGGCCTTAGAGATACCTGTCGCACCACCTTTGACCTCCAAGACGAACCGTCTGCTGGGTCCCCGTCCGCGCAGCACTGCATCCTCCGCATCAAGCTTGGCGTCGCTGATCCAAGATGCGATGGCTCCGCGCACTTCGTCGGGAGCAACATCATCGGGAGCGTTGATCGTGAAGATCGTGGGGTAGGGATCTCTGTCAAAGCCCGGGAGACGGGCGATGTCCACCACTGAGTGTTCTTCCTCCGATAGTGCCAAGCGGTTATTGATCCGCTTGATGTCTGCGCGCATCTCTTTCTGGGCGTCCTCCATGGCGAGCTGCTTCCTCTGAAGGTCGCCAATGGCCAGGTCGCGTCCGTCAACCCTCTGCATCGTCGGGGCGAGGTGGGCCTGGAGCTGCGAGATGATCGTGCCCTGGGCTTGCTGCAGAGTGGTGGCAACAGCATTCTGGACTTGCGCAGTGATGTTCGCCGCGTGCGCCTGCAGCTGAGAAGCAACCACCTGCGAAACATAGGTAGCCCATTCAGGACCACCCTCGGCTCCCTCACCATGTCCAGCAGGCATCGTAGGAGTGATGTCATCTCGTGGCGTCGCTGTGCCCTCCACCTGTGCATGAGGGAAAGCAGGAGGAGTGAGAATCGCATCGGCTGCAGCCCTAGCCCAAGGGTCATGCGGATCAACACGCTGCTGCGAAGGCGGGAATGTGGGAACCTGCGAGAGCCGTACGCCATCCCGTTCCATCTCGAGGACCGCATCCGCCATACTCTGGTTCGCAGACGGCAGGGAGGGAGTCCGAGAGACCTCAGGGGCTTCATGGTCTTGGCTCTGTCGTAGACCATCAGAGGCACTGCGTGGCGGGCGTCGGCGTCGGTCACCTCTTTCTGAGCGCTCACGACTGGGCTTGTCAGAGCCAGAGGAACCAGCAGACACAGAAGAGACAGACACATCATGATCACTTTCGCGGCGCCTCCGACGCCGTTCCTTCTCCCTCTTCGACCGCCTCGCTGATCCGCCCATGGCACGCCACAGAGAATATGATCGAGACCGCGGGACGGTGGGAGGGCAATGAATGAGGGCGCCCAACTCCCTCCGTGAAGGCGAGGAGAAACACCGTGGACTGGCCGCGGACCAGCGGTATCCATGCGGCCGCAGGGCGACATGGGTACCTTGAGCCAAAATGGCTTGAGCCAAAATGGCTACGGAAGGAGGAGAGGAGGAGGAGGGAGGAGGAGGAGGAGGAGGAGGAGGAGGAGGAGCAGGATCGAGGAGGAGGAGGAGGAGGATCCAGAAGGAGGAGGAGGATTACGAAACGTGTGACCGAAATGGGCTGATGGACCGCCTGCGACCCTCACCCCCCCACCCCCCTTGGGGCCACGAAAGGTGTCAGGAGCGCGCCGAGCTCGGCCGGGGGACCGCATGCCCCCCCCCACCCCCGGCCCCTGGGGCCTTGTAGCTAGAGCTCCACACGGCGCCACGAAACGTGCGAGTGGTGTGCTGGCACGGACATGGGACCAGGAGGAGGAGTCCTCTTCTCCTCCTCCTCCTCCTCCTCCTCCCTCCTCCTCCTCCTCCTCCTCCTCTCCTCCTCCTCCTGCTCCTCCCTCTCCCTCCCCCTCCTGCTCCTCCTCCTCCTCCTCCTCCCCCTCCTCCTCCTCCTCCTCCTCCTCCTCCTCCTCCTCCTCCTCCTCCTCCTCCTCCGTGCTGGCATGGACATGCGGACGGCTGGGGCAGGGATGGCAGCAGGGAGGAGGCAGGTGCAGGAAGGAGTGCACGCGGGGCGCTCTCTCCACAACGATTCCCCAACACAGCGGGGTGGTTGAGGAAAGAGGGAAGGAAGCAAGACTAAGGGACCCAGAGAACCCGAGGAAAGCCTTGCAAGGAAACAGGACCCATGAGCCCAGGAGCCAGAGGAAAGCCTCTTCAAAATGAACCCGGCGCGGCCCCAATCAGGGGAACGCTTCCTAAGCGGCATTGCTTGGCATTGCTTGGAGTTGATATGATTGGCATTTATTAGCAATGTTTGGCGTTGCTGTGCATTGCTTGGCGTTGCTGGGTAACGGTTGTTTTTGCTTGGCATTGCTGGGCAGTTGTTTGCATTGCTTGGCATTGCTTGGTTCTGCTTTGCGTTGCTTGGCATTGTTTTGCATTGCTTGGTTTTGCATTGCTCGGCTTGGCATCGCTTGGTTTTGCTTGGCTCTGCTTGGCTCTGCTTGGCATTGGATGGCATTGCTTGACCTTACGTGGCATCGCTTTGCGTCACTTAACAGTTCTACGCGCCTCTCGGCATTGCTCCAAAAGACCGTAAGGAATCAAGAGAAGGGAACCAGGGGTACCCAGCAAACCCGAGGAGGGCTGACATTTCAAAACAGAGCAGAAACAAGACCAAAGGGAACCTGGGGAACCTCGAGGAACGCGACGAAGGCTGGCCTTTCAAACACAGGAAAGAAAGAAGACCAAAAGGACCCAGGAAACCCGGGGGACCCAGGGGAACGTCACTGCAAAGAAACAAGTTAAGACTGGGAAACTCTGAGGATCCCGTTTGAAACAAGACCGTGGAATCCTGGCGCGACCGGGTCCAGCACCTACTGGCTTCTTCAAACATGAACCCGTCGCAACCCAAATTAGGGGAACGCTTCCTAAGCGGCGTTGAAGGGCATTGCTTGGCATTGCTTGACAGTGCATTGATTTGCTTGACATTGCATTGCTTTGCGTTGCTTTGGGTTGCTTGGCGTTGCTTGGCATTGCTTGGCATTGCTTGTTATTGTTTGGCACTGCTTGCCATTTCTTTACAATGCTTGGCGATTTGCATTGCTCAGACTTGCTACGCTGCTACGCGCTGCATTACATTGCTGTGCGTTTCTTGACATGGCTTTGCATGCATTGGCTTTGCACTGCTTGTCATTGCTTGGCACTGCTGGGTATTCATTCGACTCTACCGTGAGGTCCTCAGGGCAGTGAGTGCCGAACCCTCATACCAGGCTAAACGGCCGCTTAGCCAGGGACCCTACGGCCAAGCTGACTATCCTCATCCGATTTCCACCAACACCCCGCGACGATGATTCCGTACCATCAGACATCGTGCCGACTCCCCTGGAAATTCCAATACGTCGCGCAAGTGTTCCGCAACGCAAGATCCGAGTGAAGTCGATCTGGTCGCGTGCGCGCGGAAAGGCCTTTCGCGCGCCCGCGACCCCATCGATGAAGTGATTATGTCTCAGCGCAGGCCAGACCGTTGCCATGACTGGCCCTCCCCTGAAAAGAAGTCCCGCCCACCGCCAGACAGGCGCCTTGCACTACTCGCAAAGTAACCACTCGCACATGGCCTGCATCCGCCATGGCCATGGGGGGATCTACGATACTTGACATCGAGGAAGACATGTGCTCTTCTGAAGTTTGCGAGTAGGCACTTTGCGGGCAATGGAACGCGCTCGGTGGCACCGCGGCAGGCCCGGCCGGCCCCGCGCCGCCTCGACCCGAGCCTGGAGCCCCGCGCCTCCACTCGACCTGGCCTTCGAGGGCGCTGGCGCCGGCGAGTCCACGGGCCTTCTGGGGCGGCGGAGGGCAGACAGGGCAAGGGCGGACCCCACATCGAAATGGGCGACTCAAGAAAGCCTGAGATCTGGGCGTTGCATCTGTGCTGCGCACACGGGCGTTTGCGCCAAACGTCGGGCCCCAGGACCATCACGGATCGACCTGGCTCGAAAAGGGCAGCAGAAAGAGAAGGCTCTGGTCGTCATTGTTTGCGCTGATGCATTTTCAATGAGGTCGGATCTCAAGGAAGGGGGAAGTACAAGGGGGCGGGGGTGCCTTCTAAGACGGCTGGGTGGCCTTCTCAGCAGGCAGGGGCACTTTCAGAGGGGCCCAGAGACTTCTGATAAGGCTTCTTCGGAGCTAGAAGGGCTTCTTAGAAGATGCTCGAAAGCGCGAGTACTTCGACATCCTTCCCAAACCTTTGTGGAAACAACTGTTTTACCTTCTCGGGGCCCTCCTGGAGGTCCTTGTGGAGCCATCTGGGGGCGCCTCGGGTGCATGTCTGTGCAGTCGTGAGAACATCTTGGACTGTCTTGGGCCCTACCATGCCATTCTTGAGAGCATCTTGGGCCTTCTCGAATCCGTCTTGGGCAGACTCGGGGCACTCTTGCATCGTCATGAGACCTTCTTGCGAGCCTTCGGAGCCGTGTTGGGACCCTCTGGCGCGACGAAGCCTGGGGAGCCCCACAAACCCGCGAAGCACAATGACGATTCAGTTCGATTGATTGCTATCTCTCTCTCTCCTCTCTCGCTTTCTCTCTCTCTCTCTCTCGTTCCTCCCCTTCCCTCCCCATCTCGTTCCCCCCCTGTTTCCCCCTGGGTCCCCCCGATGGGCCCCGGTAGCGCCGCGCGCGCAAAAATTCCACGGATCGAAGGGTGGCTTCGCTGCATGCTTAATGACGAGCCCCATCAAGCGCAACCATATTCGACCTATACGACCATCCTTCGGGTGACAAGGAGGTTGGGGGGTGGGGGGAAAGAACCAACTGCTGGCAAATGCGATGGGTGTGATGATGATGATGATGATGATGATGATGATGATGATGATGATGATGATGATGATGATGATGATGATGATGATGATGCTAGTAACGCGCCATCGAGTTAGCGACTACGCGTGATGACGATGCTATGCTGCGATGTACTGTCACTATCGAACCCGTTTTCGATCTCATTCGATCGATCCCATTATCGACCTCACAAAATCGATCACACTCGATCGATCTCACTATAGATCTCACGACCAATGTCACAATCAGTATCACTGTCGATCTCACCTGTGATATTCCTATTCATCCCGTTCGAGCGATCAAATTATAGATCTCACTACCGACTTCACCACCGCCCGCCCACCGCCGACGGAACACCGACGGGACACCAACGGGACACCACAGGACACAGGACACCACGGCGGAACCCCCCCCGGCCACCGCGCGCCCACCAGGGGCGGCGGGACGGTCCACTGCATCCGAATCGCCCTAGCGACGGCGGCGTCATCCGTCTTGCGCGCCCACGCAGCTTCGCCTCGCCCGCACGCACGACACGAACACGGAATCGAAACCGAGTTCCCGGTGGGGGCCGGCTCTCCTTTCCACTGCGATCTCACCCCCCAACCAGCGATGTTACCTCAGACATGCTCGCGTCAGGACGACCTGTTCGCTGGATTCTGACACCGCGTGGGTCGTCCATCCTTACACGATCGGGGCTGTCAGACAACCCCCCCGCGCCCCCCCCCCAGAATTCAAGCACCCCCTGCGGTGGGATCCCTTGGGGCCACCACTCCACCAGTTCAATGTCGCCCTCCAACACACACGCGCTCGAAAAACCAGAGCCCTGTATTTCCGTGGCCGCCGTGGCCGTGGCCGAGGTCGTCGGGCCCTGGCACCCTGGTTTGCACCAGCCCCCAGAGACCTGAGTGTTCAATCTTCGGAGCCCTTTATTGTCGTGGTCGCCGTGGCCGTGGCCGTGGCCGAGGTCGTCGCTCCCCTGGCCCCCTGACCGTGGCTCCTGGGCTCCTCCCAACCCCTCGAGACCTGAAGTTTGAAGCCTCGGTGCCTTTTATTGTCGTGGTCGCCGTGGTTGGAGCCTCTGCCAGGGTTCGCGGGCCTCGCCCCAGCCCTTGAATCATGTATTCTCATGTTGGTCGTCACCGTGGCCATGGTTGATTGGCCCGTGGCCGTGGCCCTAGCCTCTGGGTTTCGGAATCTTTGATTTTGTGGTAGTGGTGGTGGCCGTGGCCGTGGCCGCGGCCGTGTTCTCCGGGCTCGTGGCCCTGGTCCCCTAAGCCTCGCGTCAGAGTATCTTCTAGAGCTCGGAGCCCATTATCTTCGTGGTGGCCGTGGCCGTGGCCGTGCTGTGGTTCTGGCCCCTGGGCTTCGGAACCCTTTCGCGGAACCCCTTATTATCTTGGACAGTTGTGTTCTAGGCCTCGGAGCCCTTCATTATCTTGCAAAGGGCGTTCTAGAGCATGCGAGGCACCAGCACCGCCCACCCCCGTCCCAGCCAGCCCTGCTCCCCCTCTCCCCCCAACCACCGGGCACCCTCAGCCCCGACCGCATTGTTTCGCCACGCGCGCACGGCACAAGCACCGCCCACCCCCTCCCATCCAGCCCAAGCCCCCCTCCCCCGCCACCCAAGCCACCGCGCCCCTTCCGCCCTGATAACTCTAGTTCGGCACTCACGTACGGCACTGGCCCCCGCCCCCACAGCCAGCCCAGTTCCCGTCTTAATTCCCAGCCAACGCGCCCCCTCCGCCCGACCACTTTCATTCACCACGCGCGCACGATACTGGCACCGCCCACACGTTCCCAGCCAGCCACGCTCCCCCTGTCCCCCCGGCCAGCGCGCCTCTTCCGCCCCGGCCATTTTTGTCTGCACGCACGCGCGACACCTGCACCGCCCCCCCCCAGTCAACCCAGCTCCCCTTCTCCCCCTAGCCGGCGCGCCCCCTCCGCCCCGACCATGTAATTTCGGCGCGCACGCACTGCGCCGGCACTGCACCGCCCCCCAGCCAGCCCAGCTCCCCCTCCCCGTGAAAATCCTGGCCCTAAACCATTCGGCCTAGCCGCCCCGTCTAAACATCTGGGCCACCTAGGCCATCTAGCCCTTCCAGAATGAACCAAAACTGCCCCGATAATGGATCAAGCCTTTCACCCCCTAACCGTATATTGTGTTCCCCGTCTCTCTCCTTTCCTCTCTCTCCCCTTCCGTCTCTCATCTCACCGTCTTGCAAGCAGTTTGGCGACGATGCGCGCTGATGGCGTTGGTGATGAAGGTGACGGCGATGATGCTTTCGCTCGTCCTCGCCACAAGACCACAGGTAATGCCAATAACAAAGCGACGCCCATCGCCAAGCTCAGCCCACTGGAGCAAAAACGGCCCGCCGTTGTGGAGCTATCACTGAGTAGAAACCTCCAAACAGGAGGCATGGCAGGCCACTGTCAGAGACGCATTGCTAAAGAATCCTACACCTGGAGACCTAGGTCGTCCTCGACCGCGGCGCGGGCCCTCATCGGGTTCCTGACGGCCTTCTTGCAAGCGATCTTGCTTTTGCGGGCATGCTTCTTGGCCATCTTGCCCCGCGCCGCCGCCCTCTTTTTCTGCCCCAAACTCTGTTTTTCTGCGAGAGCCCGGCCCTCCTCCACGATGGGAGCCTCGAGCCCTTGGCGCCCCGCCGTCGCCAGCGGCGGGCCCGCCCGCGGCGGCGGCGCGGGCGCCGAGCCTCCGCCCCAGAACCCGCCTGCGGCAATCTGGCCGGGCAAAACCTGAGCCAGCCGCAGGGGCGGGAGCCGCGCTCCGTGGGGCTCGCGCTGGGCGGCGTGCACCAGCAAGCGGTAGGGGGCGTGGACTTCCTCGTCGACGCGAACGCGGTCCTCGCGCTGCGGCCAGACGCGCGAGCCCCACCGCTTCACATTCCCGTGCTCAGCCTCGCCCTCAGGCGCGCCCTGGGCGATCGGCTGCCCGCGCGAAAGCCGGGCGATCACCGAGCTGTTGCGAAGGTAACGGGAGTTTCCGAATGCCGCATGGTGGAGGGGCGCACTTTTGGCGCTCCGGCGGCCCATGGGGTCGTCGCGCATCTGCGCGACGCGCTTCAGCTCGGCCGCGCATTCTGCGTTGGAAGCGAACGGGTGGTCACAAAAGGGCGACCAATCTTTGCCGTCGCGCTCCAGCGCCGGCCGGGCGTCATCCCAATCCACTTCGGCGATCGGAAGGCCGCGGTAGATCTCCGTGGACGGGTTTTCCTCGGGCCCGCCGAGAGGGCAAGATGACTTCCCCGTGCGCTGCAGCAGCTCAAATGAGCAGGATGTTCTCTTCCCGTCCGCGCACTGCACGGCCCGCGGGGCCACGCTCAGCCTGTCCTGCGCGATGCCGAGACAATTCAACAAGCGATCATGCATTTTCTCAATCGGCGCATCCGAGAAAAGCACCCGGGCCTGCCTGCCCAAGCACGGCGGGGGGCAATCGCTCCTTCATGGCTGCGGCGAAGCTCTCGACGCTCTCGCCCGACTGCGCGCCGAAGCCAGCGCGCGCGCCCGCCATGGCCATCGGCGCCTGGCCGACGTAGATTGCGCCATTATTATGGCCATTGTTTCTATGGCCCGCGACGGAGAAGAGGAACTCGAAGGCGCCGACGCGGGCCACGGCCGCGAACTCACCGCGAGCGACCTCCTCGCCCGCAAGCCGCCGCAGCGCCATCTGGACCTGGCCGCCAGGGCGGCGAAAGGCGCAGTCCAGGACTTCCCGCGGCAGGGGGGGGGGCGGCAAACCAGGAGTGGCGACGTCCCGTCGTTGGGCCACTGTTTACTCACGTGGTCCGGGGCGCCGTTCACCGCCCCGCGCGAAACCAGGGCGAGGCCGACGAGGGCGCCCTCGAAGCCCTTCGCGCGCGCAGTCTTGGCGTCGACGCGCGCAGTCGGCGCGCGTAGCGCGCGGCCAGCGCCGCGGGCCCGCCTCCGCGAGCGCCAAAACGACATGGGCCTCCTCGGGGCGGCGAGCGGCACCCAGCGCAGCCGCTGGCGCGTCGCGGTTCCACTCGCGGAGCTGATCGGCCGCGCGGGCGAGGTGGCCGCTGCCCTCCTGCGTCGCGCGGGCCATAGCCGAGCAGACGCGGTCGAGCTGATCACGGCGACTCTGAACTGGGCGTCGCCCTCCCGGGGCGCCGCGAACTTCGGATGCCCGCGGTGCTTCTGGCGCTCGGTCAGCAGCTCGCTGCGAATGAGCGACCTCCGGGGGCGCGATTCGCTGCGGCACTGCGCGCGAGTTCGACGAAGACCGACCGCGGCCCAGCACTGAGCGGCCCCCCGCCCAGGCAAGCCGCAGAACATCTCAATGAAAACGGGCTCGCCGGGGTCGGGCGCCCCCCCCCCCGCGCTCGGAGAGCCAGCTGCGGAGGACGGCCTCGCCAGAGTCTGCGGGGGGCAGCGGCGCCTGCGACCGCGCCCGGCAAACTGTCCGCGAAGCGGGGCGCGCTGCCGCCGACGCCGAACAAAACGGCCGCGCGTGTCAGCTGCGCCCCCAACCGCTCTGCAGGAGTCGGTCGAATTTACCGCGCGCCTGGGCCGCGCGCCCCCCAGGCCGCAACCAACGCCCAGTAGCTCGCGCACCCGCTCTGCCCCGCGCCCCCCCTGGCCCGCCGACGCGCGGAGAAGCGCGCAGCGGGCCTCGCCGCCATCCTCGCCGTGGAAGAGGCAGTCGCCCGGGCCCAGGAGGTGGCCGGATGCGAGGTGGCACAGGGCGCCCAGGATACAAGCGCCCCTGAGGCCGATCTCGAAGTGCGCGGCAAACTCGCGGCACGAATAGCAGTCGCAGCGCCGGGCTGGAAGCGGCGGCTTGCTGCGCCCGCGGGAAGCAACCGCTGCGAGCTGGATGCAGCTGCCATCTGTACCATACTCCTGTATGCGCTCAGGGCTCACGGGCCCCCCGCGCGACTGGCGGCCGCTGCCTGGCCGTCGCGAGCAACTCGACCAGCGCGCCCTCCTGCTTCGCCGCGAGACGCACCCTGTAGCCGTAGCTGGCCCCCCTGTGGACGCAGTTCTCCGCGTCCGTGACAAATGCGGGCGCGTTCTGGAAAACCTCGGCGCCCGCTCCAACGCCGTCGAACTCCCGGGCGAGGTGAGACACGAAACGCCTCCGCCCCTCCCCCGCGAACTTCGCGACGGCATCGGCGCAGGCGCCCTCCGCGCCTTCGAGCAGCCGCGACGCGCAGGCGAGCTCTGGGCTGTCTCCCCCCTCGCCCAGGGTTGCCTTGAACGCGTCTGGCAAGGCCGACGTCGCAACCCATCGGGGCGCTCGCGCGTCGCGCTCCATGTCTCGGCACCGGGGTCCCCCGCCGAAAAGAACGCCAGGTGCCGCGGCCCTCTCGGCGTCGATGTCCGGCCACCCGCGCGCGGCCGCGCCCCTGTTCCGACGCGCGCCCGTTCGCATCGACCTTCAGGCGCGTCGCGACTTGCGGCGTGAGGGTCCAGCGGCACTTGCGCCAATCCAGCTGCGTCGCCGCGCCAGTCGCGCCTCCTGCTCCGCGCGCAGGTGCCCCCGACGGCTGAGAAATGGCCGTTCGCCTGGAGACCCCCTGTCGGCGCCGTCCAGATCCCGCGGCAACGCGCTGGCAGCCGCCTCCGCTGACGCCGGCGACTCCGCGTGGCCGCGCTGCTCGACGCCCGCCCCCCCTTGCATGCGCCGCGCGCAACCCGGCAAAGCGTCGCGGTTGGGCTTCCTGGCGGGGCACTTCACGCTTGCCCCGAGACGCCCCGAATCAAACTTCTCGAGGAAGGCCCCGTTCAGGGGGATCGCGAGGTGGTCGGCGCCCGGGAGCGGCGCGTCGATGTCTGCGCTGGCGCGCAGAGCCGGGAAGTAGAAAGGATTTTGCGCCCCCGCTGGCGCCCGACGCATTGCCGCGCGGCCGCGGCCCCCATGCGACCCCGGGCCCCCTTCTTACCAGCTTGCCGCCCCCCCTCGAGACCAGCGCCCGCCTTCGCCTGCTTCTGGCGCCTCTCAGTCACGTTGGAATCCACGTCGAGAACCTGGACCGCCAGGATCCTGGAAGCCCGCTCGACGGGGTCCGAAGGGCCGCCCGCTTGGCCACCGGGATCGGGCCTCCCTCCTTGGTCACCAGCTGCGCCCCCTCCGTCTGCTCTCCTGATGCCCGCCAAGAAGTCTTCGTTCATGTCAGAGCGTGCCGGGGAAAGGTTGTCCAGCTTGTCACAGGCCTCGCCTCGGCTGTCGTGTGCTTCTCAACGAGGGGCAAGACCCCTGGCCTCACGTGGGCGCAACCAGCTACGCCAGACGAGGTCCAATCCTCGAGCGCGGGGCCCGCCCAGAAGAGACCGCGCTCCACCGTGGCCAACGCGGCGCTGCGCGCGAGGCCACCTCCGAAGGCCATCTGCAGCAGGCGGCGACGCCGGGCGTGGATCGCCGCGCCGTCGCGCTCCATGCGGGATGCGTGATTCAACACGGTGGCGAAGTCCGTGAACGTCCAAGCATACTGCCGTTCGTCCTCCGCCTTCTCGCGATTTTCCCGAGCGAGCAGCTCTGCCCTGGCGAAAGTCCTTGGCCACGACCTCTTGGATATTATTGCCCTTCTGCGCCGCCTGGCAGATCACGGCCGCGGCGCCGATGAGGCGCTTGGCTGACGCCTGGAACTCCCTATTCCTGGTGAGGAACTATGTGCTGGCGAACTTGACCACGGCTTCGCCGAGCGCGGCGAACATCAGCTTCGACCGCAGGGACTTCCCGTTGCTACCTGGGGGCAAGTCCGAATAATCTAGGTATCCATGAGGCCCAGATAGCGAGGTCGGCCATCTAGTCCATCGGAGCCAGCTAGACCATCTGGCCCATCCGGGTGGCCTGGGTGGACTAGATGGCGAAATCTCTTGAGGGGCTAAAAAACGCAGGAGAACCAACACATCTAACAACTACTATACTTTCCTGCTTCTAGCAACACAATTGCTGCTTGTGTGTCCACGTCAGTTCCCCCCTCAGCACACGCTATCGCTGGAAAAAGGCCCAAGGAAAGAAACATTCAAACAATGACATAGTTTCCTGCTTCTAGCAGTACAATGTCCGCTTATATATCCGAGTCTGTTCCCCCATCCGCCCACGCATTGTGGAAAATGGGGTGGGGAACCAACAAATCAAACAAAAACTTCAATTTCCTGACTCTAACGATACAACTTCTGTTTGTATTTCCGTGTTTGTTCCCCCCTCCGCCCTCGCATTCTCCGGCAGGGGCTCGGGGAACAAACCAACATACAGACACCACTGCTTCCTGCTTGTAGCCACACAAGCTATGATTTCATGTCTGCGCCCGTTCTTGCATCCGCCCGCACTCTACGAGGGAGGAGAAACGGACGGAGGGAGGCGGGCACAAAACGAATCGAACAGCACGAAAAGCAAGCGAAAGAACACGAATAGGGCTAGCAATGAAAGCGCTAAAAACCCGAGAGGACGAGACCAGATCGAAAGCATACCCAGAGGGGAACACAAGTCCTCTCACCAACCTCGCCCCAATAGGTTTCCAGCGTCGATCGCCCGCCTCTAGCTCCCGAACTTGCCCTTCCTACCGACAGAACCAAATGCACCTCAAAACCTCGACCTTCGAATCTCGATCTTCGACCTTGATCCTCGAACCTCGATCGTTGAAATTCGGTCGTCGGCGACGGCGACAACGAAGACGGCGGCGGCGGCGACGAAAACGCCTGCGGAGGTCGGGTTCGCGATGCGCCGGAGGTTTCTGGACATTTCGGCCCCCGAGGCGGACCGCCAAGGCCCAAAAGGGGCCGAGAACCGCGAAATCTACGAGGGGGGGTAGACCCGGACACGCTAAACCGGGACACCCAACATCCCTAAAAACCAATTTTTCCAAACGGCAGCACGAACAAAATACTGCACTGCAGCACTTCCAGAAAAAACCTGGACACAAGCCTCAAAAAGCCTGCAAGACCCCCCTAAACCCGGACACAATCCCGAATCCTGCAGTGCAGCAAACAAAACATGCACGTGTGCTGAAAAACGTAACTTTGCAGGAAACGATGTCGTTTCCTTGGTTTTCCGTGTCCTGGCTTATCTGTGTCCTGGTTTCCTGGGGCCTGACACAAAGCCATCAGGACGAGTCCGGATCGGGAGCATGCCCAGAGGGCAGCGCAAGCCCTCTCACCAGCCTCGCCCCCATGGGTCTCCAGCGTCGATCGCCCTGCTCTAGCTCCAAAGCCTGCCCTTCGAACCTCGATCCTCCTATGCCTTCAATGCCGCTTCCCCAAACGCGCGCTTAGCTCAAGTATAAATTCATTTCTAATCCCACCAGAACGTAGGTGCTCTAGGGAGCTTCCTCGTCAAGCCCCCTTGTTGTCCCCTTCGGCGAGGGGTTCATCACTGTTCCTTATGAATATACACCCCTCCCCCAGGCGACCAGGGGCAAACCCAAAACCATGCCAACACCATGCCGACCCGCCCCCCCCCATCCTTGTCAAAAACAATACAGACCGCACTCTGCCTCCACAGTTGGAGCATGCGCGGCCAACCCGATGCGCCCCCCCACCATCCCCTTTCCAAAAACAATGCAAAGTACACTTTGGGGCAAAGTCTTGAGTCATGCTCGTGAGGCCCGCGAGCTCTTTTTATTGTTTTTGACAAGGACAGCGTGGGTGTCAGCATATTCCCTGCTGTGCGCAGGGCTACCTCCCTAACAAAAAATGCAACATGCACCTCGCTGCTAAATCTGGATCATGCGCGGCCATCCCGCGATCACTGTCAAGTGGCTTTTGACAGGGACGGCGGGGGTGGTGGCGCGTGGCCTGCTGTGCGCAGGCCCACCAGACGCAATGATGGGCATCGGTTTTCGACAAGGACGGCGGGGGCCGACATGTTTCCCGATGTGTGCTGTCACGTGCGCAGGGGCACCTGATGCACTCTGCACGTGCCCCGAACGCGGCGCACCTGGCGCGGCTGGAGTGTGCGGCACACCGGGCGCACTCGGAGCACGTGGTGCATCTGGCGCACCAGGCGTGCCTGGCACGCTCGGGCCCCAGGGGTGCCTGGCGCGCGTGGCGCCCCTGACACGCGTGGCGCACCTCGCCCAAGCGTCGCGCACCTGGGGTCGGCTTTGGTTCCCAGCAGCTGTCCGTCCAAAGACGACCGCTGAACATGTTCAGGCTCGGGTGTTACTTATGTGTAGGGAGGGCGGGTGGGAGTGAGCTAGACGGCTTGCGGGCGAGTGGGTAGCTTGACCCCTCCCCCGACCCCCTCCCCTGGAGCTGGACGGGCGGTGCCGCGACCCATTGGAGCGTCAAAAACGGCCTCGGCGAGGAAGCCAAAATCATTGGTTCACTAAGGTTTTGGACCCATGTTGGCATCTTGGGGGGGGGGGGGGCGCTGATTGGAGATCCCCTCTTGTTTGATCGATGGCCTCCAAGATGGCCCGAAGAGCGCCCCTAAAGCTTCCAAGAGCGCCCCAAGAGGACCCAAGAGGCGCCCAGACGGCCCCAAGAGGCCTTCAAGAGGCCCCCGAGAGACTCCCAAGAGGCCCACAAAGGCTTCAAGAGGATCCCCGAGGCACCCAAGATGCCCCCTGGACGCTCCAAGAGGCCCCCCCGAGGCACCCAAGACGCCCAAGAGCCCCCCAGGACAGCCAAGAGACCCCCAAGACGTCCCAAGAGGCCACCAAGAAGCGCCCAAGCGACATCCGAAGAGGCTCCGAGAGGCATCCAAGAGACCTCTGGCCCTTCTGCTCGCCCTCTTCCTCCTGCTCCTACGTACTTCTACTCCTTCTCTTCCTCTTCCTCCTCCTCCTCATCATCATATTCATCTTTCTTCTCCCCACTCCCTCATCAATCCATCCAGCCTCCTCCTTCTCCTCCTTCTCCTCCCTCCTTCGCACGGTTCGGCCGTCCACCTCTTTGCTCCCGCACTTCCCTGATCACCTCAACTCGCCTGGACATCGTTTCTGGATGGGATGGTGGGGATATGTTTTTGATCGCGACCGTAGCGACAAATCGCTCGGCGTCAAGTGGATGGTGGGGATACACGAGGCGTCTAGAATTCACCACTGTCTATCACACTTCATAGATGCGAATTATTCGTCTTGTCATCTTTTGAAATTGTCGTATCATGAAGAGTTTATTGTTGATGGGGTGATTATTTTCTGTTCCAGGCGGCCCTACAGAGACATGCGTTCGTGGCAGATCCGAGCGCCCTGCTCGGGACACCCCCCCTCAAAAAGAACCTAGATGGCCTTGACGGCTTGGATGTCTAGATGGATCGCGCAGGCGGAATGGTCCGGGATTGGGCCTCGTACCCCCCTCACGCCAGCGCGCTCCCTCCGCCCCGACCGCTTTCTGTCGCCGCGCACGCGCGGCTCCGGCACCGCCCACCCCTCTCCGAGCCAGCCACGCTCCCCCTCTCCCCCCAGCCTGCGCGTCCCCGTAGTCATAGTCGTCGTCGTACGTTGTTGTGCGGCGGGTGCCGCCGCGGAGGAGCACTTATTCCTTAATCCCAGTGCATGCACAAGGGGTCCGAGCGGATCTTGAAGAACTTGGCGAAAATGAACCGCCGGGTTCCCGGGTTCCCGGTTCCAGGTTCCCGGGTCCCTGGTTCCGGGTTCTTGGTTCCCGGGTTCCCGGGTTCCGCGTTCCCGATCGCGGGATTCCGGGGTTCCCGGTTCCGGGGTCTTGGTTACCGGGTTCCCGATTCCGCGTTCCCGATTGCCAGGTTCCCGATTCGATCTCAACCAATCGATTTCAAGCAATCGGTATCACTCAATCGATCTCGCTCGATTGAACTCACTCGATCGAATACCTTATCGATCTCACTGAATCGATCCCACTATCGATCCCATTATAAATACAGCAAGGAGGAGGGAAGAGATGGAGGAGGAGCAGGACAAGGAGGAGGACGAGGATGACGCGGACAAGAACGAGGGAAAAGACAACAAGGACGAGGACGAACAGGAGCAGATGGACGAGGTCGAGGGAGAGAGGTCGAGGACTAGGAAAAGGAGAAAGAAGAGAAGGACGAGGAAGAGGAGGAGGACGAAGAAAAGGAGGAAGGGGAGGAGGATGACGAGAACGAGGACGACGAGGACGACGACCAGGACGAGGAGGACGAGGACCAGGAGCAGGATGAGGACGTGCAGGGCGACGACGAGTAGAAGGAGTAGAACGACGAGACGTGACCACGGGGATCTCAGAGATCTCGCATAAGGTGCGGTATCACTGCGTCGACTGTGACCCGAATCAGGTAGGAGAGGGGGTGTCTTTCGATAAGGAGCAGAGATAAGCCCCTCCCAGAAGGAAAAGTAGACGGTGGTTGAGGAAAGGAAGCATTCACTAGACCACCTACGCTTACAACGTTGTTGGGACTCTCCAACAACATTTGCTCATCATCACAGGGGAATCGCATGACAGAAAACATGTCCCGTCTGTATCGTGCATTTCCTAATCATCCTTCGTGTGCTGCGCCGGACAGGTTGGACCTGCTTGTGTTTCGTCGCAGTGCTTCTATGGCATAGGGACGCACGCACTGTCGCGTCTGAGCGCCAGCTCCTGTGTGTTCGCATGCATCTTTCGTGTTTGTACGAGTCCATGCCGCGAATGTCCGGACGCCTTGCGGCAAATACCACCGCCACGCCAGCAGAGCCAGCTGGGTGCCGGCAGGTCGAATGGCGATGACGACGACAACGAAGCCCCAATGCCGACAATGTGGATGACGATCAGGATGATGAGAGTGAGCATGTTGACGATGATGTTCCTGCTGATGATGATGATCATGATGGTATTGATGAACGGTGATGCTGATAACAATAATCATTGGCAAGAGGAGGCATAAGAAAAACGCCGTCACGTCCAGCACCTCTCGACCTCCCTTCTGCGAGCTCATTCGGGCCGTCCCGGGATTGTCCTGGGCTCCCGTGGAGCGGTCTTGAAACTCAACTGGACCGTCTTGGGACCTCGTCGTCGTCTGCTAGGTCTTTTCGGGCAGTCGCGGGGCCGTAGTGGGGCTGTAGACGGCCGTCGACGGGCCCTCTGAGGTCGTCTACCTTGGAGGAACCGACGGATGCCCGAAAAGGTGAGAATGTCACAACCGCTCCAATATTTATAAAGAATCAGTCTATAGGGCCTCTTCGGGCCCTACGGCGAAACTGCGGCCAGGCGTGGTGCTTACCAAATTGTCAAACCATCCACTAGTTAGGGTTCTCCTCTGGTGCAATTTTCCACTTTTGGTGAGATCCCAGTCCGTCAACAAGAACGCCGAAAAGATGACGAGCTTCCAACTGATGGGAGGGGGTCTAAAGACCTAGCGGGGTTCTTTCGGCACGCACGCACAGCACCAGCACCGCCAACCCCCACCAGCGAGGCCAGCTCCCCCTCTACCCAGCCAGCGCGCCCCCTCCGCCCTGACCGAGCTATTTCGGCACGCACGTACGGCTCCTGCACGGCGCCCCCGTTCTCCCCCCCAAAACAGCTGCCCCAGCTCCCCCTCCCCCCACGCCAGCGCGCCCCCTCCGCCCCGACCACTTTGATTCGGCACGCATGGCACCGGCACCGCCCTCCACCCCAGCCAGCCCAGCCTGAAGGCTTGAAAAGACCATTGGAAAGCCAAAAAAGAGTCAAGCAACAACTTGACAGATTTGGGCGTCCGGGGAGGGTCCTGGGGGTGCTCCGAAAGCTTTTGGGGCCGTCTTGTGGCCCTATTGGGGCCTTTCTGGAGGCATGATGGGGGCCACCTTCAACCGTCTTGAGCTCTCTGGAGCCATCTTGGAGGCCATCTCGGAGCACCTCGACCTCCTCCTCCACCTCCTCCTCCTCCCTCCGTCATGTGCAAGAGCCATGGCACGCGTGCCACTTGATTTCGTTGCCGTGGCCGTGGCCGAGGTCGTCGGGCCCGAGCCCTAGCCCCTGGCCGATTGGCTTAGCGCAGTGCGACGTCGTCCGCCTCCCTGGCCAATCCGGACCTCCCTGACCTCCGCCTGGCCCTGAGGCGCGGAGCCCCTTCCCTTGTCGTTCGCCACCCCAGCAACCTCGGGCCTCTCTGACTTCCTTGTCCCTGGCCCTTCTACGTCCTTTCCCTGGCCGCTCCCTCTCGGGCCGGGCGAAAGGGGGGATAGCAAAAGGCGGGTTTGAGAATCAGCTCACGCAGCTGATTTTCCCGGCGCCTCCCGGCGCCGGGAGGCGCCCATGTATCGAGGAATGGGCCCGGCGGCGGGGCCGAAACCAGCTGCATGCAGCAGATTTCGTAACCCCCCCTGTCCCTATCCTCTCTGTCGTTCGGCCCGATCCCTCGTGCAGGAGCTACGGCGTGCGTGCCTCTTGATAAGAAGAGTGGGTGGAGCCTGGCTTAGGACGTCTCGCTCGGGACTTCCTCGTCGGAACTTGCCTGGTTTGGCCCCTTGTTCGGCGTGGTTTGGCCGGGCGCCCCGCCTGAGACACTGAGGCGTCCTCAGAATGTGCCTGATTAGGGATCTGGTTTGGCTTGGTTTGGGGCAGGTGCCACGTGTTGCAATCTACTTGTCGCTAAGTATGTTGTGTTCTGTATGTGGTGCAAGCTACAGTGCGGGCGCGGCCGCAAAACATCTTCGCAAGAAACCGAACCCTGAGAACCCGCGCACAAGATGCACCTGAGGGGAAACCTGGAGCACCCTGAACGCAGCAGCTTCTTCAACGGCTGCGGAACGTCACCGCGCAGCGCGCGGAGCGAAGAAACAAAGGATATCCCGACGATAACCAGATGGTTTCTTGATGCGCGCCCCCACTGTATGTGGCGCAAGCGAGGCGGTGCAAGCTACGTGGTGCAATATAATGTGTAATGGAAGCTGTGTGGGATAAGCCATGTGGCGCAAGCCCGCGCACATCGCCTCGCCCTCACCAGCAAGTGGCAGGCTGCAAAACGGCGTCGGCCAGTGGACTGGCGATAAAATGCAATGGAGGCCCGACCACAAGAAACCTTCCACAAGAAACCCAACCCTGAGATCCCAGGACGTGCATTGATTTTTGGTGAGGGAACGCCACGCTTCCCATAGCAAAACCATCGAAACCCAAGAAACCCAGGGCACCCTGGAGGCAAGCAGGGTGTTTCTTGACATGGGCTCCCACTGTAATACTCCCACGAAGCTGTACATCGCTCCATACGAGCCAACTTCAGACCGCTGGTGCCTGGCAACCCTGAACGCCCGCATGGGCGTCGCCGCCGCGTCGAAACGGCATGATCCTACCGTACCTGGGCCCCAGCTGGGCCTACGCGGGCCCCCGGGGGATGACACCCCCAGGCCCCCACGCAGGCCCCCGAAGCCCGGCCCAACTGGACCCCCCCACGACCAGAAGAAGAAGAAGAACGTGAAGAGCGCAACGAGATGTACGCTTTTTAGCGTCGCAGCGCGGCAGAGGCAGTCCGCACGCGCGCTCAGGCGGTCCAGGCAACGGAAGCGCAAATTGACCGTCGTCAGGAGGAGTGGCAGATAGGCGAAAGCGGCCGCGGGGGAGGAGGGAGGGAGGGGAGGGCAGCCAGTGGGGCACCCCTGGCAGCGGGCGCGGGTCGGCGTCACGGCCACACCCAGGGGCTGAAGCAGGGGATGCTGCGCACGAAGTGGAACAGGCACAATACCGAGAAAAAGGAAGAGTGGCCACGTCAACGACGTCTCGTTCCAGCGGGGGGCCGAGAGGTGGCTGCTGGACCCCAACGAGATGTACGCACGCGTGTCCGACATTGAGAGGATGCGCGGGAGCGGAAATACTCCATCCCGACGTGCACTTAGCTGCCCCTCTCTCACCATGTCTTCTTATCCCCTACCCCACCCCCCAAAAGGCCACCCGTGTGCCACACTGCACCCATGACTGCAGGGACTGCGACCATCCGCTGTTCTGCCCCTCGAGCCTTCCGCGTGAAGGCTGTGCTGGAGGGTCTGGGACCTTAGCTTCGGCATGCGCTGCTTTTCCTCGACGAGCGCGTTCTAATGCTCAGAAAGTAGCTGGTCGCAACTGGCCTGGATCCGCCGCGGGAGATCTACGAACCATTACAGAGAGAACGACATTTTGTTCTTCGGGCGTTTGCGAATAGACACTCTGCGAATAGTGGAACGCGCTCGGTGAGCTTCGGCATGCGCTGCTCTTCCGGTCCACACCATCCTCGGCACGATGGTGCCGGAGCTCTCTGCTTGGTTTCCGCTGCTGCCTGCCCTCGTGCCCATCACGCCGCTGCTCTTCCTCGCTCCTTACAGTCGGACCCAGGCCAGAAGAACATCCCTCAAGAACATGGGACCCTCTGGCGGCTAAAACAAACAGATCGGTACCCTCCCCAGGATGCACCAGAAGAACCAACAAGCACGAAGAACACTAGAGTATACCCTCCCCGAGCCGATCTCGATCTGACACCTCGGTCCGAATGTACTCCCACACAGTAGACGCATACAATAATAAATGTTGCTACAAAAAAACCTGGGGGCACTTCTGTCGTCGACATTGGCGCTTCCTGATGTGCCACAGGGCGTTTGTGGGCCCCCAGGTCCATTGGCGGAACTAAAGCTTCTGTGGGGCACCTGCTGTCAACACGCAAGTTTCTCATGTGACGTGACTACTGCATCCCATCTTATTGCCCCCTGTCTGCTCTGTCATCTGGAAGCGTGCGACTGGGAGCTGCAGTACCGCGTCTACCAGTCTACCAGACAAGAGCTCGGCCGACGCAACATCAAGAAGATAGACGGTCATCTCGTAGCGACATATGCTCTTCACCATCCTCCGACTCCACCTCATACTTCTCCTCCCTCCCTTCCTCCCTCCCTCCCTCCCTCCCTCCCTCCTCTGTTCCTTATCGGCGCACGCTGCCACATAAGCGTGGACGCTCAAACTCCTGAGCACACCCAATTGGTTATACACAGGGTCCCGGCCACTGGCACTCGCATTGAACGTTTTCGGAGCCATCGCCCCGCCCCACAAACAATACGGCCCTGATGGCCACGTGCAAAAGACTCTTCGTGAGGTACATTCGCCGCTCATCTGTAGAAGTACCCACGCCTCAGTCGGGCACAGATGGAGCCGATATCGATACTGGGCTGTGCTCTTGATCCTTGCGAACTAACACCAGTCCCTCCGACGCGTACTTCCTTACAACATTATGCTCCTCCCAGAATCGCTGACAAGAGCGTGTGGCAATCCCGGAAGCGCTTAGCAGCAAGCGGATGCGTGAGAGAGTGCCAGTCACGCCTGGCCAAGGAAACAAGATGGGCAGAGACTTCAGGATGGCTCTGGCAAGGAGATGAGGTAGTGTAGGCTCCAACCAGGAAAGAGACAGGACAACCACATCGGCCCACACGAGGTCCGTATGCCCACAGGGGCCTCATGTCCCAGATCCCTGATCAGGAGACAAGGGGTAACCTCGGAGATGGGAGGGTGCAGCCCTGAACCCGCGGGCCAAACGTTTACAAAGGCGGGATCTGGGGAAAAAGAGGCAAGGGGCCACCGCCGAGGTCGATTGCCTCGTCGGCAGCGCTGGTTGCCAGCCAGGCGCCGACGGGCGAGACTGCGGTGCGGCGCACGGGCACGAGGGCACGCCTTCCTGGGGCCCTGGAGAGCTTGGCGGGCGAAGAGCGGTACTGACGAAAACTCTTCGGCCACCTGCCGGCGGCGACCCCACGGGAGGAGTGAGAGGGGGCAGGCCTTCTCGGGCGTCGGGGCTTCTCGGAGGCCCTGGCGTTTCCCGAGAAGCCTCAAGCAAGCCTCCTCCGAAGCCACGAGCTGCTCCTCTGAGAAGTCCCCGCGCCCTCCGAGAAAAGCCCGTCCCCTCTCGCTTCCCAGGCCCCGGGCTCGCCGCCGCACCTGGGATGCCCGTCCCAGGGAGGCATGACATGTCGCACTCCCGTTAGGTCGGGCCTGTCCCCCTACATGGGGATTTTGGACAAAAAAAGAAATACCCCGAAAATGCTCCAAACATCGTCAAAAATAGTCAGCAAATCGTCCCCTGACTATTTTTAAACTACATGCCAATGTTCCTCCTGTAGAGGGACAGGCCTGACTTAATACTCCCGCCTGCCGGGTCAAGCGCCGATCTCAGAAATCCGCGCGGACATCCGAGAGCTGAAGTTTGTCTTGTTTATTATTATTACTATTATTATTATTATTAATAATATTATTATTATTATTAGTATTATTATTCTTATTAATATCATTGTTATTATTAGTATTATTATGATTACTTTTATTATTATCACTGTTATAAAAATTGTTATAATTAGTATACATTATTGTTATATTATTATTACTACTATGACTAAGCTGATCATTATGTTTCTGCTTCTGCTTCTTCTTCTTCTTCTTCTTCTTCGGCTCCTCCCATTCGGTGCCACTCCCGACCCCCCCCGCTACGCGCAAGAGTCGGCCGAACTGGCCTCTGCTGCGCGCCTTGCCGACCGTGGCGCACGATGCGACTGCAGCGGCCCGCGTGCCCGGGTCCGGCCCCCCCCCGCGTCCCCAGAAAGCCGCGCAGCAGAGGACACCCCGGCGAAGGGTCCCTCCTCAGAGGCCTCCCAGATGGGGTCCGAGTGGAGGGGGTCGGAGAATCACGCCGCATCGCCGATACATCGGCGAGGCATCGGCGACCTATCGGCGATGCGTCGGCGATGTGCATCGGCGACGTGGGCGATACACCGGCGACGTCCGACGTGAAGTAGATCGGGCTCCACATCGAGCCGCATCGCCGATGCACTGGCGATGCGGAGAGATCCTCCGACCCCATCTGTCCAGACCCCACATAGGAGGCCAAGACTCTTACATCTAGCTGAACTCGGGCCTCAAGCAGATGTTTGGGACAACTCTGGGCTCGCCGGAAAACTCTCGACAAGGCGTAGCTAATGGAAACCATCCAGGGGCACGAAAACCTCCAGCAAAACTAGAAAAGACATCGGAAACCTTCTGTAAGTGCAGTCAATCGACCCCCCGAGGCGTCTGCCGCGCATCCTGTGCCACAACTACCTTTCTTACGCGTAGCCAGACCCGCCCCCATGCCTACTTCAAGACGAAACCTAAGCCGGGACAAAATCAGACCCGGACAAATCGGGGATCTCTGAGATCCGGCGGCGCTGGAGGATGTACCAGAACGCTCTGGAGCGATCTATCTCGGTCCTCCCCGAGATCACGGCGATGCAGGTTTTCAGACTGGGCGCTTTCGCATGCTTTCGGCCCCGGCTCGAAAAAAGTGTCATGGAGAGATGGGTTCTGGGGCTCCGGCAATGATTCTCACGGTTTGTTTGCACCTTCGGATCTCCAGGCTGAGCCCGTCCGATACTCCCCCGTCACATGCCCTGCTCGCGCCCTGGGCGGCGAAGGGCGGCGGGTCGGTCAGATCGCTGCTGCCCGAGGGCCACCAGATCCAGCCGCTGGAGCGGGCGACAGGAGCGGGCGTGGGCGCGGGAGCTGGAGAGCTGGCTTTATCTATGGCACCGCTGTGCTCCAAAGCTCCAGGTCCTTTTCGTCGTTCGTCGTCGTCCGCCTCCTTGGCCATCTCGGACCTCCCAGGTTTCAGGCCCCACATACAGGTCCCGAAAGGCCCGAAGAGACCCCGAGATAGCACCAGGATGGCCCCAACATGCTCCCCCTTCTGGTCACCCCGTGCACACGAGTGCGCAGGAAACTGGCACCTCACGTGAGAATCGCCAACGTGCGCTGGCCATGCAGAGCGGCCAGGCTACAGACTGGCGTCTGTCATGGACGAGGTGCTGCAGGCTGCTGGCACGAGTAAGGCGGAAGAGGGACGAAGACGACGGGAAGGAACCGAAAGGAGGAGAAGGAGAAGGAGAAGGAGAAAAGAAAAACGATAACGAGAACGAGAGGAGGGAGCACAACCAACGAAGACGCGGGAGAAAACGGAGAGGGGGAGGAGGAAAAGCTTTCGTGTTGTGTTTCCCCTCGCCCTGCACAGCGCCAAACTCAGGCGGCATTCCACCGCCCGCTCCGCTGCCGCCCCAGTCCGTGCGAGTGGCCCGAGCACCACCGCATGAGCAAACACCCCATTTCGGGACCTGGCGGCTCGGTCCATGTGAGCGGCACGAGCGCCACCCCATAAGCAGAGACTCCATTCGAGGCGTGATGGACCAGTCCATGTGAGTGACCCAAGAAACACCCCATCAGGAGAGACTCCACTCCGAGAAACGATTTCCCAGTCCCTGTGAGTGGCCCTACCACCACCCCGTAAGTAAAGATACTCAAATCCGGAAAAAAAATTCCAAGTGAGAGGCCCTGACACTAACCCGTAAACACAAATAAGTTACTAAAATTCGAGAGAAGCACCGCCCATTCAAAGTTCCGTTCGAGCCTGATGCGCCAACAACGTACATTAAATTGCCGCGTACTCGATGGGTCGCCGATCTCCCGAACAAGCTGTGCGTCCACGACAGTCATCTCGTCAGAAGGATACACAGCAAGGTGCAACGAGTCGCCAGGCGCAGCATATCAACTCTACCTGAACGCCCAATGTGTAGATGTTTCCAGAGCCACCACAGATCGACCAATGAACAGCTCGATGGGCAACGAGTAAAAAGGCCACACAAATGGAACACTTGAGTCATCTCCTCAACACTCTCCTCAGCCCCCAGGCCCTGGGCCCGGATTATTGAAGATGATCTCCCGCACCAGCCGCGGAGAGAGGGAGGCCTCAGAGCTCCCGAACATCCTCGTCAGCTCTCTCGTCGGATCGGCGGGCATGCCAGCCGCGCTGCGAAGATAAGAGTCAGACCGAGGCTCGGGGCCAGCACGAACAACTGCCAGAGTAGCCACTGAAGCACAATTGCCAGGAGTCTCCTCATCGCCGTACTCGTACACCATAGAATCCGCAAGCTCGCATGGTGCATCACCGACAGGAGTACGAACCTCATCCACACTAGACTGCACAGCGGGCAGCGAAGATTGCTCGACCAGGCCCACCTGGATCAGCCGAACATCCGCCGTCTCCTTATCTCCATCATCATACATCACCGCATCCGCAATATCTCTGCGTGTGTCCTTCGGAGGCCAGGCGGCGAGAAGCGCGCAACCATCAGTGCCAGGAGCAGCAAGCGACGAGCAGGAGAACGCGGTTGCGTCGACGTCGTACGGGAACTGAGGAATCCGCGGAAGTGCTGCGCACTGTCGTGGACGTTTTGGCAGGCACGAGGAAGTCCATGGATCGCCACCGTGTCCGTGCCAAGGACCTTTACCGCCAGGACCATTCCCCTGGTCATAGTTGCCGAGAACCGCCTTGGCCACCACCAGGACCGTCACGGGGGCCAGCAGGACCATCATCTCCACCATTAGCACCGTTGCCTCGAGGTTGGGCCAGCTTGGGAGCAGAAAGCCAGAAACCAATTTCCTGGCGCCCTTCGGGGTGCCCATGCCCGTGGTCCACTGCCACATGCGTACGCAAGAGGCCCTCGATGAAACTGAGGATGTTCAGCAGCACGTCCCCATTGGTCGCGTCGATGGCACGACCCGCAGGATCCATTTCGATCTTGACCCTGGACCTCCCCTGTAATGAGGCCGAGCCGAACGGGATGTGGGTGCAGGCGCCTTGCAAGATGTGCCTCCGAACCCAGTGGAGCCGCCCCGCCACCACCATCGCCGCGGGGGGGAGATGGGAGCAGGTGCTCCCAGAAAGCTGCAGGGGCAGGGAGGTGCCTGCCACAAAAGCAATTGAAGGAGGAGGAGGAGGAGGACGAGGCGGAGGGGGAGGAGGAGGAGAAGGAGGAGGAGGGGGGATGGAGAAGGGGCATTGTCGGTGGGCGCGCAGACGCGCCGCACTCTGCTCTGCTGTACTCCAGGCCCCCCTATCCCTGAAATCCGACGCTGCGAAAACATGCAGCACTGCGAAACATCAAGACCAGAGCCCTAGACTAAAGACCTCCCAGATCGGGTCGGAGTGGATGGGGTCGGAAGATCGCGCCGCATTGCCGACGCATCGCCGACGCATCGGCGATGCACCGTCGACGTCGGAGATATGTCGCCGCCTTCGGCGTGCACGTCGAGCCGAATTGGCGATGCATCGGCGACGCAGCGCGGTCCTCCGACGCCGTCCACTTCGAACCCACCTGGGAGGTCTAGGCAGACGCCACCTCTCTGCTGCGCTTTTGGAGCCGGATCGATCTGTGATGGTCCAATGCAGGGCCCTCATCTGAGGAAAAAACACACGCCCGGATCACAGGGATGCCACGTGGCCGCTCCCTACGCTCGGCTGGCCCAGCCTGACAAGCCCCTCCCTGTCCCCCCCTGTCTTACCAGGGGGTCGTTGCCAAGGCACGGCCTCGCCAGTCAGCGGGAGAACCGACCCGCCAGAGCTGAGGGACTGCGAGAGGGCTTGCTCGCGCGAAAGAGAGACAGAGAGAGATAGAGGGAGAGCAAGAGAGAGAGGGAGAGAAAGAGAGAGAGAGAGAGGGAGAGAAGATGGAGAGACAACCAGATATCCGACGACTACTCTGTTCCATCCGGGCGTCTTTCCTGGATTTCGGGCTCCAAGGCCCGTTACCGGGCTCTGGGACGATCAGAAATTGACCAGGAGCGAAAGACTATCCGTGGGGAAGAGTTCTGTACCTCTGGGGCCACGGCTGGAAAACGTACTGCCGGCGTGTGCCTGAGAACTCGTGAGGCAGCGTAGAGAAGGAAAAGGCAGGGGGTGGAGTGCTGGACTTGGCGGGTGAGGCATGTCAACTTACACGCTGGGGCCGCAGGTGGAATTCCCTGTGGGGCGCGACCTGGGTGAGGGGTGTGCGGACATGGGCGAGGAGGCACACGAGCTCGCCCGCTGGGGCCGTAGGCGGCTCGAGAGGGAGAACGGACAGCCCGCAATTTCCCCGCAGTTTTGGATACGAGCAGCGCGGCGCGACGTACAGCAGGCATGGGTCGCCGCGAGGGGTCGCCGGCGTGTCGCCAGGCGACGGAGGCAATATATCACAAACGGGCACGCGCATGAACACCAAATTGACATCCGCACTTGAGAGCCTCACCTCGAGCACGCAGCTGGGGACAAGCTGAGACCGTTCGACCCCCCCGCATAGAAAAAGGAACGCACTGCACATCTTCGAACCCGCACAGAAGTTGGGTCTCCCTCTTCGCATTAGTCTGATTCGCCTGATTTACTAACTATTCTCGGCTGGTGTGCACCGAATCGATGACCTGTGTTCTGTCAGCCCCTGTGGCCCGAGGCAGCATCAAGGCCATGTGGCCTGGGCCTCCAGCCCGCCGCTGATGGATGTTCGTTGCTAAATGTGGCTCGGCGGATGGCGGAAGTTCCAGGGATGGGAAGCCCCTGGACAAGCACGATGCCCAAAGAGTCGGATAACGGATCAACTACATAGTGGACTCACCCCAAATTTGATTTTCTCGCCGAGCCCCGGAAAATACGTATAGTATTCGGTGGATCTGCGGAGCATTGTAGGCATGTTCCGTAGATTCGACGGGAAATAAATGTTGGTGTGCATCGATTATGCAATCGATCCCCCACTCGAAAGACGGATGGTGCCAGATGAGCGGGCAAACCGAAAGGTTGGCGTGCACCCAGAGAGTGGAAGGGGATGCCGTTTCCATCGCAAACAAACTGTCAGGGCGTTGACCTAAGGAACCCTACAACGTCGTTTTGTTCAACAAGCTTGACTTCGATTTCGCATCGAAAACCTAAAGACACCCTGAGGAAGACTGTAAAACCACTAAAAACCACTGAGCCCGTCGGCAAGATGTCGCTGGACACAAATACACGGGCGGCCGCCGACACGAATTCGTCCAACAATCCAAAGGTCCCTCAGATTAGCTTATCTGTGCGTGTTTCTATCCGCGGCTCCAGAAGCTCCGACCACTTTCCCGCGGGGCCAGTCTTCCGCCCCAACCTTGTGCCCGATGGTCCTGGGGCCCGATACCGGGCGCCAGGGACCGACGTCAAGGAAAACGCCCAGATGCAAAAACGAATCGTCGGATATTTGGGTATCTCTCTTTTTTTCTCTCTCTCTCTCTCTCTCTCTCTCTCGTTCAATGTTTTTGTTTTGTTTTTTTGGGTTCCTCATATTTTGTGTTTCTCTCTCCCTTTCTCCCTTTGTTTTTTCCTCTCTCTCTCTCTTTCTCTCTCTCTCTCTCTCTCTCTCTCTCTCTCTCTCTCTCTCTCTCTCTCTCCCTCTCCCTTTCGCGCGAGCATGCCCTCTCGCGGCGCCTCAGCTCTGGCCGGCCAGGCCCCCCGCCGATTGGCGAAGCCATGCCGCGCCCGCGACCCCCAGCTCGAAACTCACACCGCTGGAGATCCGGGGGCGCAGGTCGGGGGAATGATCAGGCATCGCCTTCGCACTTTGCGGCAAAAGCCCGAGTTATCTGGCGGGCGGGGGGAGGCGCTGGCCGATGACGCGACCAGTTCTCTGCGCAGCAGGCAAAATCAAGTCATCCCAGGGGCGGCGGGGCAGAGGGGGCGGTTATCCCGAGGGCGGGGCGGGGGGGCGGGCGGGCCCGATCGCCCGGCGCATCGCCGGACCCCCCAAAAACACTCTCAGGGAAGCGGGCCCACAGTCGACCGATCGACGCAGACGGCGCCACAAAGGGGGCGACGGGCGGCGCCGCCACGAGGGCAACGGCGGCAGGTCGCGAAGGCGAACTGGCCAAGCCAGGCCCGGCGCTCAGAGTGGAGCAAGCCGGCGCGGCGGAGGGCGCCACCACCAGCCCGCGCGGGCCAAAACGGCGCCCGAAGCCCGAGGGGCCGATGAGAAGAAGGAATGCGGAGGCTGGCCGCGGGCAGAAGGGAAAACCGCGTTTTTTTGCATTGTTGTGTCTCTTTGGCGATCTTCCCAAGGGCCTCCGAACTTCGCCGCAAAATGACCGCGAGAGGCAGGTTACGCGGCCACGCGACTGTCACTCGGGGGCGAGCCATCCAGGCCCCGCCCTGACCTCGCCCCACACCTCTGGCACAGCCTTGCGCAGGCGAGCGAGCAAGCGCAAGCGAGCCTCGAGCGCATGCGAGGCGGCGCCAGGGAGGCCAAGCCTAGTAGAGTGGTGAGCGCGCAAGACAGCGCCACGCACACAGGCACACAGCAGCGAAACACGAGGGAAAGGACAGCGTTGAATGGTGGTTGCAATCCACGGGGTCAGAACAGGAGCCGTAGGAAACAGTGAACCTATCCATCTGACACACATATCGCGAAAGCGATGGCAGAACTTGGGACGGCGAAAACCGCCGCAGTCTCTGGGCACGTCGAACCCACATTCTCTGTTGGTACACCAGAAGATACACATGCGAGGATCAGAGTGACAGCGCGCACTTGCACACGCGCCACCGATCCATACTCGTAGAAAACCATGGGCAGAGAGGGAGACGACGCTGCAGCATTACGACGGCCGTGGATGACGAGGCGGGCAAAGCTAGAACAGTCAACTTCGCGCAACCACTTTTTCAGCCGATACATGAGGCCCTCGAAGGGCGAATGCCAAGGCAGAGGCACAACGCGGAGGCAGGCGCAACGCTTTCGCTGGAGAGGCTCAGGCTTCAACGCCGAGAGAGGAACAACCCCGTGGACGACAAGAATGGACTGGAACATGTCATGCAAGAACGACTGCTGATGCCAAGCCTTCGCACCTGCAACGCAAGCATAACATACTGCTCCACTATCCAGCGAATTCTGGAGCTCAGCCCCATAATCGCCATGGCCAGGACCTTCGTAGGCCTGGCGTACGCGGCAAGCGATAAAAAGGCAGAGATCTCAGGCGTCTAAATCGAGATCCCGAGCTTCCCCACGGGCGCAGGCATGCGGCATGCGAACGCGCGGTGCGGACCGCGCGTCAAGCGCTGCAACGCGCGCCCATGCAGATCCTTGACAAGCGGCGCGCGAGGGCCTACCTGCGCCGCAACATGCAGGACAAACATACATATAATTCGAAAAGGAGGCAACAACGATGGCGTAGCCGGGTAAAATCGGCGGTGCTGGGCACAGCGGGCAATGACTTTCGCAGGCGGGCCTGTCCAGGCCGCTCCAGTGGCTCCAGGGCCGACTCCCGGGCCAAGATGCTTCAATGCGTTGAAGATCCCCGCTAGTTTCACCCCCCCTTTTCCAATGGCTCAGCTGCTCCGGCAATTCCCCCCGCGCCGCCTCCTGTCGGCCCCCCGAGCAATAGAAAGGCGCACTTGCTAAAATTTAAGGCCCGGCCCATCGCCCCGTCGAGCGCGGGCAGGGCGCGCCGAATAGCAGGCGGCTCGCGGCGCGCATTGACCCTTCAGAAGAGGCAGCCGCCAACCCCCGCAAGACGCGGCGACGCGCGAGCTGGGGGAGAATGCTGAACCCAACGAATAACAGGACCTAGACAAAAACAACATCACGCCATGGAGCTGGGGCCCCTTTGCCGCGCGCCCCCGCAGCGCGCGAAACCTTGGAACTTCTGACTGCCGGGCGCCACCACTCCGCGGCCATGGGAATAAGGCATCCGGCGCAAATTCCGAATATGGGGCTGCGCCTGCACAGCAGCAAGCACCGCGATCAGCCAGGCGCGGAGGGGCGAGGGGGGGGCCAGCCAAGTTGGCGGAGAGGGCGGCACAGGGGATGCTGCTGGAGGCCTCATAGCTCTGCTCACGCAACATTCGCGAGCGCCTGTCTGCCCCGCGCGCGCTTCTGCGGCGGGGCCACAGCCGACCTAAAGAGCGCGTTAAGCGGCGCGCTAACACTAGGCAGAGCGGCGGCATCAGCGTTGGACACCGGGAGCGGGCGCGCGCTCGAGCAATCGCGAATCGCGCACCCTGCCCCGTTCCCGCCCCGCCCCCCTTTCGGCGAGAAGACCAGTGAAAGCCCCCCGATATCAGCGCGCGGCGACTGAGCACCACCATCGGCAATCTCACGGAACGAAGTGCACGGGCTGCGCGGCGCGTTTCCAACGCGCCAGCCCACGCGCGGGAGTCGTCGGGCCCGCGCAGGAAGTAGCGGCAAGTTTCGTTCAGCCTGCCAGAATTATGATAACCAGCTCCCCAGGGGGTGCCAGGATCACCTCCGCCGCCACGATCAGCTCCAACATGGGCGAAGACTTTGCGCGACCTCGACCGGCCCCCAGGGCCCCCCGAAGACGCCCCCCCCGAACTCGCCGGCGGGCCCGGCGGTCGGCGCACAGGGCCCCCTCTGTTCATGCAGCGCGGCAGCGAGGTGAGCGCGGCACTCGAATCCCCCCCCGCAATTCCTCCCAGCGACGACGCTGGACCAGGGCAGTCTTCTTAGCATGGCCCATGAAATTCCCGTTGCCATTCCCTTGCTCCGCCTGGCCATTGAGTAGCTGGGCGCGCAAACTCTGGGCGCGCCCGCAGGCGCCTGGGAGGTCGGCGCACGCCATCGCGTCGAAGTCAAAAAGGTCCGCTGCAGCGGCGGGTAGCTGCAAACAGGATGGCCCTGCCAAGCTCTTAAACCACGATGGGCGGCCATGCGCCAGCAACGCTGCCCCGGCGGCCCCTCCGCAATCCGATTAGCAAGACGACGGCGACGGACACGGGGAAAGATTAGATGCGCGATAGCTGTGGCCTTCTGGATGACAGCAGCAGCGACTAGCGCGCCATGCTCGGCAGCGCGAGCTCTGAGGCCACGGCCCAAAGCCTCCTCGAAAATCTCGATCTTGCAAAGCCAGCTCGGGATGATGACGTTGTCTCCCGACGGCGGACGGACAGAGCTTATCTCCGCAAGCGCTGCGATGTGACATGAGACTCTCGCGCGACAGATCTGCCCGATGAAAAGGGTTTGAAGCGCGAGATCAGCAATAGCAGCAACAGGCAGCGACGAGTAGACGCGATCGAGCCTCAGGCGGGCGCGACGCCCCCATCTCCTAGCCACCGTCGAATGTCATCTGTTTGAGGGAACTCAATGCAGCTGTCGCAGATCTGGCCGCATATTTCACGAAAGGGAAAATTCCCATTCGACCGAGCACCCCCATCAGGACACGCACGCACCCCTCTTCCAGGGTGAATTTCCAGCCCCCGTAAACAATCGAGCAACGTTGCTCAGTTAGGGGCATCTCATCTAGAGAGTCAGAGTAGATATGCAGCTTCTCGCACGGCGCTCGGCACATGCAGGCGCATGATGGCAAGGCCCCCCTTCTCCCCAGTCAGAACGCTGGAGATCACCCACTCCCCCTGAACGGCACGGCGCGCGGCAGACGGAAATTGCCAGACAAGCTCTGGAGCAAGCGACGAGCCCGCCAGCGCGCGCAGTCGGAGAACATGGTGCCCCACGCACAGCCACGAAGCCCGTTTTGAAGCGCGGCCGAGTGAGCGACGGCCCTGCGGGTTCCCCGAGCACAGACGACCTGAAACTTGCGACACATCCTCCAGTAGTTGCGACACCTCAGGGTAGCACCCGCTTGGCGACGTGGCCGATACGCAGCAAATGGACCACGAGCGTTCCACGCGCGCTGGAAAAAAGGCCGCCGGCGCACTGCAGGCTGGCCGCTGGGCCAAGACAGAGGCAGGCCGCTGGCAGGCGGCGCGGAAACAGCGGCGGCTGAACAGACGCCCTGCTCAGACCACAAGGAAGCAGAGGACGAGCTTGAATAAAACTGCGAAGTACTTGAAGAAGACGAATTCGCACTGGCACACTATGGAATGGCCTGTTCCCCAGAAGCCGCAGAAGATCGCGCCATAGATGCGCAGCAGATGACGCTGGCCGCGAATCCGCGCGGCTCGGCGATGATGAAGCTGGCCGCGTCACTTGTCACTCACGGCAAGCGCCGGTACACTTGTGCATGAGCTCCACGGTGATCTCCAAGTAGCGCGGGTTATCCTCGTTCGGCTTAAGCTGGAGACGCACGAACGAAACAGTCTCCCCCCATGGTCAGCACCAAGTGATCGGACTCAATGCGAATGAAGAAATCGTGGCGGAAACCATTCGCGCAAATCTTGAGCGTCGACACGAACATGCTGATGCGATGAAGGTGCTGGACCACAGAAGCCCACATCTTGGACATGTAGCGCTGGCGGTGGCACAGGCCATCCGACATATCAGTGCGACTGCGATGCACGTTCACGTTAGGCGTAGAGTCGCGAGCATCGACCCACTTCAAACTCTGACCGACGAACCAGTTCATGAACTCCGTGGCAAGCTTGGACGAGGCGAACTGGACGGAGCAGCTCTGGCTGGTCTTCGCAAGCTTGGCAGTAGTGCCCACCAGAAGATGAGCGGGACGCTTCGGCTGTAGATGCTCCCAAGTCTGGCGGCGAATTAACTTAAGCGCCGCCCGGTGGCATCTTAAAGTTCCGGATGCGGTAGGAATCAGTTGCGTCAGCATCCGTGGTAGCGCCACCCGCCGTCCGCTGTCGTTTGAAGCCAATGGTAATAGAGGCCACCGAGGACGACCTCGTGTGGATATACTTCTTAGATTCAGCCTGCTTGGCGTGGAGCTCTTCGAACTTCACCTCCAGCGCCGCCATTCTGCCGTTGATCGCATCCACCTGGATGGTAGGCGACGTGTCAACCTCCTCGACGCTCCGCGAGTCCCGCGAATACACCCTCCACGAGGGCCGTGAAGCAGGCGGGCGCAGCCTCTCCCATGGAGCAGGTGCAGGACACACAAAAAGAGGTGCACAGTGGGCCGACAGCACCCGAAACTGGCCGAAGATGGCAGGCCATGTCCCAAAGCCTGAGCCACCCCGCCCGCTACGACCTCGGCTCAAATCCCAGGACGCAGGTTTGAGTTTTTGAACCAACATGGCTACGGAGACAGCAGGGAAAACCTACTTAGTGGCAATTGATGCTGTCAGGATAGGCGTCAAGGTTGTACTGAGATGGAGGTGCGGTGGCACCCCTCCCACGGTGGTCCACGTTAGCCGAAGGACCGTAAGAAGGGCCTCGGTCCTGAGGGAAACGGCGGTTCAAAGATGAGGCCCTCATGTCATAGACGGGGCCCGAAGGACGGAAAAGGGTCCCCAGGTACTTCGGGTTTCTCAATAAGCGTCGGGGGGGCGCCCCCGCCGACAGCCCCACATCGACCCCCGTCGCGGGCAGCCACCGCGCGCCGAATGCGCTCCGACCCCCGCCGCGGCACGACGACGAGGCGAGGTTGACCCCCGTCGGGGGGGGACCCTCCCACGCGTATCAAGCAACCCAGAGTGGACCACACACAGCTTTGGGTCCCCTCTCGCCGCTCGGGCCCCGGTCCCTCGGGGCCCCAGCCTTAAGTCGGGCCTGTCCTCCTACAGGGGGATCTTGGACGAAAAATGATAAATACCCCAAAAATGCCCCAAAATGGTCAAACAAATATTCAAAAAATCGTCCCCGAACTATGCTTTAACGATTTTTGAATGTTCCCCCTGTAGAGGGACAGGCCCGACTTAACCCCAGCCTGGAACAGCCGAGGGCGCTGATGGTGGAGGACAAAGAAGCGACGCAGGGCAGGTTCCTGTCCGGCGATCCCGCGGCTGCTGGGCGCCGTCCCCGGCTGCCGGCTGCCTGCGGCGCGGCGCCGCCGCGGGGAAGGGGAGGAGCCCTGGCCCACGCGTTGTGAAAAACTCACGACGGGAAGTTGTCCTCCATTTTTGGCCTCCGAGGGGTCCCTCCTGGGCTTCAGAAACGTCAAAAAACGACGCAGGATGAAAAACTGGTCCCGGGGAAGAGGTCCAGACCTCTGGGGGTCGACGTCGTGACAAAAATCACGACGTCGGAGGTCTGGGTACCCAGACCCCAGCCTGGGCCCGCGCTCCCTCGCCCTGACCAGCGCTCCCGTTTTCCCGGATCGTTTGTCGTCGTTGGGCGTTTCGCCGTCGTCGTTCGTCTGCGTTGTTGTCGTCGTCGGCGGCGGTTGCCTTTTTCCTTTCTGCCTGGACTTCGCGCCCCTCCCCAGACGTGCGCGAGGCCAACCTAGAGTTCGAGTCCCCGCACTCAACCGCCCCTGCGCCACGTTCACTCATCATCTTGCAGTCCATCCTCGTCCTCCCCACTGGCGTGTGCGCCTGAAGGCCTGCAGTCCCTGCGCGCACCGATCATCACATATCCCCTTGAGCGCTGAACTGTGGATGTTGCCCCAGACTTTCCCGTCCCGGCAAGGACGTGGACGAAATGATCATAGGACATTGCGTTGCATGTCAGAATAGATGCAGCTCCGTTTGGACCATGTGCTGGATAGCCGAGCCGCATGCCAAATGGCAATAACATGCTACCATGGGGCCTACTGATGTGAGACATACATATGAGCGGCGTGCTAGCTTGCAAGCGCGCTGCTGCAAGGTGAATGCAGAACTAGCAGACTTGCACATGCACACATAACGTAACGGGCGCCTGCGCGCAACAACAACATGCACAAACATTCCTTCATCAAAGCGACGGCCCTAAAACATAGCAGTGAGACGTGCATTGTAGGGCTCAGCTGTACAAAAGTCAACGCTCACGCAGATACACTGTGAAGCCTAGCCAGCCGGGAAGTACAACACTCACAACGCTAGAGACATCAACGCCACGCTGACGTCAGATCTATCGCCCTGCCAAGTAGATACTTGCCTTCGAGACCCGACTATGAGCCAAATGACCACCAACCGCACACCAGAACACGGAGGCTCTGTAGCTTCTCCTGGCGCCCAAACCTGACTTGCAAAGGTGAATGCAGCCCCGATCTACAACCCACCAAGCGCACAGCCTATCTCTGGGAAAGTAGCCGGCCACAGGAAAGCACAGGAACTGATAATAGAGCGTGCCACCCCTGGACAGACAGGAAAAGAGAAGACGTCCGAGCTCGGAAGCTCGCCCCGCCGCTGAGGGCAATAGTATCGACTAAGATTAGGAATAACACGTCACAGCGTATCCAAGAGACGCCACAGTGCATAACCAACCGAATAAAACGTTCGTGAGACATGCAGCATCGATCTAGACGCAGCTGGAAACCTTCCTCCACCCTTGAGACTCAAACTCCACCAAGCCCGCAAGATAGGCCCTTCCACCAGTTCGAAAGGCCGGAACCCAGACGAGCTGGGGGGGGGCACACCTCGACCAGTGGACTTCAGAGCGTCTGGGGTCTGTGGCACGAGCCAGGATAGAATTACACTCCATCCGCTGGAAAGGTGCGAAGAGCATGTTATCCAAGTTCGTGCTGCCCGCCAAGGGGTTCGGTGCGAGCCACAAGATCGTCCCAAGCATGCGGATGGGGACGGGGTCCTACTGGCAGCAGCCTGGGGAAAACCCGAGGACAACGAAGAACGCGGACCTTAGCCTTCTGCAGGCGACCAGACAAAGGATCACTGACAAGAATGTCGGTCGTGACCCGTGCCCTCTCGTTCCCTGCGTAATGCGAAAACTGCGGGAAGAGTTGCGCCGACTCCTCTTATCCTCCTCCTTCTCCTGCGCGATCTCCTCCTCCTCCTTCTTCTCCTCCGCTTTCTCTTCAGCCCTCAGCATTTCCTGATCCCTCCCCCCTCCTACCCCTCCTGATCCCTCATTCTCTAATCCCGCCTCTCCTGCTTCTCCTGCTCCTCCTTCTCCTCCTCCTCCTCCTCCTCCTTGTCCACCTCCTCATCCTTCACCTCCTCCATCTCCTCCACCTCCTCCTCCTGCTCCTCCTGCTCCTCCTCGTCCTCCTCCTCCTCCCTCTCCTCAGCCTGCTTCTATGCCTATCCTGGCATCTCTTTCCAGCCTGGCAGACTCCCCCCTCCCCTCCGCATCATCCCCCAGCCTCGGCGGTGCCACTGGTAGCTGATGGAGGCCTGGCAGCGGGCGGAGGGAGGCCTATGGGAGGGAGGGCCCAGCCAGCGCCGATCCAAGAAATCCGCAAAGACCTTCGAATGTCCATGCTTATGCAGCTGTTCTTCTTCCCAAGGAAGGAAAACAGAAGGAGGGGGATAAGCGTGAGGAGGAGGGAGGTCAGAGAATAGGATCAGTCAACATCGAATCAGGAAATCAGATCGAATCGGAATGCGCATCGGATCGGACTGCATCGGCACGGAATCGAAATCGAATGGGATCGTCCGCAACAGGATGCACAACAGTGACATGCAAGCATCTGGCCACATCGGATCGTCGGAATATAGGAGTCGAATTGGACCGGCTGGCTAGAATCGATGTCGAGAGAGGAGGGGCGAGGGAGGAGAAATGGAGATAGGAGGGCTGACCCAGCTTTTCATCCTGAATAGTTTTTCACGGTCTGGGGGTCTGGTGAGGCACCCCGAAGCCGAAATCTGCAGAAAACATCTGCTTGGTTATCACATCTCCGGCGGCGGCCGTTCGGGACGGTTCGAGCACCACTGGAACGCCCTCGTCGGCGAGGCGCTTCTGGTGGAAAGCACCCCGAGGCTGGAAAGCCGCCAGGAACCAGCAAAAACGCGCAAAAACCTCGAGGGTGTTGTGGTAGGGAGGGGGGGCTGTTGGTCGTGGGCTCTTCCGCACGTTGCGTTGTCTTCGGAGCAGGCCGTGCCGGTCGGGCTCTCGAACTCGTCGATCGGCACTCGGGTATGGAGATCCGCGACCGTGCCCTTGAGGCACGAGTTCGAGTTCCCTCTGGTCCTTGGCCCACTCCCCCCGAGCCTCAGCCCTCGATCCCGAAGATCTAGGGCTCCCAACTTCGCGCTTCGCGCTGCGCGAAGCGCGAAGCGCGAATAACTTCGCGCTCTCGCGCCGCCCTCCCAAAGGGAGAATAGGAGGACGAGGAGGAGGGGGAGGAGGAACGAGGACCGCGAAGCGCGAAGCGCGAATAACTTCGCGCCCTCCTGGGAGCCCTTGAAGATTCTCAAAGGGGCCCGGGCCCCGACTCGCACAAGCAACTCCCCGGGCGCGCCGCGTGGCCCCGGGGGGCTCCCCGCGGTGCCCCCACGGGGCGCGTCGCGGCCTGCCGCGTGGCGTCTTCGGGCCCGAGGAGGCCCCCAAACGGGCCAGGAGGGCCCCAACAAGCCCCGAAGGCGCTCTGAGGGGGCGCCGAGTCGCCGCAGCATCGCTCCGAGACGCCCAGGACGGTCGCAGGACGCCCCCCAGGGGCCTCCAAGAGGCCTCCCAGGAGGGCCCCCCAGGGGCACAACACGTTGATGCTCCGTCGGTGTTTGAGAGATGTTGGCTTTCTCGCCTTCTCGGGCTCCCGACGCTCCGAGACGGCTAAGGAGGCAAGATCGCCCTACGATGGCCCAAGAGGCCTCCAAGAGGGCCGGCCCCAAAACAGCCCCAGAGGACCCCAAGACGGCCCAGGAGGCCTCCAAGACGGCCGAAGGGGCCCCCAAGACAGACCCGAGAGGGGGCCCAGACGGGGGGGACCCGAACGGACGTTTCGAGCCCTCGGGGCTCCAACGACCCTCGGCATGCCCCAAGAGGCCCCCACGAGGCTCCAGAGAGGCCCCAGGCGGCCCCCCAAGAGGGCCCCAGGAGGCCCCAGCAGGCCCCTCAAGAGGCTCGCAAGATGCCCCCAAGAGGCTCCCAGGAGGCCCCACAAATGTCTCCGAGATGCCCCCGAGGGCGCTCCAAAGAGACCTCGAGAAGCATCCCTGAGGACTCTGACCCGCAATCCAGGCACGATGGCGGGATGGGCTCAATGCCATTAGCTAGTGCGTGTGCGAAGACCCGTGCCGCATCCACGACTGTCGAGCTCTGAAGGTTCTAATATGTCGCCACGCCTGTGCACGGGCCCTGGACTTGGCCGCCCCGATACGCAGCACGCAACCCGCAGCGTCTTGCCACGGAGCTCAACACGCATGTGGAAAACGGAAGTCTGGCGCGACACGCTCACCAAAACGCGGGCCAGCACGTGCCGAGCCAACACGCGCGTGCCAACACGGACACCTTGAACACGGCGGGCTCAAAACGAGCGCACCAGGGCAGCTACGTAAGGCCTTTGGATGCGTCTCTTCGCTGCCCGGTGCTGGCAGCTTCCCCTGCGGGCCTGCGTCCAGCGGAGACTTCTCCGGGGGGGATGGCGCTCTCGCCGCGGCGGGCTGCGGCGCCGGAGGCTGCGGTGCCGGGGGCTGGTCCTTCCGGGGGAGGGGGGGCCCGACAGCTCCAGTCGTCCCTCCAAGCTGCGACTCCCAGGGTGTGCGTGGCTTGCAGAGGGTGTGGCTTGCAGCCCACACCCTGGGGATGCGGGCGGGGACATCGACAGAGATCTCTGCAGCGCCCCGACGAGGGCTCGTCAAACCTTTGGCACAACGTGGAGACCCCCAAAGCACCAACGGCGCCGATCACAAACCACACCCTGGCGTAACCCCAACCCTGTAGTCGCCGAAAACCCCTCCTCCTCGGCCGTGTCAAAATCCTCGCGTCGTAAAGAAACAACCCTCCTCCCCTGACCTCTTCGAAATTCGCGGTTCTGGGAGTTCAGACGTTCTCGTGATTTCCGCCGACGGCTTTCCAGCCTCGGTATGCTTTCCAGCAGAAGCACATCGCTGAGAGCGTTCCGAAGGTGCCCGAATCGTCCCGAACGGTCGAAAGCCAGATCTCCATGCGTCGAGAAAGAAACTACGAACATATTTACACAACGTTTTGCTTCCGCCACGACGTCGGGTTTCTGGGAAGGTCTCGGCTGATGTGGACGTCCCTTTCCAGCGCGACTGGTGCCCAGCCTCACGCTCCAGCGGTCTTACCCAGTCCCTCGTCGCCCCTGCTTGCATCCCGCTACATGGCAAATTCCGGAAACCCTGATACCAAAAAAGTGTTCATCTCTTGGGGGTGCATTTTTACTTCCGCAACTGTCCCCCGCCCTTCCGCCGGCTTCCGCCGGCGGAGGCGGCCTCGTTTTACTTCCGCCGCCATTCCGCCGCCTTCCGCGGCGGAAGAGATAACAATGTCAGTCCTTCGGTCCTCAAAGGCAAGGCAATACACGCACACGGCGGTTGTCGGCCGCCGGCGCGCTGAGAGAAAAAATCTCCGCGGCTCCCGAACAGGCCCGGGAAGCTTCCCGGAAGGCCGGAGGCCCTCTCAGCCACCCGAGGAGGCCCGCGCCCTCAGCCTGCCCCCCCCCCCGGGGCGCGCCACCGAGGTTGCCTCACAGGCAGCGCCGGCAGGCGTTGCCCTGCTCGCTCCCTTGAGCAGGGACCGACCGTCGCGGCATTCCTATAGTCCTACCACGACACGTTATTGGATCAGTGTTCTAGAAAACAAAACGATGTTCTTAGAACACAAACCCGAGGTGTTAAAAACAAGACGGACTCCGCCAGAAATGTTCTATGAACATTTTGTGGGAACCATACAAGGTTCTTAGAACATTGCTTGGCAGGGCTATAGGCGAACCAGGATGCTTCGCCACTGCTTCACTCCCGCCCCATGCTCCTCACCTGACGTGTTTTCGAAGCGCGCAGGGAGCCAGGGTGAGAGGGTGTCGAAGGAGGCGCCAGCAGGGGCAATCATCAGCGTCCAGGCGGTGTGTTACCCTCGTTGAGGCTCTGCTGACGAACGATCCATTACACAGCGCAAGCGCACACACACACAAACATACACAAACACACACACACATACAATACAGGCAGTAATGTACATGAAACGGGGAAGGACACGTTTCTTCGGGTCGGGTCGCCCGTCCCCGATGGCTGAGCCACCGAGGGGCCGACCATAGAACGATGCCGTCAGCCTTCTGGTTCTGCTGATGTCCTCTGCGAGCGTGTCATTTGCTTCCACTACGTACTTTGTTTCCTTAACTGATGTACGATAGGTCGGCCTCCAGAAAGTGGTAATTATCGTTCGGAGGATGCTTCAGCGATCGGAACACTGCACTTCCGTCAAAAACAACCATTTGTGGATAGAGGTTCGCAATCCTGTACTATTCGATGCGCTTGTTCATCTCAGCTCGGATCAGTGTCGCCATGTCGTCCAACATCTTCCCAGGATCAAGATTTGCGTTTTGCGAAATCCGGCTTCTGTTATCTCTTTCGGCATGGAAGACGTGCGTGACGTTACTGGGAATGCGTGGGACGATGTTTTCTGCGAGCGCAATCGCCTCCGACTAGACAATGGTCGCCAATGTGGTGAGCAATTCCGAACTGCCCTTGGCGACGCTTTACAGCATCCCAGCATTGCCACCAGACACGTCGTTCATGTTCCAAAATACATTAACAAAACGATAATCACCTTGCTTGTCACAGAGTTCGGAAACGTTCTTTTCAAGCCAATCTGTGTTCACAAGCTGTCCACGAATTCCGATGGCAGCCGATGCAGCTGTGGATTTTTGAAGACAACCGTGCACCGTGCGTCATCTCCCCAAAGGGGTCACTTACCTTACTTTGGGTTCTCGACTGAGAATTACCGGTCTTCATTTTGTGAAGCAAAATCGTGGACTTCTCGTTCATGGTGGAAACCATGTTCCAGTGACGGCACGCATTGCCATCGTTCGTCTATACAACTTCTGTTGCACGGACCGGAAGAACTAATTTGGCGGTCTTCCCCAGGAAGCCATCGCAAAGATGCCCTCTCCACCGAATGGTGCTCATCCATGCGCGTTCACATCGCCCGTCGCACTGATGGCTTGGAATTCCTTGGCCAACAACAGAGCTGGAACCCATTGAGCAAGCGACGGATGCGTCGACGTAGCGTGCAACGCGAGGAAGTCGCCCGCAAGAGTACTCTGTTCACTGTCGAGGGCTTGAGAGATACGTTGGCCACGTCCCCCTCTCCTCGGTATACATCCACGGTCTTCATTGCTGCGTGGCGTTCCATGGGGCGCGAGAAATACACTTGGGATCGGGCCCAGTGCCAGTGAACGGGGCCCTAGCGATCAACTCTGCCGCCCTAGGCGGGGGGGGGGGGGCCCTTCCCGCCTGCAGGTTTTCCGCCGCCTGCGGGTCGTTGCGGTCGATCACGTGGATCGCGCCCTTCTGCGTCGCCACCTGCGCCGGCGCATTGGCCAGCGCCATCGGATGGGCCAGCTGCGACGGGAAGGGGCGCCGCGCCCCCTGCGTCGACGGCGCTGGCAGGGGCGCCGCAATGGCACGCGCGCGAGAATTGACCTTCATGGTTCCTCAATCCGACGCGCATGAACCTCCTGCACATGCACCCCGCCCCTCCCCCCCCTTCGCGCCCATTGAGCTCCGGAGGCTCCGCGCCGCGAGGCGTTCAATGTGCCCGGTTGGCGGCCAACTCCTCAACATCTCTCGAATCGCTCGCGCTGCCGGGGGCGCCGCCAGCTGAGCCGCCAGCGCGAGCCGGCGCTTCCACCATCTCCCTCTTCTTGTAATTCGGAGGTTCGTTCGCGGACCCATCCCGTTGAACCAGCTGCGCCGAGACCCCCCCGACCTTTCGATTGACCCGGGCCGATTCAATCTGGCCCAGCCTGTTGAACAGGCACCGCAAAGGCAGACCTCGCGCGCTTGCTGAGCACGGAAATATTTCCGATGGGTTTGACAGCAGAGCTGTCGCAGGCACGCAGCAGCTCGCCGCTGCAAGGGGCGCGCGTCGATCGCGGCCGCCCCGGGGGTTGCAAGGTGCGCGGGCAGAGTGCTGCTGCGACTGCGCGCCCATGGGCCAACGCGGCATCGGCGGAAGTAACATGACATGCGCGAGAGAAGGAAGCAGAGTCGCGAGACGCGCGCACACGGCGCACATGGTGAGCAAAAGCACACGCGCAATTCTCCGCCAGCCCCCAACGTATCCCTCCAGCCTCCACGCGCGCATGGGAAACGCTGTAATTCCGACGAATCCCTCCGCGACGATATGCGACGAAGAAGCTATCGCCCAAAGGTTGCTCATCAAATTGACAACTATGCCCATCGATCTGCGCGCACAGCCGTGCAACTCGCATCAGCTGGACTGACTGGCAGCGAGATGTTCGCGCGCTCGGGGGTCGCGCCATCATTGACACGCGGAAAGCCACTCCAAACAAACAAAGCCTCCCCTTTCAAGAACAGCGACCGGGGTTTCATGAAAACTCCAAAACAGCTGTCGAAACACGGTTCTGATTCCAATCAAACGCCGCAAAGATCGATGGCCCCCTTCGCGATAGCAAACAGACTCGCCCACGCGCTGCCGCGGAGACCCCCCCGCGACAGGCCCGGATGCCAAACGGGAGATGCGTTTGCTATTGAATGCTTCAATATGATTGAGCGCCTTTTCGTTTCCCGCGCATGAAAGCAAATCTCCCTTCTCGATACTTGTTTACCGGCGCCTTTCCCGAAACTTCCCCCCCCGCGCCCCCCCCCCCCCAGGCGAGCCCGGGGCGGCCATTGATGCGGCGCGCGCAGCCGCGGCGCCGCTGGCTGAGCCAGCGACGGATGGAGACGAATCGATCTCTCTTTATATATATATATATATATATATATATATATATATATCTTCGCGAGGGCCGTTTCGCTCACATCCTCGAAATTCTGAAAATCGGTGACACCCCTCACGCAGATCGCGACGTCAGGGTCCAAAAACACATGGGGATTTCAACATTTTAACATAAAACCTTCAAAAACACATGGTAATTTCAATAATTTTGACCCCGATTCTCAGAGAATGGCGGTTTCGCATGAAAAACCATCCCAAAATCGAGCCCCAGACCCCTCCTCGGAGCCTCCTGGGGGCCTCCTGGAACCTCCTGGGGCCTCCTGGGGCTTTCTGGACCTTCTGGTACCCCAGACCCCGCCACGGAGCCTCCTGGAGTTCTCCTGGGCCTGCTGAGGCCGCCTGGGGCCTCCTGGGGCCTCCTGGGGCTTCAGAACTACATGCGCACACAAAGACGCAAATCACGCCCAACACATCACACGCTAGACAAACATAACATACACACACACATAACACCGACAACACACAGAAAGCACGCACCACACAAAGCACACACCACACACACACACACAACACTCACAATCCTGGGGCCTCCTGGAGCCTCTTCTGGTATCCAAGTCGGGCCTCCTGAGGCTTCCTGGGGGACCCTGGTACACACATCGCAAGGTGTGGCAACCCCACTTGCGCTCGAGTGCGACTTCGCTGTTGCATGTCACTCCTGCTTCAAACGCCCCTTCAGTTTGTTGTATGAGCCTGGGCACACACGTGCCACGTGTGTATATATATATACAAATATAGATGTATATATATATATATGTGTTTGCGTGTATGTGTATATACATATATAAATATATGTGTAGTTGTCCTATGACCAGCTTCCCACTGCCAGCGCGCTTCGCCACGTTCGTTCTCCTGCTCGGCGCTGCAACTCCGGGCCGCGCTGCTGCCCAAGGGCCAGCGCGCGACTTGAGACCCCCCTGGGCTTCCAGCGAAGACCGCCTTGGAACGCGAGCGACGTAGAATCTCGGCGCGCAGTTGCGCCCCAAAACTTCGGCGTAGCGAGGCAAACTACATGCAAGACCTTGGCCCCAGACATGAGGTCAGCAAACCGTTTCGTTCCCGCGTCCGCTGCTTCATTCTGAGAGCGCTCGCAGGTGAATTGCCCGGAGACGGCGACGGCGTCAATTCTGCGGGCTCGAGGGAGATGCATCAATTTTGGGGCCCCCCCCGCCCTGGCGACATTGCGCGCGGCCTTGTTTTCCTCTATGAATGTGCATTTGGGGGCCCATTGCAAGAGCAACTCCCGCAATGGGGGCATGCCATTAATTCCGTGCGCTAGGCCCAACCAGCCGCCACAATCTCGGCCTCCAGCTTACCATGGGTGGCGCAGGTTTGCCTTCGAGAAGCCATGCTCTGGTTTGCCCGAGCGCAGGGCCCCCAGATGATCCGGCGGCTCGCACAGGCGCTGCGATGAGCGCGCGCATCACGTGCAAGGTCTGCGTCAGAGTACTGTCGAATCTGCATTTCAGACATGTTACCCCCCGCCCACGAAACCACGCGATAATGGCCTGCACTCCACTTGTAGCAAATGAGACATAAACAAATCTTCGCCCCGCTGCCGTGTCACCATGGAAACGCAGCAGGCCGCGTGACGAGCTGCCCCCAGCAGGTCGCAACGTGCCATTCGGGCTCAATGCAAAATCTGCAATAGGTTGCAACGCCCCCGACGGTTCCAGGGGGCGCGGGGAGTCAACCATTGATCCCGCGGGTGTCCCGGGGACCACGTTTTCTTTATCTGGCGGGCCAGCGTCTTTCCCCCGGGCCCCCCCTGGCCATCCTCCAGGTCAATCAATTCGCGTCCGGAAGGCGCGCCTGCTGGGGGGTGGGCAGCAGGGTCAGCGTCAGTAGGTTGCGCGCGAAGAATAGCGCATGATTCAAAAACCAGTCACCTCATCTCCAATGGCCTGCGCTTCCTTGGCTTGTCCAAGCCTAGAAGGCCAAGGCGATGTTGGACAACCGTCTGCGATCCCCCCGCTTCGCCCTCGTCGCCACTCGGTTCCCCCCCCGAGCTAACTCCGGACGTCTTGTCTCGGCGGAGGCGGGCCCAAGATGGCGGGGACTTCCCCGTGCCAATCTACTGTTTTTTGTAGATGTCACGCTCGCGATCGAGATGGCGCCCAACTTTGGAAAGCGGATCGATTCCAATCCCACTTCGGACATCCTCGGGGCGGTTCTTGCACCATTCGCCAACCTGCCTCCGCGCGTTGAGAAGGGCCGGGCATTTTGAAATCAGCCACGTAAATAATGCGAAACATGTTCCTTTCAGGACGGCAATGACAGCTCCGTCAGGGGCTGCATGAAACGGAACCCTCGGAAGCAACGTGCCCCTCGCAGTGCTGTTCCCAATGCTCCCCTGAGTTAGGATGGCCGTATAATGGCAGGATCAGAGGACAGACGGGATCTCTCGTCCCCGCCCAGAATTCAAGCAATTCTTCTCGAGGCAGGAAAATCCAAATGGGCGCCCCGCCGAGCTGCAATTGTGCATGCGCTTGCTTAGCGTCTGCCCGCTGAATTCCACGACCCTCAAACAATCCGCATGCATCAGCCACTCTGCTCGCGAACATCGCGGCAGGGCTGCTGAGAAGTTCCTGGAAGAGAGCAACATCTTTGTTCTCATCTCTGACGTCAGACCCATCAGAAACGACTCGTCCGTGAAATTCAGGATCGTTGTATCCCTTGGGCAACTCAGAATTCCCCACTGTGAGAATGGCCAAACGACAACCAAAGTGCGCAGTCTTTCCGTCGAGCCTTCTGACCACACCGCTATGCTCTCGAACGCCGCTATCACCCAAAGTTCCGACCGGTCTGAGCCTACCCCACTCAGCACTCAGCACGCGTCGGGCCTCCGGTTTGACAGCGGCCCCCGACTTCGCGACCGAACGCGCAACAACAGCGTCGGCTGAGTGGCGAGAGGAATGACCCACGTCGCCAGTTGAATCGGCAAGCGGGTCCCCTCAGGGAAACGTTTGTATTAAATCGGTGAAAGGGTTGCAGTACTATTGCAGGTCAAGTCGGTCATGTGCTCTACGAGCTTGGATCGAAGAAAACGGCTCATGGAGTGGCATCCTGGGCGCGCTTCGCCGTTGCGCGGCGGCCGCCTGGCTCTCGGCCGGGCGAGCCCATCTGTCTGGGAACGACTTCGCCAGGGAAAGCTCACCTCTGGTTGAAGCAAAGCAGTAACGACGCCGCCCCTGCGGATCGTTCCTCCACGCCACGTTTGCCGCCAACATCTCTGTTTTTAAGAGTCCACGGCGGATTCGGAATCGAAACCCAAATCTAGCGGTTGTTCGCCAGCATCCGCTGGCTGGCGCCCTTCCTGCGTCTCCCAAGGACAAGGCCAATGTCGCGTAAATGCGTCAAACATGGTCTTGCTCCTTCGCGCGCATCGATTTCTAGTTTCTCGGCTTTGTATTTTTCTGTAGCACGGCCGCGTTCACCGTTGGGGCCCTTGCTCATATTCAACCACCTGCCAGGATGAATTCCCGGATTCGTGAACCCAGGGATCCCCCGCAACAGCTGCCCTCCGCAATAGGGGGGCCATTAGCCCGGACGCGCGCGAAGGTTCACGCGCGGGGCCGCAATAAAGAACCACGCGCAAGATGCCTGGCCCCCTGTCTCCTGTTAATGGTAATTTCTGGGATAGTCTTTCGTTGGGCCATCTGGCAACGAAGCATTTATCTTCAGAGTAGTCCATATTGTCTCAGTTCTGCTCTGTGCGAGGAAGCAGTTGCCCTGGTGTGGAAACACCGCCAAAACCGTAGCACCCGTCAATAGAATGCGCTTGTCGCTCCAACGTGTAATCAAGAGACAGAAATCCTAGCCGCCCTGCGCTCTCTGGGAGGAGCGCCACGTCGGGGGTCAGAACCGTCGACGTCCTCAGGACCCCCAGCCAGCGCCGCGCCCCCTGGGCCCTCGCGAGCAGAGGTGGCGTCAGGATCGGAATCAGCCGCGGCCTCGCCGCGCCCATCTGTGACAAATGGGGGCGGCGGCGGAGCCGGCCAATCAAGCGACTCGCCCGCGCCTGCAGGCGCGCGCGCAGCTGAGCTGTCCGCGGCCGCAAGTGCCTTGCTCGAGGAGCTGTCGCCCGCGTCTTTGGGTGGCCCAGTCACCGAGGCAATCTCGGAGATGGCTCTCTCGCACGCGCCCTTCCCGGGGAAGGGGGGCAGCCGAACATCAACTGTCTCGTCGAGAACTGTGCCGCATAATTGTTCAGATTTCTCGACCACTGGCCTGGCGTTATCAGGCGCCCACCTACTCGCCATATTCTGGCCCTCGAGCGGTCCCAGAGGTGCGCGTCTGCCGCGCCGCCACGCCGCCGCGCCGCTTTGCGAACGTGCCCCAAGTTGATCCCTGGAACTATGACGGCACCTGTCTCGGCCACCCGATATCAAGATTCAGGAGGGGGCACGTGCCGGATGAGAGAACCGAAGGGCAAGGGGAACGCCTGAAACGGCAAACCAAAACGGGCTTACCAAGTGGACTTGCCCCCCTCACCTCACCTCACATGACGGCGGAGACAATGGCATCTGAGAGCGCGCGCCCAAAAGGGGGGGGGGCCAGCGGCCGCTAGCAGCGCCGTTCGATCTCTCGGCAACGGCGACACACTTCTCGCTGCCTGGAACGGCGGCATCACGCGCAACCCTGCACTCCCTGCATGCGAGGGCAAGCCCCCGGGCACCATCTGCGAAACACAATCTTAAGCCCCCCCATCAGGGCCCCGGGGCTTTCTTTGCCCAACTACTACCGACGCGCGCGGCCAGCTCGCCATGAGCGCCCTGCGCAACAATTAAATTCGAGCACCGCTCTCGAAACGTCGCGCGCGCAGTTGCCCCGCGGGGCCTCTGCGAGAGCCCATCAGCCCATCGACCGCAAACCAATGATACACGGTGGCAAACTGTCCGAAGCACGGAAGGTAAGAGCACGGCCTGGGTAGCTTTTTTGCTCTGGCTTTTTCTACGCTGCAAGCGCAGAGCTTCGGCCACGTTGCACGCGTGACATATGGGTTCTTTGGGGGATGAACGAGGTGATGTTTGACGGAGACTGCGTCCTGCCTGAGACTCTCTACATGTGTCATCTCAGCGCCTGCATCCTCGGGTTCACCCAGTGGCTCGGCAACGTCGACTATATCATCACCGCCCGAGCCAGCACATTCGCCCGCGCCAGGAGCATCAGGTGCGAGGGTACAATCGGAGCACCCACTATCAACATCGCAGGGCAGATTCCCAGAGACTGCCCCCCCCCCCCCCCGCGAGCTGATCGAAGTTCCCGCCCCGACCACCCCCGACGGAATCGGCGGCGATGGCACGCCGACAACAAGACCAGTCGCACTAGAGATCCAACCGCGTTTGCGGGTTGATGCGAGGCGACTAGTAGAAATAAGTGATGACGCCCACTAAGTCTTCTCCCAGCGGCGATCTCCCGCCCGGTCGCCGTCCTCGCAGCCGGCAATCAACTATCGCGCGCGCAGCCCATGGCTGCGCGGGCGTAAGCGGAGCAGGCAGGGGGGCCGCCCGCGGCCACTGCATCGCCCAGACATGCCTTGGCGCCTGGCACCGCGCAACTCTACCTCTCGAGAGCACCTGGGCAATTTCCCATAGCGGCGTCTCGGGCGCTGGTCGAATGGGCGACTCAGGCCCCGACCCATTGCCTGCTCGCTGATCGGCCTGATCGGGCAGGCGACCGACTCGGTCGGCGAGGGCCGGACCTGGCATCGGCCTCTCGTTCCGCCACGGGACCTCCGAGACCCCGCCGGGAATCTCTCGCCCCCCCCCCCAAAAAAAAAAAAACACGAAACGCGCACCGGCAGCCCCAGTAAACCCCGAAGTTCCCCGCGGAGCCCGCCGCGAGCCCAGCGACGGGTTCGGCGGCGACCGACGGATGCGAGCACGTGCTCTTTACTGAACAGCATCCCCCGAAAGCTCCGGGCACATGCGAAACGCGCCATCTGGAACCTTGAAGCAGCCAGCAGGCGCGGAAAACGAATCGATCTGGCTCGAAGAACGGTCCGCAGGAGGGGGTCGATTCATGGGGGTCATAACCCCCAGCGCAATCAAGGGCACTGAGTAACGAGGAGGTGAACGACTCTGCCCATCACATCCCGACAGCCTATACTGGCAACTGATGGGGAACGTCTGCCTCGAGAACATCCAACTCGACCGCCCCGCGCGCACCCTTGATCCCCAATCAGTTCAAGGCAATGCTCAGAATTCGAACTCCCCCTCCTACTCCCATGGCGCTCTGATTCCTGGGCGCTACTACTGGTGCTGAGTTTCCTTTCCCCCTCGCGTTTTCCGCAAACCTTCCAAGGGCCGGCTCGCCGACCGACTCCTGTCCGGCGGCCGCTCCCACTATCGCGGCCCCGGGGTCGACGGTGAGACAGACGACCGTTTTCTGTGGGGAAGTCTGCAAAATGGCTGCAAAAGAATCGACGACGCTGGCGTGCGCGAGGTCGGCGAAGGCGGTGACGGCGCCCTCCTTCCGTCCGCTCCTGCGTCCTCGGGCGGGGCATTCTCGCCCCCGGCGTCCTCTTTGATGGCGCGACTTGCGTCTCCCCCAATGGCAGACTCTGCCTCCTCGAACGAACGCGACTACAGGCCGCCCTGCGAGCAGGCACCAACTGTCGATCGCGAGCCTCGCCACCGCGGGCCTTGGACTGGTCGTAGAGCTGTCGGCCCACTTGAGCTGCCGCTTCCGATCGCGATTTCGTCTCCAGGTCTTCCGACGATCTGCGTTGATAGCTGCCGGCGCTGCCAGAACATCGCCCTCGTTGGGACTGGCGGCCTCTAAGGTGACGAACACCTCGGCTTCGCCTTCTGAGTCGGGAAAGGAGACGTCCAGAAAATTAGACATCGACTCGTTCTTCTCGTCGCGCTGCAAATGCGAAGGCGAGGAGATGTCCGACAGGACATTTGAACAGGACTCGACGACGGCCGACCAGTCACGCCCCATCCGTAGGTATTCCTCGCTGCCTTCTGGGCTCCCTGGTACGCGCTGGAATCCCTCATGAAGACTTCGGCAAGATGGGAGCCCGTTTCGTCCAGAGAAAACCCTCTTCCAGGGACATCAGCGTCCACTCGCCCGACAGCGTCAATCCCCGTGCTGCAACCCGACCGAAGGCCGAGCCGACGCGGGCCGCGTACTCCGCGGGGTTCTCTCCGTTCGCACTGGCGAAAATCCAGCAAACACTTTCGAGCAGCCTTCCAGCGATCATCTCCCTGGCGTTCGCCTGCAATGAGACTCAGGCGTGCAATGGTGGCGTCCGCTCCCTCCTCACTAGTCATGACCGAGTCTGTGGTTGTCTCCCACTTCCGATGGAGGTCGCAGTCGAAAGAAAGAAACATACGGCCAGCGTGCATGTGAGGCTTGACAACCGTCAGAATACGCCAGCGTTGGACTTCCTGGCGCCATATCTTGTAGTCGGGTCATCTGGCCTATTTGCCGGGATCGGAAAATCACGACCCTTCTCGTCGGTCGCGTCGAGCGTCATTGTGACATCTGTCCACTGCCAGCCGTCATCGTGGTAGTTGGGCGCAGGATGCTATCGGGCTCTCCTTTGTTCAGCGACGGTAAAGTTCCAAAGCGATGCCGATTCCCGTGGAATTTGCAGGGTATGAGTACTGGTTTTCCCGCGTGGCCAAACTCCAGCAGGGCCAGCCGCTGGTCCACGACGTGCTCCACCATGGCGTCCACTCTGAATTCATTCGTGGCTGAAAGTGGGTGTGCCGAATTGGAGCGTTGCCAAAGCTTGCATGTAGACGCATGTGTTGCAAATGCTCCGCCAGACATTGTCCCCGCCGGCGCCGACTGCTTCAAACGATATACACCCGTCGTGTGCCAAGTACCTGGATGCTCGCTGGACTGCGCCTCCCCAAGCTTCGTCTCGTTCAGCTTAGCGTCCCCTGGCAACTCCTTGAAGCCATCCTTGGAGCTCGCCTGGGAGCCCTCGCGGCCTGCGGAGACCTGGGAGATGCTCAGAATATCCTGAAAGACTTGGGTAGCTACCTCCTCTGGCAAGCGAAGACCCGCTCGTCCCAATACCTGCCTGATTTCCTGCTCTGGTGTGCGTGCCCCTTGAGCCTCGAATTCCTCTGGATTACCACTGCCTGTCTTTGTTGCCGCGCTCATGATTCGCAGATCGAAGCTGCTGACAGCTCCGCTACCACTGTCGCCCACTGGGCGACAGCAGCGACAATCACCAGTGTTCAGATGGTGCTTTCCAGTCGTTGAGGCTATGCTGACGAATGCTCCAATATAGAGTAGAAGAACAAACTGCACACAAGTATGTAGATGAACTGGGGAAGGAGAGATAGGATGTATGGCCAGTAAAAGGAAATGGGCATTGCGGGTCTTGATCCAAAATGGTTACGACCCTCCATCTCAAGCCCAGGGGGGTTATCCGAACAAGAAGACACTGTGAGTCAAGGCTATATGGACTCATTCCGATAAGGGGGGCCCTCTAAGAAGTCAGGGTCTTCTCAGAGGGGTCGCCCGCCTTGGAAACTTCGCGCCCTACCTCAGCCACCGTTTGCGCGACGCCAGCTCTTCCCTTCCTCGTCCCTCCGCCGGGAAGACGCAAGACGCGGCATCCTCTCACTTCCCCCCCTGTCCGCCCCTCTGCTCCCACTGAGGAAGGCAGGAGCAGCGGAAGGAATGAGATGCGGAAGCGTTGGGGATGGGCGAGTGGATGCGAGTGGGATAGCGGAAGGAAACTGGGATCAGAGAGGGATGAGAAGGGAAGGGGGAATGGGAAAGGTTTGGGAGGGGAGGGATGGGTGAGGGAAGGACGAGGGCAAAAGGGGGGAAGAGGAACAGGAACGGGGAAGCGGGAGAAGGCTGACAAAGCAGGGTCTCCACTGCGCCACGCCGCCCGCAGTCCTGCACGTCCAGCACCCGCATCACGGCGGCCTCGTCAACGACGTCGCCATCTGCGGCGAAGGAGGTGGAGGAGCAGGAGGGGCCCGGCCTAGCCGAGCGGCACGAGGAGCAAGGGGATGCGCTGCGTGCCCACATCGCAGACAAGAAGGAGGAGCGCGCTACCTCCCATGTTAGATCCCGAAGCAATGATGCATAGACAGCACGATGCGCTTTCAGACATTAAGAAGATGCATGCGCATGGAAAAGGTGCGAGGGGGGGAGTGTCAGGGGGGGGGAATAGCAGGAACCAGCAAAGACGACAACGAGACACCGTCCTGTCCACTCGGGGAGTGTGAGCAGCATGCTCAGCAGCTCGACGCCCTGCTTGCTGTACAGCCTGCGCGGCTCAGAGGGAAAGGGCACCCTGCTTTACCAACGATGCGGAGCCCGGCGGCAGAGAGAAGCAAGTGGGAGGACAAAAGGGTACCTGTTCCTCTCTTGCGCAACGACAGACGACACGAGGACGACGGCGCCGACCAAGCGGGTAAGGCCCCCTCCTCCTCCTCCTCCTCCTCCTCCTCCGCCTCCTCCTCCTGCTCCTCCTCCTCCTCCCCTTCATCCTTCCTCTCTCCTCCTCCTCCTCCTCCCTCTCTCCTCCTCCTCCTCCCTCTCTCCTCCTCCTCCTTCTCTCCTCCTTCTCCTCCTCCTCCTCCTTCCCCCTCCTCTCCTCCTCTCATCCTCCTCTCCTCCTCCTCCGCCTCCATCCTCTTCCTTCCCCTTCCTTCCTCTCCCTTCCTCCTCCCTCCTCCTCTCCTCCTCCTCCTACTCCTCCTCCTCTCCTCCTCCTCCTCCATCCTCCTCCTCTCCCTCCTTCATCCTCCTCCTCCTCCTCCTCCTCCTCCTCCTCCCTCCTCCTCCTCCTCCTCCTCCTCCTCCTCCTCCTCCTCCTCCTCCTCCTCCTCCTGGGGAGGGCGAAGCGGGGCAGGGAGAGACACGGGGCGGCACGCGGCACGCGGCCCGGCAGACCGCGCCGAAGCGGCGCATCGGCCAGCACTTCGCCACGGCAGGGCACCGCGGGCGCAGGGGCAGCCGCAGGCACGCCCGGCTCCACTTCGCAGAAGGCAGCTATACACCACCACCGTGCCAGGCCAGGGCCATCCTGGGCCCCAGGATGGTGTATACGCTCTCCTGGCCGAGGCCAAGAGGGTCTATGCACCATCCTGGGGCCCAGGATGGCCCTGGCCTGGCACGGTGGTGGTGTATAGATGCCTTCGTCGGATCCACGAAGAGCCACCACAAGGCGCGCGGGCAAGAGGGCGCGTGCACAAGGCTCGGAAGCTGGGCGAAGGCTGGCAAATCTGCGGCTGCGAAGACGGTCTTCCCGGAAGAGACGAAAACAAAGTCCCGGAATAAAACTCAGCGCACCAAATAGTAAACGGGCTGCTTCCCGGAAGAAGAAACAATTTCCCGGAGATCCGTTTTAGCAGCACCGGATTTGCCAGTCTTCGCCTGGCTTCTGAAAGGTAGAGAGCGAGGGCGCAGGAAGACACTGCAGGCAGCGGGTGTCAACCGCTTCGCGCAAAGCAAGGCGAACGACGAGATCAGAGGAGGGGTGTGCAGAGAGAGAGAGAGATAGACGAAAGGAGACATGGTTATCGCGCTCGACGGACACTGGGGGGCGGATCGTGCCGACTGCATGCCGAGACACATTGGGATGATGTCTGCACCACAAGTCTGCAATGGTGAGACGCGATTGCGCCGGAAAGATGGCAATACCCACTTCATATATGTGGGTATTGTCATCGTGCTAAAACAATGGTTCTGGTGAGAAGTGCCCAACATAATGCTGGGCTCTTGGCTTTTGAATCAGCGTCCGCACGTTCGACCGTGCGCAGCAGCTACACGTCGCACAGCCGCACGGCGTTGCAGAAGTTCGCGGATCGCTCCACACTCCGCTTGGTTGTTCCCCACTGTTCTTTGAAGGGCAGACAGGGGAATCATACTTAGAAGGAGCTTGAACACTCAGATGTTCGACTGTCAAAGCGTACAACGAACTGGAAGGAGGTTGGGAGGATGGAGGGGTTGGACGGGGGTCACAGGGACATGGCTACTGGGTCCCGATCCGAGTGCTCCAGAGTGGGGATTCGAGCGAACTCCTAGCGGAGAGCCATCGCGACCGCATTGCTCCAACGACATCTTCCAACGTGCCACCAGACGAGGACGATGAGGAGGACAAGCGCCCCCATGAAATGGTCACGGGACACGGTCCTCTCCATAGCTTAGCTAAGTGGCCTCATTGAGGAGGAGCAGGGCGACGAGGAGGAATTCCTTCCTTTTCCCACTACCACCTCCAGACAGATCCACTCGCCAAGCCCACCTGAATAATTGCAAAGAGAGACTGCTCCTGAAAGACGACGACCACCGTACCGCGCAAGCGACACGCCGACGTGAAGCGGAAAACGCCAGGCAAGCCGGCAATGCCGCACAAGAGATCGCCACCAGCGAACGCGCCGGCGAAGGTGAGACAACAAGCTGACTACCTACCAGACCACCCCAACCCAACCCGAAGACCCGAATTTGACCCGAATTTCGGGTTGGGGGGGTACGGATACCATGTGTTTTTTCAACGTTCCCCGACCCCCCCCCACTGGAAATCGAGGACAAATTTGGGCCTTCGGGTTGGGTTGGGGTGGTTTGGTGGGTGGTGACAAGCAGGGACGACAACGCAAGGGAAACACCGAGGAGGAAGGGGCGGCCGCCCCCCGCCTGCCGGGGGGGAAGAAATGCGCGTGGGCAGTTTGGCGGTCCCCCTTCCCCTATCCCCCCGCTTCTCCAAGGGTCCACAGTCTCATCTGAGGGGGGGGGGGGGGGGAATCCCCCCCACGGACACGCTGACGCATCTCCTGAGCCTCGTAGCCCCCGAGATGCCAGGGAGGCCTCGAGAACATCCCAGATGGCCCGAATACGGCCCAAGAGGCCCCCGAGACGCCCCAAGAGAACCCGCAAGTGCGCCTCAACACACAGAGACAACGTGTACGTGTTTGGGTTCTCGTGAGTCTCGCGTCCTCGCCTCCTCGGGAGTCCGAGAGGGCTCCCCCGCTGGCCGCCCCCGAGGCCTCCAAGAGGCCCCCGGGAAGCCCCGCGACGGACGCAGATGAAGAGATGGGGAGTTCGGCAACAACTGCTCGCAGGCAAGCACGACGGAGCGCGGCAAACACCACATGCGAAATCGGACGCCGCACACCATCTTTTTCAGGCACTGGCGGCACGGCGCAGTCCTCCCGAGTCCGCCCGCCCCCCAGGCTTCCCCCCCCCCTTCCCCCGCAAACGGCCTCCGACATCCCGCCGCCCGCTGGACACCTCCCCGGGCCCCCAAGACGGCTTTCAGCCGGCGTCCAATGCGATCTCGGAGAGCACGTTTGCTCCATTTCGGCCCATTCGGGGACCCTCCTGGCTTCGAGAATCGGCTTTGGGTCCCCCTAGAACGCCTCTTGGGTCCAAAGTCACTTACGCGCTAGAACCTCCTTGATCTACTGAAATATTTGCGCACCTCTGGGGCTCGCCCAGGCGCACCTTGCGGCTGATCTGCGGGCTCAACTGGGACATCCCTTTGCACCCATATTTCGGCACACTATTGGCCGCGCTACAATCAAAACGCTGTCCGAAGGAACCCTACGTGAGGAACGAGGCCCCTTTTTTTCAATAGGTCAAACTTCGATTCCCACAGGAAACCAAGGACAACCTAAGACAAGCTGTAAACAATTAAGGAACACTGAGCCCCTTCCCAACGAAAAGGGTTCCTTCTTTGGGGAAACCAGCAAATACCAATACCGCAACTCCCTGGACCTCTGCCGGGGCGCCTTCTGACCAGGATCCCGAGGAGAATCCAGCGGTGGCGACGACGGAGGCCCAGGAGGCCCAACACGGGAAAAACGACGGGAGGGTAGCGGTATGGGTACCTTTTCCTCCTCTGTGTATTCCGCGGCCCGACTGCACGGGCTCCGTTGTTGGACGATCCCGGCCCCAATTCGGGCCCCGCAGCGTGTTCCAAGCGGGCCCCGATATCAGCCTGGTTGCCACGGCTGCCGGACGGGGTCTAGGCCCCACGCTGCGGTGCTCGCGCTCGGGCCGACCAAAAGCTCGCCTATGTAGGCGGCGCGCCCCGGGGGGATGGGAGAGGGGAGCACCCGTGCGAGCGGAAAATCCGACTCGGGTGAGTTGGCCCGAAGACGCTTCACGGTGCACCCGCAGCCGAAGCCGAAGCCAAAGCTGAAGTGCACAGAAACATGGAAAGGGCCCACCCAGCAGGTTTGGTTGACAGCACATCGTTGAGCGGTGCTGCAGCCTCCCCTGAGCACAGGCCCTGGGGGAAGTGAAAAAGGGCTGGGCTTTTCAGAAGGCTGGGAAGTTTCCCGGCCTTCTAACAAGTTTCCCAAGCCTTCCCCGAAGACACAAAAAAACCTGTCAGAAGGCGCGAGGGCTTTTGAGAAGTCCCGCCGCCTTCTGAGAAGGCCTTCTCCTGATCCTTCCCCCCCCTCGCTCGCCGCCGGCCCTGGGCCGCCGCGGGCCTAACTTGGCTCCTCTCGGGGCTCCTTTCGGAGCTCCACTCGGCCCTTGTTGGCGCCTTTGGGAGCGCCTTCGGGCCGCCTTGGGCTTATCTTGGGCAAGGGTCCCGAGAGCCAGCGTTCATGTCACTGATCCCTTGATAATGATGGCGGGCGTCGATCAGCTGCCCAGCATGCCTGAGCCCACTGGGCGGCAGGATGGGGACGACATGGGAGCGAAGGGCCAAGTGCTAAGCACACACCTGCGGGAGGATCTCCCCCTGCTGCTGGAATAATCATGGTCGTCCCGCCTTGGAATCGTACTCGCCTCTGCTGACGAGAACTGGGATGGGCAGGCCATGGACGCAAAGCTAGGGGAGGGGGGGGGCGACCCCAATCCGCGATTCTGGGGGGCTTCCGGCTGAACCAAGCATTTTGGGCCCAGCTCTGGGATGTACGATGGGGGGCGCCCATCCTCGACAGGGCCGCGTCCGAGTAGCCCCCTGCGGGTGTATACCCTTCTTGTCTGAGCGACCCTCTTTTTCCGGGGACAGCTCGCGGACTGGAAGCGACAAGTCGAATGTGAAACATGCTTGGGCGTGGCTTAATGGGGGGGTCACAAATGGGGGGGTCAAAAAAGGTCCCCTTTCGTGCCGCTTTCGGGCCCCTCTGGACCCCCAGGGGGCTCGTTTAGGTACCGTTTGGGTACCTTTTCGGACCACCCTCACCAACCCCCCATTTATGACCCCCCCATTACGCAACGCCCAACATGCCTCGATTGGGGGCACTCCGGAACGAACGCCTCAGAGCCGCTCGCTCCTCCTTTCTCGAGGAGGGAATGTTGCCAGAAGGGGGCTCGCGGCCTCGCGGCCAAGGCCAGAGGGGTTGCCGTTGCGAGCCAGGGAGCAGCGCCCCTGTTCGGGAACTGGGTCGCCGATGCGCGAAAGAGCAAGGATAGAGGAGGAAAAATGACGCTGCTTGGAGCAGTCCCCAACAAAGCCTTCGGCGTTGGTGGTCGCTGCTGAATTCTACTCTATCACGTTCTGTCCATGCATGTATGATTTATTCCTGTGGCCAAGCTTACGTCGGCTCGCACGTTGCTATTAATACGGCGCCACCAATCGGTCGCGGTTGTATTCGTCAGTTCGTCACTATGTTATGTTCACCTATGGCCTGTTCTATTATACTAGATTACATTATGCATTGTTGTGTTCTCGGCAGGCCGGCGTTACGTCGTGACACCGTCACCTTCGATACGTCGTCCAATCGGTCCTTCTTGCGCTTCTTTGTTCCTGTGGCCAGCCTGATCCCTGCGCGCACGTCGCGTTTGATACGACGCCGTTAATAGGCCCTTGATGGTTTCTTTTTTGTTGGATTCAGCAATGCTCGAACTTGGCGTGTTTGACTAGACTATAACCCGCTAGGTGATGTGAGGATCACTTCTTGGATGTTATGTTACACTCTGTCCTGCGTTCAATTGTCTGCTGTCAGATAACGCTCCACAATATCAAGTAATATTACGTAAGGTGTCAGGCCTTGCTGTGTTATGCTAACATCGTTTGTGATCGGACCTTTCTTCCCCAAGTCAATAAGGAACAACATCTTCGATGAGATTCTGCGATTGCGGCCAGACTTGCAATAGTATTGTATGTTCTTGTGTTCTGGGATGTGTTTCCGAAGTTGCGTTCCAGGGATGCTTTGGGTTACACTATTGTTCACAATTCCCGTGCTATTGCGCCATACTGCATGTGTGGTGTGGTATGGTGGTTTAACTTGTGTTAACATGTGCTATGGTATGTCACATCCAGGTGGATTCTCTCTTATCATGTAAGGAATGATAACAGCTGGGTTTGTGTACTGCTCTCTGTTCTGTTCTGCTGTATGAAATGGTACTCGTCTTTGCTGCAATGTATTACGATACGCTTTGCTACGCTGTGGTATTGTCATTCAGGTGGGTTGGACCATCGTGTGTCACATTGCAGTCGATGCCGCTGCGGTAGCAATAGTGAGGCAATCATGTGTGTTATCTGATAGAACCTCCTGCCTTTCACAGAGCGAGCTGTTATGTTATGGTCTGGTATGCTATGTGGTACTGCGGTCGGTATGCGATGGTCGGCACAGTCATGCTATACTGTTTTAGGGTGGTTATGGTACGACAGGCGATGGTACGTTGCAGGGGCTTTGTATAGGATGTGTAGCTTGCCGGGCGCGCTCGAGATGCATCAGGGGCAGTGTTTCAGATCGCGCGCTTGCCTCTGGAGCCCGCACGCGGCCTCCGCCTCTTTCGCGCGCGGCAGGTCCGTCATGAGCTCGGCTGAAAGAGCGTTACAGCCAGCACTCGCGCACGCTCCGCTCAGAATGGAAGCATTGTTCATGAGGGGCGGCACCTTCTTGTGGACCATGTCATTGCGCAAATATATACGGCGTATTCGACGCGCTGCACGGCCATGTGGTAACGGATGGCGCGATGGTCGGTGTAGCGATCGGGTTCCATGCGCTGCTCCTGCATCGCCTCGAAGAAGACAACGGTTTCTTCGCGATGGTTATTGGCTGGATGGGCTTCGATCATGGCCCCAAATGTGTTTTCATCGGGCACCAGTGAACTGTCAAACATCCGCAGGAACAGCTCTCGGCCCGAGACGTCGGGCCCCAGCCTCCTGCCCACCGCGAACCACTCCCCGCCGACGATCTTCAGAACTCGGGGGAAAGGTCGCGGGTCGCGAGGCCGTCGCGCGGAGGGCGCCGCCTCCTGATCCAGGCCCCTGGCGTCCCCGAGCATGTTTTCGCAAGCGTTCGCGCCGACGCGGGCCTCCGCGCGGCGCCCCGCGGCCGCGCGGTCCAGACCGGGGAACAATTTCAAATCGAATATCATGCATTTCCACGTCCGCTTCTCTGGGGCCATCGCGGGATGACTGGACCTGCCGGCGGTGGGAGGTGCCGGCCGCGACCTCTTCTTGGCGAGGGCGCGCCCCGCGCGGTTCAACGTCGCACGGAGCGCCGGGAGAGTGGACAGTTGGCTGATAACGACCGATTTGAGCCGAAGGCGCCTGCGGACTCACGTAGGATACGGTATCCGCAGGCTCGGCGGCCTGGCGGCGCCCCTGAGTCTCGGGAGAGAGTGTTTGATTTTCTTCTTTCCCTGCCAACCTTCCTCGGAAAAATCAAACAGCATCGATCACAATGATTTTGCCTGCCCAGACCTCGCGAGCTCACAACTGGCAGCCGTGGGGCGCCTTCCACATGACAACGCCGCCCGGCAAGTCAAGAACCATGCCAAGCTGTCTGGGCACATCCGCTGGAAACAGGAAAGGCACGTCACATGCAAGCAAACGCACCGCAAGGGCACCGCAATTCTTCGCAACAGCAACCTGCCAGGTCCAACTGGAAAACAAACTGGCGGATCCTCCAACGCCCATGGCGTCCATTTCCAGAGTGGGCATCTGCATCGGCCTCAGACCGCGGGCACCCCCCCCCCCAGATATATCACCATTTACTCCGACAGATCTTTGCCACGTACTCCATGCTGAGCCCCAGCGCCCACCTACCCGAAACCCATCTGAGCGTGAAGCCCAATGAAAATGTGATTTCCAGCGTTGGCAGAAGCAAAATCAGGAAAGGTAGAAGAACTGACTCCAGACAGGATCGCAGGCCCCCCTTGACAAGCGTCGCGCAAAACATCATCAGCCTCAAAAAATACTGCTCGGAAGCCGCCGAAGCCCGCTTGTCGCTCGCGTCCTCGCTCGTCTGGCTCGGTCGCACAGCCCCGAGCCCAGCGCCCGATCTCCCCGTGCCGGGCGCACTTCGAGCGATTCATCAAACTATTTTTGATCAACCGCTACGGCCGGGCATGTCCAATCCGTAACCCTCGACGTTTTCCCGTTCGGGAGCCTTTGTTCTTCCTTTCTCTCGGTGTGGGGGCCGTTTGAAACAGCCTCGTCCAAGCTTCCGCTCGCGCAGGCGCTGTCGCGCCTGACTGCAGTTAGCGCAGATGGCGACGGCCCCGCCCTCCTCTAGAACCTCGTCGTCGGGCACGTCCCCAGCTGCGAAGAGCACGCGCCCGTCGCCCATGTACTTGACAGCCTCAGTCAGGATCTCGCATCCCCCGTGGGACCTGGGCAAGGTAAAGAAAGACTGTTCCACGGTAACTAATTGAAAATCGCCCCGACCCGAACCCCCGGCCCTCGCATCCGCTGCCATTTCCTCCGTGTCCGACAAAGTGCGAGGAGGAACTCATGCCATGGATGCGATGGTCGCCGTTGCCAGAAGGCAGCGGTCGCTCAAACTTCCGGAACTTTCCGTGCGCCAGATCAAAGTCGCATGACCCCTCTGCCCAGTGCTCAACCGGGCTCCCAAGCGGCGTCGTTGAGCTTGGATTCTCAAAGAAACACGCACCCACGCGCGCCCCCCAGCAGGGCCATACGCTTCTCGGGTTCTCGGAAAAAGCACGCGCTTACGCGGCCAGGGATTCATCTCGCTTACGCCTGGTGTCGTCTGAATTGAAGAGCCCCTCAAAAGCCCTCGGCATCCCGCGGCCCTGGTTTCCGGCAACAGCTTGCCGGATATGTTTGGCCACAATCTACCCGCCGTCCTCTGAAGACAACCGGTCTTCGGTGAGATCGTCAATGATGATATTGAGGTCGTCTTTGGCGCAGCCATAGATGAGGCATCCGCGCTGTGATTTTAAAGTTCTGGTCGTAGCGGGCCACATCTGCAGCGCCTTCATATGAGGCCCCAGACGGGCATCAAGATCCCCCCATCCAAAGTGGGAGGCTGGTCGTTCGGTATCTTTGGGGCATCCGATTGTTCGGGACATTGCCCTCTGGCGATCAGAATATCTGGCAGCGGCATCTCTACCCAATAGGTCGGAGCAACAAGAGTGAAATGCATCGCCTGTCCTCGCGCAAGCGCGCTCTGCCGATCCGGCGCAGCCGGTGAACCGCTGCATCGCGCAGTCCAACCTCATGAGGGTAGTTGAGCACTGGGCTGTGTCTCCGCCCGAGGCTGCGAGAACCAGCGGGCCCAGTCCTGATCCGACCAGCCCGCGTCGTCGTCACCTTCCCAAGGAACGTCTCGTCGCCATCCAGCCCCCGCCCAAAGATCCCGCCCCAACTGTAACCAAGGATCTGCTGGAAGCTCATCTTCTTGACGCTGAGCGTCGCCCGGGGAATCCACGGCGGCGCTCGGCGCGCGGGGTAAAGGGCGGGAAGAACGGAATCAGAGCAAAGAGTATGTCACCCGAGAATCGAATGACAGGGGGGTCGCCCTGACTCCCCCCGCGGATCTCAACCGCGGGCTCCGCTGCCACTGCGGACGGAGCGCACGGGAGTCACTGCGTGGAACACAGAGAGACACGAAGTATAATCGGGGTGGCCCTGCTGCGAGAGAGCACGTTCTCATTCCTTTTACGGGGGCCAAGGCGCGCCCGTCGCCTGCGCGCCAGCGCGACTCAAGGGCCGTCGACGTCGCGAGCCGAGATAGCAGCGCACAAGGGAGTTCTGAGAGGGACGAAGGAGGAGGACAGGCTGACATGGGCCTGACAACCACAAGCATGCCAAGCTAAAAGCGAGCCCCCAGCACAGCATTACACGCCGCCCGGTCGAGCTGAATTCCTAGCACCTCTATCTCACTGTAAATTTAGAATGCGAGTGCTTGATCGGGCCGCTCGTGGGCCACCGCGATGCGGCGATATGCCCATCTGCTGAGGATGAATCCTGTGTCCTTCAACTCGTAGACATAACTCAAGAATCGGAAAACTGGTTCTTCCGCGCATTAAGCAAGCGATTCTGGGTCGCAGGCGCCGTTGCGATCCCATGAACTCGAACGAGGTCAAGAAGCCGCACTTCGTCGTCCTGAATGCACTTTTCATCTGGGGTTGGTACGACCTGGCCACTGTGGTGCGCTTTCGGGGTGGGCCCTGTCTGCAACACCGCGTCGGACAACTTCACAGTCGCGTCTCCGTACCCGAAACGGATACACATGTGCATCATTTCCAGAATTTGAGAGGCGTTGTATTGCACGCCCTCCGCCAACATAGGACTGAAGACATGCAGGCCGGAACTCTGCCGACATTCTTCATGCCCAGATAGGTCTCCCGAGTCCGTCGAGCTGCCCTGGCAAACGCGTGATTTCTCGGGCGGCGTTCGCTCCGCCGTCGGGGCTGCAAGGCTGGCCAGGCGCTGGCCATCACAGACCACCTTGTCGATCGCTGGCTTCGTCGCAACCTGTTGTCTTGAATTCGTGATCGGCCCCGTGGTTCTGGACATGTAAGCGTCGAGGAAGACAACCCACAGCAAGAAATATACCTGAGCCTGCCCGTCAGGCTGGATAATGTCATGAACTGACTGCGCGATGCGAAGACGTCCGTACAGAACACTGCGATATACACAAGAAGCATGTGGGCGGCAAGCCCCATCGAACACTTCTAGACGCTCCGTTTTACCATCGTGACCGCAACAGTCATATCTTACTTATGAGAAGAATGCCGAAGAGTATGGCGCCAATTGAAAACGTTGACTGAATATAGAACGATGCGCATTCCCAGGCGAGGCCTGGTTCGATCCGACTGCTTAAGCGCACGCGGTTTGGGCCAAAATGGCAACGGACACAATGTTCGTTATACCATTGGTATGTTGTTATGTTATGATGGGATGTTCCGAATCAAATGTGCCCGATCCGTGCGTAATATGTCATATTCGCTGTCGTCTCAGACGCAACGGTATGCTACATACACTCGGGCATGTCAAAGTGTATTCGGTTACGCCCCAGTCCGTCGCAATATGGTCCCTTCTGCTATGGTATGCAGTGGTTTGTTATGCTAAGTTCTGTAGTATTATGTTGCGGTGTGCTCTGACATGTTCTGTTCCAGTATGGTATGCCATGCTCGGTTAGTTGTATCAGAAGTTGGTCGGTGTTGCTACGCTATTGGGTTCGAATATATTCATGGAAGACTACGCTATGTGTTACTAGATGTGTTGCTATTGTAATAGCACGGGTGGAACAAGTGGTTCATGATACGCGATGCTCTTTTATGGTGCACACCGTGATGGCCCACTCTGCCTTCGTATGTTTGTTGAATAAAGCTATGGTACACCCTGGCATGTGACGCTATGCTACGTTAGGCTATGGTATGTCATGTAATGCTATGCTGGTTGATGCTCTGACATGATGTGTTTTATTTTGGTCCGCTCAAGTGGGCGATGCTTTATCATGGTAAACTCTGTTATGCTCTGTTCTGTCAAAACGCGTGCGTGTTATGATAGATGTGTCAATTTTAGCTGTGCGCTCTTGATGCCGATCCTTCATGCCTCTTTGCTCATGCGTCGTGACGCCGCCTGGACGGCGTGACGCCGTGACGCCTCCCCCTCGGGGCTGTCTGGTATGGCGGGTGCCGTCATTCTTCGAGGACGCGAGGCGGGATTCTCAGTGACACTCGGGATCCTGTGGGGCCAGGCGACCGCAGCATGCAGGGTGGGCAGGCGGGAGCTCTTCCTTCCCAATCTTTCAGCCCCAACCTGTCGGGTGGGGAACAGCTGCATAAACATAAACTTGCGGAGACCCGTGCGGATTTTCTGGATCTGCGCTGTGCTCCCCTCCCTGGCGCGCGGAGCGCGCCAGGGGCGGAGCTGGAGGCGCCGGGAGGGGGGGGAGGGCCCAAAGCCGATGCAAGAAATCCGCGTGGAGCGTCAAACATGTTTGTCCATGCCGCATGTCCTTCTTCATCTTCTACTTGTTCAGGTTATTACCACTCTGATCACTATTTTCATTATTATTCGTATTATTACTGATGCAACTGATAGTATTCTTATTAGTATCAGTAATCGTGTGCTTTGTAATATTAATATTCGGGTTGCGACTATTATTATCCTTCTTCCGCGAGAGAGAGAGAGAGAGGAAGCGGGGGCGGGCGATGATGGCTTTCGGTTGCAGATCTTCGTGAGAAACTGGAACATCTGCTGCCGCACCTCCGGCGGCAGCTGCGTGCCTGCCGCCGCCATGTCCCACACTGCGACGCTCCTCGGGCGGGGGGGGCGCGCCGGCCGATTGGCAAGCACAGCCTCTGCCGATCCCCGCTTTCTCGTGGGCCCGATCCCCCTCGTCGAACAACTACAGTAAACACGTAATATCGAAGACGCCTAAGGCGAATCACCGCCGCCCCCTGCCTTTTTGGAAGCGCCTCTGTGGCCGACAGCTGGGCCAGAGCTTGGCTAAGCTATCGGGCCAGTTGTTCCCCGAGTCGGTTTGAAAACGCCTTCGGGGAACGCGTGGGGGAGCAAGAAGAGGAGGAGGGGGAGGATGAGGAAAAAATGGGAGGAGGAGGAGGAGGAGGAAAAGGAGGCCTCTTGGGCGCCTCTTGGGGCACTCTTGGGGCCTCCTGGGAGTTTCCTGGGGGCCTCTCGGAAGGTTTTGGGGGGCCTTGGGGGGCTTCTTGGGGGCCTCTTTAGCCGTCTTAGGGCGTTCCTGGTTTGTCTGACGCTGTCGGAAGCCGTCTTGGGAGCCTGTCTGGGTCGTCTTGGGGCCCTCTTGGGGCATATCAGGGGTTCTTAGAGGCCATCTTGGGCGTCTTGGAGGCCTCTTGGGCAGTTTAGGGGGCTCCCTTGGGGCCCTCTTAGGGGCCTTCTGGGCCGTCATGGGGCCATCTTGGAGGCCTCTTGGGCGATCTTGGGGGTCTCCTCTTTCGCCGTCTTGAGCCGTCGGAATGCCGAGAAGAAGCAAACGCACAAATCCTTCAACAACCTAATGAACATCAATGATTTTGGCCTCTCCGTGCCCTCCTGGAAGACCTCCTGGACGCCTTTTGGGCCGTCTTGGAGGCCTCTTGGGGGCCCCTTGGGCTGTCTTGAGCCATCTTGAGGCCATCTTAGGCCGTCTTGGGTGCATCTTGGGCCGTCTTGGAGGCATCTTGGGGCCATCTTAGCCGTCTTGGAAGCCATTTTGGCCGTCTTGGACGCCTCTTGGGCCCTCTTGGGACCGTCTTGGGGGCCTCTTGGGCCGTCATGGGGCCATCTTGGAGGCCTCGTGGGCGATCTTGGGGGCTTCTTGGACCGTCGGAATGCCGAAAAGAAGCAAATGCACAAATCCTTAAACACCGTAAGGGAAATCAATGATTTGGGTCTCTTCGGGCCCTCCTTGAGGACCTCTTGGAGGCCTCTTGCGCCGTCTTGGAGGCCTCTTGGGGGCCTCTTGGGCCGTCTTGGGCCATCTTCAGGCCATCTTAGGCAGTCTTGGGTGCATCTTGGGCCGTCTTGGAGGCATCTTGGGGCCATCTTAGCCGTCTTGGAGGCCATCTTGGGCGTCTTGGAGGCCTCTCGGGCCGTTTTGGAGCCCTCTTGGGAGCATCTTGGGAGCCTCTTGGGCCGTCATGGGGCCATCTTGGAGGCCTCGTGGGCGATCTTGGGGCGATCTTGGGGGCCTCTTGGGCCGTCTTAGACCGTCGGAAAGCTGAAAAGACGCAAATACCAAAATCCTTCAAACACCTTGGGAAAATCAATGATTTTGCCCTCTTCGGGCCCTCCTGGAGGACCTCTTGAAGGCCTTTGGGGCCGTCTTGGAGGCCTCTTGGGGGCCTCTTGGGCCATCTGGAAGCCATCTCAGGCTGTCTTGGGTGCACCTTGGGCCGTCTTGGAGACATCTTGGGGCCATCTTTGCCGTCTTGGAGGCCATCTTGGGCGTCTTGGAGACCATCTTGGGCCGTCTTAGAGCCGTCTGGACAGGAAAATCCTTTGGAGCCGGGTCTGGGCAATCTTTCCGCGACCTCGGCGGGACAGGCCGAAGCCCTTTTGGAACAAGAACCAAAACCAACACCGAGAGGGTTCAGCAAGCCAGACACCCCTGCGATGAATCGACAGGGGGGCGGCGGATCGAAGCCGCATACGGTGAATCACCGCCGCCCCCTGCCTTTTTGGAAGCGCCTATGTGGCCGAACGCTGAGGCCAGATCTGCCAAGCAATCGGACCATGTGTTCTCCGAATCGGTTTGAAAAGCCTTCGGGGAACACGTTGGCATCTTGAAGGTCTTCTTGGCCGTCTGGAAACCATTTTGACCCTTTCGGGCCTTCTTGGAGGACGTCTTGGAGTGCTCTTGGGCCGTCTTCGAGGCCATCTTGAGCGTCTTGGAGGCCTCTTGGGCCGTCTTGGGGCCTCTTGTGGCCGTCTTGGGCCTCCTGGGTGATCTTTGGGGGCTCTTGGGCCGTCTCGGGCCGTCGGAAGGCCGAACAAAAGCAAATGCCCAAATCCTTCAAAAACCGTAGAAAAATCAATGATGTTGGCCTCTTCGGGCCCTCCTGGAGCACCTCTTGGAGGCCTCTCGGGCCGTATTGAAGCCTCTTGGGGCGTCTTGGGCCATCTTGAGGCTATCTTACGCTATCTTGGGTACATTTTGGGCCGTCTTGGAGACATATTGGGGCTATCCTAGCCGTCTTGGAGGCCATCTTGGCCGTCTTGGGTGCATCTTGGAGGCCATCTTGGGCCGTCTCGGAGCCGCCTTGGAGCCGTGAAACACCCTTTGGAACCGGGTCGTGGCAAGTTTCGGCATCCTCTCGGGTGGCCGGCAGGACGTGCCGAAGCCCAAGGGGGCGTTCTTTTGTCAAAAAACCAAAACCAAAACCGCGAGGATTCAGCACGCCAGGCACCCCTGCGATGAATCGACAGGGGGCGGCGGAACTCGCGGCCTTCGGCCCATCCCGCCACCTTGCCTGGGTTGTGGGTATGAAGCCTACTGGATGCTCGTTGGGATCTCGTGGGAGGCCTCTCGGGGGCCGGATGTAGGCAGTTTGGACGCCTCTTGTGGTTTTTTTCTTGGGGGGGGGGGCTCTTGGAGCCTCTTTTGGGAGCCTCTTGGGGTCTCTTGGGGGCCTCTTTGGGGCCTCGTGGGGCCTCCTGGCCACCTCTTGGGGCCTCCTGGGGCCTATGGGGGCATTTGAGCTCTTTTCGGGGCTGTCTTGAAGCCCTCTTGGGCCGTTTTGAGCGCCACTTGGGCCGTCTTGGGGCCCTCTTCGTTTTGACGCCCTCTTGAAAGCCTCTTAGGCAGTCTTGGGGCGGTTTGGGGGGCATCTAGGGCCGTCTGGGACCGTCAAACCTTGGGAAAGTTAATGATTTGTGCCTCTGGGGCCCCTCTTGGGAGAGGCCTCTTGGGAAGCCTCTTGGAGGCCGCTTGGGCCGTCTTGAGGCCATCTTGAGTGTCTTGGGCCGATTTTTCGGCGACTCGAAGTCCTCTTGGCCCGCCTTCGGGGCCTCTTGGGGCCCTCTTGGCCCGTCTTGGGTTGGGGCCCTCTCGGGCCCGCAAAATTCACGCGCCATCACTTCCCGGAGCCCTGGGTTCACGCGGGAAACCCTGGGAGATTTGATAGCGAAGGGGCCGGGCCCCTCGAAGAGGCTTAGAGGATTGGACCCAGGACCTCAGGACACGCCCAACAAGTGGTGGCGCGTCAACTTTTCGGGCCCAAGAGGGCCCCAAGACAGGCCAAGAGGGCCCCAAGAGGCCCCGAAGGCGGGCCAAGAGGGTTCCGAGTCGCCGAAAGATCGGCCCAAGACACTCAAGATGGCCTCAAGACGGCCCAAGAGGCCTCCAAGAGGCTTCCCAAGAGGGCCCCCGGAAGAAAAAATAATTGAATTCCCATATGTGTTTAATTAACTTTGGCATTTTCGCCTTTCTGGCTTCCCGACGTTCCCAGACGGCCCTAAGAAGCCCCCAAGACCGCCCCAAGACGGCCCTAGAGGCCTCCAAGATGATCCCGAAACGGCCCAAGAGGGCCCCTCATACATACATATTGCATGGCGGGTGAAACCCAAGAGAGCCCCAAGACAACCCAAAAAGGGGCTCAAAACAGAGAGCACGAACCAAAATTCCAAGCCTCCCACCCCAAGGCTGCCAGGAGACCCGAAGAGGTGGCCAGGAGGCCCCACGAGACCCCCAAGAGGTGACCAGGCACGGTGGCGGGGTGGGCCGAAGGCACTTCGATAAGAAATCTCTCCATAGGAAATGTTGGGGGCATGCTTTTCGTCGATGTTTGAAGGTCCCACGGTGACCCAGGAGCTTCCGTGGGCCCCCCTAAGGGCCATCAGGGCATTGGAGTTTCCGCGGAGCACGTCCGGGCAGGCCGAGTTCTCTTCGAATGTGCATCTAGGGCTCCCAACTTCGCGCTTCGCGCTGCGCGAAGCGCGAAGCGCGAAGAACTTCGCGCTCTCGCGCCGCCCCCCCAAAGGGAGAAGAGGAGGACGAGGAGGAGGGGGAGAAGGAACGAGGCCCGCGAAGCGCGAAGCGCGAATAACTTCGCGCCCTCGAGGGAGCCCTTGGCATTGGAGCTTCCGCGGAGCACGTCCGGGCAGGCCGATTTCTCTTCGAATGTGCATCGACATTCGAGATGCAAAGCCCACGAAAAGGAGACCAAATTGTAAAGGGCAACGCTGAAAGGGCCGGAGCTCCGCCCCCCCCTCTCCTTCCTTCCCCCAATTACCCTTCCTGCCCCCCTTCCCCTTTACCGCCCCAGCCCCCCTCGTCTCCCCTTCCCATCCCTTCTCCCCTCTTTCCCTTCCCTTCCCCTTCCTTTTTTTCCCCCTCTCCTCGCTCCCCCTCTCTCCACCCGATCCCCACAGGCCCCTTCCACTCGCCTTCCCCTACCCCGACCCCTTCCCCCAATTCCCTTCCCTAATTTCCCGTGTCCGTGCCCCCATCTTCCCTTCCTTCTTTCCCCTATGTACGTTTTTGTGTGTTTCCTTCCGCGGGGACGCACGCACCCGCGCTCGCGCGCGCACGCGCCCGCACACACACACACACAGACAGACACACACACACACAAAACAAACACACACACGCACACACAAAAAACACACAGACACACACAGACACACACAGACACACACACACACACAGACACACACCCACACAGACACATACACAGACACACACACACACAGACACACACCGACACACACACAGGCACACACAGACGCACACACAGACACACACAGACGCGCATGAGACACACACACACAGACACACACACACACAGACACACACAGACACACACACAGACACACACACAGATAAACACAGGCACACACAGACACACACACAGACACACACACACACAAACACAGACACACACAGACACACACACACAGACACACACACAGACCCACACATACACACAGACACACACACAGACACACACGCAGATACAGACACACACACACACACAGACACACACACACAGACACACACACAGACACACACACAGACACACACACAGACACACACACAGGCACACACAGACACACACAGGCAGACACAGACACAAACAGACACAAACAGACACACAGACACACAGACACACAGACACACACAGACACACACAGACACACACGCACCAAACACAGACACACACACAGACACACACAGACACACACAGACACACTCACAGACACACACAGACACACACACAGACACAAACACACAAACAGACACTCACAGACACACACACACACACGGACACACACACACACGGACACACACAGACACACACACACACACAGACACAGACACACACACACAGACACACACACACAAACGCAAAAACACAGACAACACACACAGACACACAGACAGACACACACACAGAGACACAGACACACACACACAGACATACACAGACACACACAGACACACACAAACAAACACAAACACACGCAGACACACACAGACACACACACACACGGACACACACTGACACACACACAGACACACACACAGACACACACACAGACACACACACACACACACAGACATACAGAGACACACACAGACACACACAGACAAACACAGACACACACACAGACACACACACAGACACAAACACAAACACACACAGGCACACACACACAGACACACACAAACACACACACAGAAACACACGGACACACGCAGACAGACACACAAACACACGCAGACAAACACACAAACACACACTGACACACACACAGACACACACAGACACAAACAGACGCGCATAGGCACCCACAGACACACACACACAGACACACACAAACTGACACACACACAGACACACACAGACACACACAGACACACACAGGCACACACAGACACACACAGCCACACACAGACACACAGACACACACAGAGACAAACACACACACACAGACACACAGACACACGCACACACAGACACACACAGACACACACAGACACACAGACACACAGATACACAGACACACAGACTCACAGAGACACAGACACACACACACAGGTACACACACACAGACACACAGACGCACAGACACACAAACACACAGGCACACAGGCACACAGGCACACAGGCACACAGGCACACAGGCACACAAGCGCACAGGCACACAGGCAAACACGCACACAGGCACACAGGCACACAGGCACACAAACGCACAGGCACACAGGCACACAAGCACACAGGCAAACAGGCACACAGGCAAACACGCACACAGGCACACAGGCACACAGGCACACAAACACACAGGCACACAGGCACACAGGCACACAAGCACACAGGCAAACAGGCACACAAGCACACAGGCACACAGGCACACAGATACATAGACACACAGACTCACAGAGACACAGGAACACAGGCACACACGCACACAGGCACACAGGAACACAGGCACACAGGTACAAAAGCACACAGGCACACAGGCAAACAGGCACACAGACACACAGGCACACAGGCACGCAGGCACACCGGCACACCGACACATCGACACACACACACACAGACACACACAGACACACACGCACACAGACACACAGACACACCGACACACAGACACACAAACACACAGACACACACACAGACACACACACAGACACACACACAGACACACACACACACAAAAACACACAGACATCCAGACACACAGACACACCGACACAAAGACACACAGACACACACAGACACACATACACACAGACACACACAGGCATACACAGATACACACAGACATTCACAGACACACAGACACACAGACACACAGACACACAGACACACAGACACACAGACACACAGACACACACACACACTGACACACGCACACAGACACACACAGACACACACACACACACACTGACACACAGACACACAGACATACAGACATGCACACAGACACATACAGACACACACACACAGACATACACACAGACACATACACACACAGACACACACACGCAGACACACACACACAGACACACACGCAGACACACACACACAGACACACACACACACACACAAACACACAGACACGCAGACACAAACACACACACACACAGACACACACACACACGCACACACACAGACACACAGACACACACACACACACAGACACACTCGCACGCATGCACGCACACACATAAACATACACACACGTACATACATACAACGACACACACACACACACTTGCCAAGTCAAGAGACCATCCGTCAACCTGGGACCTGCAGTCTGAAAACAAGTGAGAATGATATAAAGTCCGATGTTGAAGCTACCGGAAATTCACTTGGTGCTGGCGACGTGGAAGAAGCCGACGGTGGCCGAGAATGTTCAGCAGGAGCGCTTTATTTATGCATATATAGAAAAATTCTCGCGCTGTACAGCGGAAGTGCGTTTTCACATTTCCATATGGGGGCCTTCGTTGGCCAGCGCCCCAAATGCCATTCGCTGGCCCCTTTCCGCGGTCGCAGAACTACGAATTGCGCTTCCGGCGAGCTATGAGCGAACGCCCCCCTGGACACGGGGGCTGTCTCAACCGTGGGACCCACAAGCCCCCCCTTCACCTCGGAATTCTGAAGTCGCGGACTATCGAATGGACTACGCCGCCATCCATCCGCCCCAACCGCAAAAGACAGGGCAATGCGTGCGCGTGCGCTTCGAACTCAAAGCGCAACTGAGATAGTATGGGGGACAGAAAGGAAGCGCAGAGAGACAGATGCAACAGCCGACATTAACGCGCTCGCCACCAGGCCTGTGTGTTTTGAGCTCGTTATGATATTGACTCTGGAATCTGCTTTCGATGAACTAATGACCGTCGACGCCGCCCATGTCCGCGGAGACCCCTGCGGGCCTGGAAGAAGCTTTGAAGCGCCAAAAGGGGTGGGAACGGGGAAGGAAGGAGCGGGAGAAGGAGAGGCGGAACGGGAAAAAAATGAGGAGGCGCAACGACACTCACAGCACCTGAACAGGATCTGAAGCCTGAAACGAAAACAACCGACGGAAAACACATCTAGAACGGTCACGCCTAAACCCTCGAAACTGTTCTGCTGGAGACCCAACTGCGCTCGGCAGGGAGATTGCGAGTGAACGCGCTGAAAGTTATGGTTGCGCGGCCGGGGGGACATGCATATTACGTACGCGAGCGATAAAAGCTCAACCTGGACTGGGTCATGGCATCGTCCATTGAAGAGGCGGAACGCAGAGACGTCGCGCGGCGGAGCACAACTGGCGACGACGACGACGACGACGACGACGACGACGACGACGACGACGACGACGACGACGACGACGACGACGAGGGGGGGGGGGGGCACGGAGCGAGCGGAGAGGAAGTAGGGGAAGGGAGGCGGGGACGACGAGCACGAGCGAGACCATGACGACGACCCGACTGCGACGCAGAAAAACACGCCAGGCACCCCGACCGCACCTGAGGCCCCGCACTGCGCGGCGCGCGCGGCGGCACCAGAAGCGGCGCGGAGGAAACGACGGCGACAGCGACGACGACGACGACGACAATGACAAAACGGCATGAAAACCAAGAGAGAGGACCGGGAGGAGGGCGAAGACAAATTAGCACCCCCCTGGCGCACTTGCAATGCTGAAACGCACAGGTTTCGCCGCCTACGCGGTGGAACGCTGAGCCTGGGAAAACGCGCGGGCGAAGTCGGCAAGCCTAGATGGAGCGCCTCAGAATTCTGCATTGCACAACTGTACAAAGGAAGATTGTTGTAACATCGTAGTAAATTTGGAGCACTGGCTGGGGCGAGGAAAGTAAGGGGGGAGGAGGGAAGAAGAAGACAGGGGCGAGGCGGGGCAAGAGGGAAGAAGAAAGGAGGGGCAGAAGCAGAAGGGGGGCAGGCGCGGAGCAAAATCAGCAGGCTGCCGAACGAGCCGATTGTAAGGTTTCTTCGAAGTGGCCGCAAAGCGTTTCCTGGACATTCGCGGCAGTAGCGAAATAATGCCCTTGAGCAAGCCGACGCGCGTCCGACGCGCATGCCAGATAAAGAGACCATCCGTCACCCTGGGACCTCTTATTCCGCAAATTGCTGGGACTGCTATAACATTCGATGTCGCAGCTGCCGAAAATGCATTTGGTGCGCGCGACGTGAGAGGAGCCGACGGCGGCCGAGCTGTGCAACAGGAGTGTTTTTGTATAGAAAAACGCTCGCGCTGCACAGCGGAGGTTCCTTTTCACATTGGCATACGGGGTCTTTGTTGGCCAGCGCCCCACATGCCCATCGCTCGCCCCTTCCGCGTTTGAAGAACTACGAATTGAAACCTTTTGTGCCGAAGAGGCTGCGGAGAGGGTAGCGTATCAGGCTCTTGTTTAAGAGCGTGTAAACCAACTCTATATACGGTTTCCCCCAAAAACGCCCTCGAGGTCGCCAGGTCCACTCTGGAGCCAGACCTCGGAGGGAAACGCCATCTAAAACAGCTTCTAAAATGGAACGGGGGTAGCTGGGCCACTGAGGCCCGTCCCCCCCTGAAAAATTCACCCTCCCACACAGGCAGGTAACCTCCTCATTCACGTATTTAACCACCCGCCTGAGCCCAAGCCTCTGTTACTTTACGAGCGTGCCAAGCCGACCATATTCGTGAATTTATCCAGCTTCTCCCCGGTCATCGGCTTGGTCATCATGCCGCTCGGGTTCTCGTGAGTGCATGCATACTTTGCCGGAATGCAATCGGCCTTGTTCGCGCCACTGCTGCAGCTCCAGGAAGCGGACCCCCACGTGATCAACCTTTCCTGGACCGCGCTCCTTCGCGATATGTAGCGCACTGCTGCTGTCGCTTATCACGAGCGGCACCGTCTTCTCCATCCACTCCTCGAGTAGCGACGCCAATCCGAGAGCCCCCGCTGCTCCCGAACCCAGCGCGCATAGCTCGCTCTATGCCGTCTTGTCATTGGCCAAGTCTGCGCCCACCCAGCACCCCACTGCAGTGCCTCCCTTGTCCGGAACCAACTGCACCTTGTAGTCGCGCGCGCCTGCAAGGCATCGCGCCATCTTCTTCAACCTCCTCAGGCCCTTCTCCGCTGGTCCTGACACGCCCCCGCTTAGAACCCCAGCTCACGTCGAATGTCAGGACGGCGGCTCGCAAGCCGCAATAACTTCCCAACGCAGGTCCGGGGGCGACTGGGGCCCACCATATCCAGCTTCACCTCGTCGCTCTTCACGTGCACCTCATTCTTGGTCTCGGGCAGTACTGATGGCTTCGCCGCCTCCAGGCCCAACTCCTTCAAGATGTCGTCGATCAAGCTCGTCTTGCCGCTGAACGCGTAGCCGCCCCGGCCGTTACCGCCTGCGTGCTCAGGATCGTCGCCTGGTCTCCGTTATTGGTGAGCTTCGCCACGACCGATCACGTCAGTCTCTCTCTCTCTCTCTCTCTCCCTCACATCGCCTCTAGCAGCTCGTCAGCTTCGCCGCTCGGCCGAGTGGTCAGGAAGTCGTCTGCGCGCCTCCCTGCCTTCATCCTGTTGCTCAGTTGCATCAAGAGACGCCCGTCGCAGTGGCCCCATTGACCATCGCCAACTCCTCCATAGCGTTCGCGCCGTGATCCCCCCAAGCCTTCGGCGCTCCTTCGAGTCCTGGACACGCGCACAGCGCCTCCCAGACATGTCCTTCAGGTGCTCCTGCTTCTGGTGGCGGTTCCAGGAAGATGCGGCCCTCGGTGAGCGGCGCCTGATAGAAGGCCCCACTGCCGTCGCCAAACGCCACCGCGTGATCGCGCAACTCCGCATTGGCCAGCATCGCCTTCAGGTGCGGAAGTGAAGGGGCCGCGGCCACGAAGTTCTCGCGCCCGTTCACCTGTTGCTCGAAGCCCCTCGTGGTCCACCGGCTCTGCCTGCTGCCGCCCGCCGGGTAGGCGTCGACCAACTCCCCCGTCAGGATCTTGGACGTCGCGTCCTTGATCGGGATCACCTTTACGATAATGTTGCCGCATCGTGCGATCTGTTCCAACTGCTCCTTCCTTGTCTCCGTGAAGTCGCCTTCCAGTGCGTGCGTCTTCGCGTCCTCCACCTGCGGTTCCTCGCGCATCTCTCTGACTGCACCGATCATCTGGATGGTAATGACCCTGGTCATCGTACCTTCGCTTCCTTCTCCGCCTTCGCGTTCTCACTCCCCCCCCCCCCCTACCAGCGGAATGCCCATTGGCTGGCCCTCGGCGTCGACGGTCCTGCCGCCTCGTCCCTGGGTCTCTTCATCTCCAACTGCCTCTTGTCCACGTCCACGTCGTCGTGCGGTGCTGCCGCCGCTGCTGCTGATGCTGGCTGTGGTGGCGCTGGTGCTGGTCCTCCTGCTGCTGCTGCTGCTGCTGCTCCTGCTGCGGCTGCGGCTGCCGCGTTCGGGCTCAGGTACTTCGGTAACGGCCCGAGTAGGATCGCTTCCTGCAGTGACCTCTGCGTTGGCGCCCCCCCCCCCCACCCCCACCCCACCCACCCCCCCCCCTCGCGGTTGGCGTCGGTTCCCAGGGTGCCCACCTCATCTTGTCGAACAGCCCCCTGCCCCAGCGTCGGCTGTCCACCCTCCTCTTCACCGCTCTGGACCTGCACGCTTCCGTCGGCGTTCCGACCAGGTGCTCGCCCGCCCCCGCGTCGCGCCCTAGCCAGATGCCCCCAGCCACGACAACTCCAGCTTGTTGACCTGGGCTCCTGGCCTCCTGCAGATCGCTGCCTCGCCGACTGCTACGATGGGCTTCTGGCACTTGAGCACGCGGTCTTCTCGCAGGGCGCGAAGTCGGTGCCCCCCATGCCTCGGCGACCACGAGAGGAACGGGGAGTCGGGCTTGAGGTCGTGGTTCAGCTTCTTGTTGACATGCCGCATGGACGTCCCCACCTGCTTCCTCACCGCCTGGATGGCTCTCTCGGCCCTGCCATTCGCCTGGCCGCTGCACCTCTCCGACTGGCTCATGGGGATCGCCTCGCAGACGCCGTCTTTGATCGCCCTGGCCCCAACTGCCATGATGAGCGAGAACTCTGCCGCCCCTCATTCGTCCAGTTCCACTCGCGAGTGTCCAAGTTCATCTAGCCACGAAACCGCCGAAGCCACGGTGTAGATGTCGTCGCGACCCCTCTGGATGATGGCCGTGCTCCAGATGCCCCCTGTCGAAGCGTCGCTGCCCACCGCGAACTCGAAGTCGAAGGGGTCTCCCGTCGATGCCCGCCTGGCCGTAGTCAAAGCTCAGCAATGGGATCAGCTCGTCGCGCCTGTCCTTGTTTTGGTCGGCTATGTCGTTGGCCTTCGCTTGGATGCAGATCTCACACCATGGTTCAGCAGGGTAGTGCGCCAGCTCGTGCCTCTCGATCTCCTCCGCACTCGGCTTTCGAGATCCAGGTAGTCCACTGGCTGTCGTCTCTGGCTCCACAGCCTCGCGATCGTCGGAAACTGCAGCTGGCCCCTCTGCCGGCGCATCCGCTAATACATCTGCGGCTCCTCGCGATGCGACCTGCGGTCACTGCCGCTCTCCTGATGGTTATATTCGTGGCCCTCCTGCCATTGCTCGTTGAACTGCGTCTCCGCCTTCGCCCCCCCCCCCACCTTGCCGCGCCGCTGCGACTGCCGCCCCGATCGGCGCCAGTGGCGTCATCCCCCCGCGGGCCTCCCCCATGTCATCGTACATCTTGGTCCAGCATTCCAGTGCGTAGTGGTTGTTGATCTTCTTCTGCTTGACCAGTCCTGCCGTCTCGTGCCTCAGCAGTCCTCCTTTGCCGTCGTACCACGCCACGCGGGTCTCCATCCTGCTGCAGAACTTGACCACGCTCACGATGGGCTGCTTCACGTCGGCGACCTGGAACTCCACGATGATGCGTCTGTCGCCGGCTATGTAGAGCGTCACCGTCTTTGATCCTAAGTGCTTCAGTGGCGCGCCGTCTGCGACCGCCAGGCCGGGGTTGCGCCCTGGTTTGAGCTCCACGTTCGGGAAGCCCCTAGTGCCGCACACGTGCTCATCTGCGCAGTTGCCCGTCAGCACCCAGAACGAGCGCCATATGACGCCCCCCATCATGATGTAGACCTTTTCTCCTGCACCCTTGGCTTCCCGTCATTCGTAACTGCGAGGATGGAACCACCTTCCCACTCTGACGCGCGCTCGTCTATCGCGGCGATCGCTCGAACTCCTGCCCCCGCCTGGCTGGCGGAAGGTCCTGCTATAGATGGTGCTGGACTTCCTGGTGGTGGTGTGCCGATGTTGCTCCAGCCGTCGTACATCGCGATCTCGTTCACTCCTCCTTTCTGTCCTTTCTCGACCTTCTGTTTACCCTTGTTGTAGTTGGGGTTATCCTGTCGATGCCAGCGGCCCCATCGCATAGTACCCCCTCTGGCCACAGGTGTAGCAAAGCCTCGCCCCAGGTACTCCTATCATACTCCAGGCTGGCTGTCGCGTCGCTGCTGTCCTCGCCATGGGATCCGAGCCCTTGCCCTTCTGGTCTTTGCTCCTGTTCTTGCCTTCGTCGTTTTTACTTGTGCCTCTGTCATCTTTGCCCTTGCCTTTGGGATACTGCCGCGTCAGCGCGCCCACCTCCCTGGCCCCTGAGGTTCGACTTCCTTTGCCGCCTTCTGCTCCTGGTCCTGGTGGGCTTGGCCACTTCTGCTGGTGCCCGTCTCCGTGCACCGTCGCCGCTTGTAAGTACTGTATCGCGGTGCTGATCAGCTCATCGTAGCTTCTCTCGCTCTGCATCTGCAGTACCGTCCTGATGTTAGTCGGGGCCTCCTGCAAATAGATGCTCTTCTTGAATCCCGCGTTGAACACCTCTCCTGATGCCGTCTCGTAGCGTCTGATGTCACGCCCCCAGTCTGACTGGCACTGCTCGAACCCTGCCAAATCCGAAAGGGAGATTCTTCACGTTGAGGATCGCCGTCATGATGCTCTGCGCCCTCATTGCCGTCGCAGGCTCGAAGCGCTTGATCACGGCGCGCCACGCCAGCGCACCGTTCGTGTCCTCTACGCTCCTGATCAGCATCTGCGCGCTGCCCTTCACCGTCATGACCAGCGCGGAGAACATCTTCTTCGTTGTCGAAACTCCTTCAGCTCCCAACCGGTGTAGGGTATCCGCCATGCTGGTGTCTGGATCCCCTCGCTGCTCAGCCGCCTCCAGGAAGACTCAGCGCCTGGGCCGTCTGGCCGCCCAGGTACGCCCTCATCACGAAGCTCCACTCCGTCCAGTGCTCCTCTTGGCCGTCGAACGTTGGCGGCTTCAGCCCCGAGACTTGCCACTCAGCACCAGGCTTTGTCATGGTCACGTAGACCTCGTCCTGCACGTCTATGGTCACGTAGACCTCGTTCTGCATGTCTGTGGTCACGTAGACAGACCTCGTTCTGCACGTCTGTGGTCACGTATACCTCGTGCTGCACGTCTGTGGTCACGTAGTCCTCGTCCTGCTTGTCTGTGGTCACGTAGACCTCGTCTTTCAGCTTTGTGGTCACGTAGACCTCGTCCTTCTGCTCTGTGGTCCCGGAAACCTCGTCCTGTACTCCTGTGGTCACGTAGACCTTGTTTTGCACTCCTGTGGTCACGTAGACCTTGTCTTGCAATCCTGTGGCCGCGTAGACCTTGTCCAGCTGCTTGGTCACGTAGGTCTCATCCAACTGCTGGGTCAGCTGGTTGCCGTGGATCGCTCGCCCTGCGGCCGCGGCCGCGAGGGCACTGGCCAACGCCCCTAGCTGCGGGGGGGGCGCCCAGCGGGAGCTGCCCGTAGCCAGCTCCGCTAGCATGATAACTTTTGTGGCAAAGAGGTACGGTAGCGTATCAGGTTATTGTTGAAACGTGTTTAAACCAGCTCTATGTACGGTTTCCCTCAACACGAATCACACACACACATAAGAAACACACACAAACACAAACACACACACACACACACACACACACGCAAACACACACACAAACACAAACACACACACACACACACAAACACAAACACGCACACACAGACACACAAAAACACACGCACAAAAAAAAACATACACACAATTCGGCGTCGCGGCCACCCGCGCGGCGGCGCGGCGTAGGTCAAGTTGTGCAGGCGAGCGCGGGCTGGGCCAGCTCACGCAACACGGAGCCACACACGCACACACACACACACACACACAAACACACTCACACACACTCACGGACCCAGACATCCTATATTTGATTATTGTCCATATGAGCGGTCCCCAGAAGTCTCGACCCTTTCCCCGAGGCCAGGTGTTCATCCCGAGTCGTTTTTGACTGTCCTGGTGCCCAACGAAGAACCCCAGAAACCAAAACATGCGAAACGAATGCGCCTTGATTTGTACATGAGTTGGATGTCTGGGAGCACTCGCCGCCCTACGAGCGCGGCAAGCCAGTGGCCAAGCAAGCGGGGGCCGGGTCGGACGAAAGGGGGGGTTAGCAGAGGGGCGTCGGCTAATCAGCTCACTCAGCTGGTTTCCCTGGAGCCTCCCGGCGCCAGAACGCGCCAGCGCATTAGGAAAAGCGCCCAGCGGTGGGGCTGGAACCAGCTGCGCACAGCAAATTTCGTAGACCCCCCTTGCCCTTCTTGCCCTGTTCGTCCGACCCGGCTGATCCTCCTCGTCTGGCGTTCTAGTGGTAGCTCGGGTCTCCGGCGGCCGCTTTGGACGATCCAAGCTCCCCAGGAACGCTCGGTGCCAGGCGCAGCTGACGGAGAGCGTCCCGAGGCTGGCTAACCGCTGAGGACCGACGAACACCTCGAATGTCAAACGCCCTCTTCCCCCTTACCCTCCGCCCCCGCTCCCTACATTCGGGCCGCTGGCCCAAGGAATGTTAGATCAGGAACGAGGCCCCTGTTTTCCAAGTGGGTCTGTGATGCCCGAAGGAACGGCCAAACCCTTTTCTAGCAGCATTCCGCCATGAGCTGCCTTCGCGATTGGACCCCCACAACCTCTGCCAAACTATGCAGGAACGCCCGCCCCCCTCCCCCCCCGCCGCCCCAAAATCAAACGCAGAAACGCAGCCCGCGCACAACGCGTTGGGAACGCGAGGGGCCCGCGTGTGGGACTCGGCCTTTACGTGGCCACTTTCCGATTCGGTGACGCGCGCGAGCCCAAACTCGCACCGCGCAAGGAACGCCCGGGGCTCGCGCGGGGGACTGGGCCGCAACGTGACCACTTCCCGACTCGGTTACGCGCGTGAGCCCCAACTCTTACCGCGAAAGGGGCGCCAAGGGCTCCCGTAATGCCCCACCTTGACACGCAAACAAATGCGAAAGATCCGACACGCGCCCGGAACGGGAGGGCCCGAGAGAGGAGCCAGGCCTTGACGCGACCACCGTCGCATTATGTCGAGCCGGTGAGCTCCGAACCGCATGAACGGGAGGTGCTCCATTCAGCGAGGAACTGAACCTTCATGTTCCTACTTCTGCATGCGGATCAGCGCGACAGCTTGGGCGCGCGCCCCACGAGGAACGGGAGGGCCCGAAGGAGCAACTGGGCCTTGACGCGACCACCGTTGCATGATGTGAAACCAGCGCAAGGAACCGAGCCCCTCTTGGAGTCCCCTTCCCTAAAGCCGCCGCCCCGATCCACAAAACGAGCCCGCACGTTCAAAATCCGAGGGAACACCAGTGGGGCTCGCCGCCAAAAAAGGAGCAGAACGCGGGCAAACCTGAGGAACGACCGAGCCCCTTTTGAAAAACAAGTGTTCCTTATTCAGCGGCCCAGCTGTGCATCCCACCCCGTTCGTCCGACCCTACATCGGGGGCGCACAAGCGGGGGGCGTCCCAGAGGAGGGGGGGGCGCAAATCATGGCTGGCGGCGCGTGCGCGGCCCAGGGGGGGAGGGGGGCTGGGGACGCATTGAAACAGGAAGAGGAGTCGCCATGAAATCTGGGGAAAGATTATGGCCCCCGCCATGATGTCCACGCCCCCCTAGACATCGCGCCCCTCTCAGCCGCCCCCGATGCCTCCTCCCCCGTTCGTCCGACCCGAGAGGCGCACGAGCCAGCCCCATGCCCCCTCCCCCCCCCCCCCGGCGGGCACCCACCCCCTATAGGGAGGGGTGGCGGAGCGACGGGCGCACCGCGGCGGCCCTCCCTCTGACCTTTTCCAGGGCGATGAGAAACCTGATCGGACAAGAACAGGAAGCGCCGCTTTAGACCAACGGGCGCGTTGGGCGAAGAACAAAAAGAAGAAGGCGAGGGCGACGAGGAGGCGATGACGAGGACGACGTGGAGAACGTGAGAATAGCGAGGAGGAGCATGGGGACAACGAGGAGGAAGAGAAGCACTTCCAGGGTGCTGAAAAATCCGCCATCGCGCCTTCGGCACGTAGTAGAGTGCCCCACGGCTCACGCAGCTCTGCGAGGTAAAGAGCTTGTGGTTCTCAAGGGTTTGTAGGGGCCCGAAGCCCCAGTTTCCCAGGCGGTCCTTGGCGGTCCTGAACGCTGCCGAAGTGTGCCCCCCGAGCCTTCTGAGACCAAGAGAGCCCCAGGACGGGCCAAGAGGGCCCTAAGAGGCCTCAAAGATGGCCGAAGAGGGCCCCGAGTCGTCGAACAATCGATCCAAGACGCCCATGGTGGCCACCAGACGGCTGAAGATGCCCCCAAGACGCCCCAAGAGGCCTCCAAGAAGCAAAAAAACGTTGATCGTTCTCGCCTTCTCGGCTTCCCGACGCTCCAGCACGGCCCAAGAGACCCCAAAGATCGCCCCAAGACGGCCCAAGAGGCCTCCACGAGGGTCCCAAAACGGTGGGGTTTAGTTTCGCTCGCTGATTTGTCGCTCGTTTTACTTTCGCTCGGTTTTGTTTCGCTCGAGTTGTTGTTCGCTCGATGTTTTGCTCGCTCGCTTTGTTGTCGCTCGGTTTCGTGTCACTCGAATTTGTTGTCGCTCGCTTTCGTTTCGCTCGCTTCGTTTTCGCTCGTTGTTCCGCTCGGATTAGTTTCTCTCGGTTTCGTCTCGCCGGGTGTTTACTCAGGTTGCGTATGCGTGTTGAGCGGATTGCCCACCACGCGGATGTCCGTTCGAGCGCGTTGCAACCGAGCGAATCTGAACACGAGAGAACTCAGACCCGAGCGAATTCAAGTCCGAGCGAACTAAATTCGAGCGACTTTCAACCCGAGCAAATTAAAATCCGAGCGAACATAAACCCGAGCGAATTTAAACCCGAGCGACTCTAAATTCGAGCGAATTCGGAAAACAAAAACAAAAAACAACTGTCAATCCCAGCGATGTTTAATTCGATCGTGCTTAAATCTGAACAAATTTACACTTGAGCGAACCAATTCGCTCGAGCAGGCCCGCCCTGGCAGAGGCCCGTTCCAGCAGAGGCCCGCTCCAGCAGAGGCCCGTTCCCGCACCCCTGCAGCCTTCCGTGTCCAACGCGCCCTTAAGTCCGCTGGCGCAACCTTGACTTTCGTGAGAACAGAAGGTTTTCTCGTCAGCTGTAGCCTCCTCCCCTTGCCTGCATGCTTCGGCTGCCGTTTTTCGCTCAAGGCTCCGTGCGGAGCCGACTCTCTCTCTTCTTCTCTTTTGGGTGTGGGCGGGCGGGGCCATAGCTCGCCTGCTCAGCCCGGGCGAGGCCCGGGCCAGCTAGGCCCAAGGAGTGCTGGGCAGTGGCGGGGCCAGGCCTCCCCCTGCAGCGCGGGCGGGGGCTCCGGAGGGGAGCCCCGCGGCCCGCGAGGCGTTCGCAGAGACGAGGCCGATCCACACGCTCGAGTGGTCGCCGCCGCCGCGCTCGCTGTGCTTGCCTGGCGGGGCGCGCCCCTCGGGGTCGGCCTCTACGCCGGCCTCTCTGCGACGGCCACGCATAGGAGGCCAGACGACGGCCACTCCAGAGCCGAGAGCGGCGAAGGCAGCCGGGAGGAGGAGCGCAGTGGCGACGCTCGGGAGGCCGATCACGACGGCTCGCCAAGCTGCGCCGCTGAGGGCGAGTGGGCGCCGCTGGCCTCCACGGGTCCAGACGCGCAGCGCGCGGAGCAGGCAGCGCCCCTCGCCCTGAAGGGCCCTCGGCCACAGATCCGCCACCGGCCACGGCCGAGCCGGGCGGGCGCCCAGAGGAGCCGAGAGGACCAGCAGACAGCCCGAATGAGTGCCCAAGCTACGAGCCGGGGCCACGCTCTGTTCCCCCCGTCAGCGACAGGGCTCGAGGACTCCTCCGCCTCTCCGCCACCGCCCGAGGAGCCCCCGCCTGGAGGCGCGCAGGAGTCCGCATCCAGACCAGCCACCGAGGAGGAAGGAGGAGCCCGTGTTCCACGCAGCAGCCGCCACTGTGGTCAGCGCGTGGATCGAGGCAGCTCTCAAGTGGCCGGGGGGAACGAGTGGGGCATGCGCCAGGGGCGCTGCTGCACCAGCTGCTGGCTTTCCTCATGGGTATGGTGAACGCCATGGGCCAGTGCCTCTTCGGCGACTACTGGATCAGGCTCCAGTGGGTCGCCCTGTGCCCTGTGGCTGTCGGAGTGCCCGCCGTCTTGGGCTCAGCCATCGGGTTCGCGTCCTGGTTCTCACGAAGGGCGTGGGCCTACAGTGCGTGCTTTGTGATGACGGTGCGCGGCTTCGTGAACGGCAACAAGACGGGGCACGACGAGTGGGTTGCTCTGGATGGGGGCCCATCCGCTGCCCTCGCATGGAGAGGCCCGGATGAGACTCTGGCAGTGGACGAGTAGTGCGCGAAGTGCGAGGTGAGAGCTCGTGGAGGTGGGCCGAGAAGATGATGCCGAAGGACCTCGTCATGAAGTCAGGAGGCGCAGTGGCCTGGCTTGAGCAGGGACCCCTCGAAGGCAGCCGCATCACCCGCCACGGGCAAGTTCATTGCTTCAAGGAAGTGAAGGGCAGCTCTCACAGACGCCTCTGGGAGGACTTGGAAGCCACGCGTGACGAGGACGGCATAGGCATGGTTGCACCTCTGCGTGGCAGCGCCGTGCACCCTCCCCGAGGGCGAGAAGAACGTCGCGTATGTTCTTCTCTGCGTAGTTGGCCACAGTGTCCAGATCAACACGGCTGACCTGGCCAAGCTTTCCCCTTCCGGGCGAGCGTGGGCGGGAAGCAGGGTGTGCTGCGCATGGGCGTTCCATATCACAGGGTGGCTCATCAAGCGGGCACGCTGCTGCTTCGCCGGGAGGCGCTGGCGAAGCCCGCCCCCAGGCATGGGCCAGGTCGGGATGGAGGAGACGGATCCCAACTCGGAGACCGAGTCCGAGCCGAGCGCAGACGTCTGCGAGGCTGACAGGATCGCTTTCTTGACCAGTGGCGGCACCCAGGTGCCTCGCGGAGATCTGGGGCTGCCCTGACCAGAGGTCGGGCTGGCTGGACTGGGCGCTGGCGACCATGTTGCCCAAGGAGGCGGAGGAGAGGAAGGCGGGCGCCAACGCCCAGCGGATGAAGAAGCGAGGCACGAGCGTGGACCCACTGGTCCACCAGCCGCCGAGCCTGCTTGGCTCCGAGGCGGCGCTGTACAGGGCAAGGCCGGACGGCCTGAACATGACAAGCCTGAAAAGACGCGCGAGGACTGGGAGAAGGCCAACCTCGAGCTCCTCTTGGACAAGTTGGCGAGCTCCACCATTCAAGTCGCACGGTCTGGGCTGGCGCAGGTGGCCCCGTTTCTGCAGCGCGCGCGGGGCCAGCCCGCTCGGGGAGGTCAGCCAAGCCAACAGGAGGGAAGAGGAGGAGCTGCTGCTGGAGCTCTGGCTGGCGAGGCGAGGGCACAGGAAGGCGGGCGCCGTCAGGCAGTACCTCAGCGCCGCTCGGGCGCAGCACCTGGCCCTCGGCATGGGCGACCTGACCGCGGGCGCTGGGCAGCTTTGGGTGGCGATCGATGGGCTCAGGCTGCGAGATGGCGCCCCCAAGAGGGAGAGGCCAGTCACGCCGAGGATGATGCGGTGGATGAACAGAAAGCTGCGGCCCGAGGCGCCGCGGAAAGGAGCGGCTCTGCGGGCGGCGGTAGCCACGGGCTACTTTTTTCCTCTGAAGGGTCAGCGAATACGTGTCCAGCGACCAGGGCGGCTACACGAGTAACAAGTGCCTGCGAGGGGTAGGCGTCACGCCGAAGGTGGGGGGCGAGCCATGCAGGAGCTGGCCCAGGGCAGACGAGGTGGTCATCAAGATCCGAGCCAGCAATACGGACCAGAACAATCGCGGCGAGTGGCGCAACCACTTCAAGGTCGAGACGGCCGCAGGTGAAGATGAGGAAACTCGCCTTTGCGTCGTGGAAGCGCTGACTATCTACGAGGGCTGGGCGAAGGAGAGGCTCTCAGGCACGAGGATGCACGATCCGCTGTTCGACTTCAGCAACGAGAAGCTGGTCACACGGGCGGACGTCCAGCGGGTGGCGATGCAGGCGGCCGTGGCTGAGGGAGTCGATTCGAATGACATCGGCTCCCACGGCCTGAGAATCGGGGGCGCATCCGCCCTGTGCGCAGCCTTCTTCAAGGACACAGCGCTGATGCAGAGGCGGGGGCGCTGGAACAGCGACGCGTTCCAGGGTGACCTCTGGGGGGCGAAGGGCACGGCGCAGGGCGTGGCCAGCAGCATGGCAGCCGCAGGCCTGGCCATGGCGTGAGGAGGAGGCGCAGCGGGCAGCCGCAGAGGAGCTTCTGAGGCCCAGTGCGCCAGGGCAGCACGCAAGGCTGCACAGGCCAGAGACTGCAGCGCTAAGGAGGAGCCTCGCAAGGCTCGAGGAGGCGGCGGCCCGCTCGGGCGCGAGAGAGGCCTCAGTGGCCAGAGGCCAGCGGTGGCCGAGAGGCGGCAGGCGCCAGCGGCACAGGGGGGAGGGGGGGGGGGGGCATCGCCAAAGTGCGGAGGCAGAGGGCCTCGCACTGGGCGGACGAGCTCGCGCCCGTGGATTCGCGATCACGGGCGCCCTGTGGCGCAAAAGGAAGCTACATCCTCATCGCCGTCGCCACTGGCACCATAGTCAGGGAGAGGGGGGCCGGCCTGAGTGGCAAGCACGCTGCGCGGGCTTGCGCCACGATCCGCCTGAGGTCAAGAGGCGGAGCACAACACCCAATACTCCACAGCCTCCGTCTCCAACACAGCCCCCAATACTCCACAGCCTCTCCCCCCCAAGTGTAACCAAAAAGTACCATCCTCCTCAACAGCCTCCGTCTCCAACACAGCACCCAATACTCCACAGCCTCCGCCTCCAACGCAGCACCGAATACTCCACAAATCCGTCTCCAACGCAGCACCTAATATTCCGCAGCCCCCGCCCCTGGTGCACCTAAAAAGTACATCCTCCTCAACAGACTGCATATCCAACGCAGCTCCACAGCCTAAGTCTCCAACGCAGCCCCCAATACTTTGCAGCCCCCGCCCCGAGTGCACCACAAAAGCACCATCCTCCTCAACAACTTCTGTCTCCAACACAGCATTCCACAGCCTCTGTCTCCACCACAGCACCCAATACTTCACAGGCTCCGTCTCCAACCCAGCCCCCAATACTCCACAACCCCCGCCCCGGGTGTAACTAAAGAATACAGTATTCCTCGACAGCCTCCGTCTCCAACACAACACCCAATACTCCACAGCCTCCGTACCCAACACAGCACCCAGTACTCCACAGCCCCCGTCTCCAACACAGCACCCAATACTCCACAGCCCCCGGCCCAGGTGTAATCAAAAAATAAATCCTCCTCATCAGCCTCCGCCTCCAACACAGCACCCAATACTCAACAGCCTCCACCCCAACTGCAACTAAAAAACACCATCCTCCTCAACAACTTCCGTCTCCAACACAGCACTCCGCGGCATCCGACTCCACCACGGCACCCATTACTGAAAAGCCTCCGTCTCCAACGCCCCCCGCGCCAGGTGTACAAAAAACAATCCTCCTCAACACCCTCCTTTTCCAACAAAGCATCCAATACTCCACAACCTCCGTCTCCGACGCAGCATCCAATATTCCACATCCCCAACCCCGCGCGCAACCAAAAGTTACAATCCTCCTCAACAGCCTGCGTCTTCAACGCAGCACTCAAAATTCCAAAGCCTCCGTCTCCAACGCAACATTCAATACCCATTATGACACACGCGTGCCAACCCGACTGCGCACAATGCTTTACTGTCCCTCCCGCCCAATCCGACCCGCCCGTTAAGGTCCCCCCCGCCCGACCCGAACCGCCCGTTAGGGTCCGCCCGTCCAACCGGGCCCGCTGGTTAGTGCACACGCGTGCCAACTCGTTTGTGCACTATACTTCAATGTCCCGCCCGCCCGACCCGACCCGCCCGTCAGGGCCCACCCGCCCGACCCGACTCGACCCGCCCGTAACGGTTCGCCCGCCCGACCCGACCCGCCTGTTAGGGTAGACGCGTGCCAACTCGATTGCGCACTATACTTTTGATGTCCCGCCCGCCCGACCCGCCCGCCCATTAGCGTCCGCCCGCCCGACCCGCCCCGCCCGTTAGGGTAGACGCGTGCCAACTCGATCGTCCCGCCCGACCCGTCCAGCCCGGTAGGGTCCGCTCGCCCGACCTGATCCGACCCGTCCGTCAGGGTCCGCCCGTCCGACCCGACGTGCATGTCCCGCCCGCCCGACCCGACCCGCCCGTCAGGGCCCACCCGCCCGACCCGACTCGACCCGCCCGTCAGGGTTCGCACGCCCCGGCCCCCCCGTTAGGGCACACTTTCCAACTCGCTTGTGCACTATACTTTGATGTCCCGCCCGCCCGACCCGACCCGCCCGTTCGGGTTTGTCCGCCCAGCCCGACTCGACCAGCCCCTCAGGGTTCGCCCGCCCGACCCGACCCGCCCGTTAGGGGGGCACACGCGTGCCAACTCGATTGCGCACAATACTTGAATGTCCCGCCCGCCCCGCCCGTCAAAGCCCGCCCGCCTGACCCGACCCGACCCGCCCGTTGAGGTCCGCCCGCCCGGCCCGACCCGCCCGTCAGGGTACACGCGTGTCAACTCGATGGTGCACCATACTTTGTCCCGCCTGCCGGACCCGACCCGCCCGTTGAGGTCCATCCGCTCGACTCGCCCCGCCCGTTAGGGCAGTCGCGTGCCACCTCGATCGCACATTATGATTTAACGTCCCGCCCGCCCGACTCGTTCCGCTCGGCAGGGTCCGCCCACCCGTCCCGATGCGACCCGCCCGTTAGGGTCCCTCGTCCGACCCGGCCCGCCCGCTTGGGCACACGAGTGCCATCTCGATTGCGTACCAAGCTTTAATGCCCCGCCCGCTCGACCCGACCCGCCCGTTAGCATCCGCCCGCCCGACCCGACCCGACCGCCCGTAAGGGCCCAGGAGGAGGAGGAAGAGACGAGGATGCAAACCGAGCGACTTCACATTCGAGCGGTTTTCCAGTCGAGCGAATTTTCATCCGAACGAGTTGTGGTGTCCGGGGGCTACAGGCGGTGGACCAAGCGAGCCACCAGTATTCGGCCGAGCGAATACGGACCGAGCGAATGCAAACGGAGCGAATTAAACCCCGAACGAGTTTTCACTCCGAGCGAGTTTTCATCCGAACGAGTTCTGGCCTCGGGGACTGGATCTGGTGTCCCAGGTGGTGACAGGGCATCGACCGAGCGAGTTCCAACCAAGTGAAACCCGAACGAATTTAGATTCGAGCGAGTTGTGGCCTCCGGGACTGGATCTGGTGTCCCAGACGGCGACCAGGCTTCGACCGAGCGAGTTCCGACCGAGCGAAATTGAACCAGAGCGAACTTAGATTCGGGCGAGTCTTCACCCCAAGCGGATTCCCATCCGAGCGAGCTGTGGCCTCCGGGACTGGTTCAGGTGTCCAGGACCAGTTCTGGTGTCCCAGGCGGCGACCAGGCATCGACCGAGCGAGTTCCACCCGAGTTCAACGAAGACCTGTGGTTAGTCAGTGTAGATCTGCGCAACGCTTTTGACAGGGTTGAGCAGCCGGCGCTGTTCCGCGCTCTCCAAGCGCAGGGATTCCCCTGTGGATACTGCCAGATATTGAGAACCTTGCACAAATCTCAAACTGGTGTTTTGGGTGATGATTTCCGCTTTCCTATCACTCGGGGCGTCAGGCAAGGCGACGTACTATCACCGCTCTCGTTCAACAGTACCCCGGAAGCTGCGATCCTCGAGTGGAAGGCGAAGCTGAACGACCATGGCCTGGCTAATTTGTTCTGACGGAACCGCGGGGCGTCTGTCGAACATCCGTTTTGCAGACGATTTGCTTTTGTTCGCCAGAAGCATGGAGGAGGCCGTGGACATGCTGGAGGCTCACGCAGACGCTTCGCAATTATGGATAGGAGCTCAACGTGAAGAAAACGAAGATGTTGTTTCGCGACGCTCACGGAGAACGACACTGTTCTGATAGAAACTTCCGATGGGCTTGTGGAGCTTGCGGCTGCGAACAGAGCCCAGAAATACCTCGGGAGGGCGTGGCCGGGCAACCTCCGACAACGCGGACAAGCTACTGTCGACCATCACGTTTGCTGCGCATGGTTGAAATTCCGTTCTCTGCAGACTTCGCTGATAAACAAGCACGTCGGCATCAAGCTGCACCTGAAATGTTTCAACGCGACCGTCACGCCTACCATGGTATACGGGCGGGAGACTTGTGCGTTGGACCAGAAGCAGTTGGACTGTCTAGACATCACGCAGAGGAAGATGCTCCGGAGAATCGTCGGCTGGGTGTTCGAGGACACCGATTCGTGGGAGGATGCTGGCCGCAGAATGAAGCAGAGGCTTGAATCTGCTAGGCGCTTGCACACTATTCCAGATTGGTCTTCTGTCGTATCAAAGCGCAAGAAGCATCTGATGAATCGTCTGATGTCCCACCACTCTCCGTCGCTGCCTAGGCTAGCGCACGCTTGGTCACCTACTGCATATGCGGCGCTGAACAACAGCCGGCCGCATCGTGCAAGAGACCGGCCGCGGCGTCGTTGGTTTGACGGCGTGCTGCTTGACGGCGCACATTTCTTTCACCCGAGATCTGCACAGGGCCGAAGTGTTCGAGCGGGCGCAACGCAACGCAACGATCATAAGTTCGAGCGAATTTTCACTCCGAGCGGAATGAAACCGAGCGAAATTAAACGAGCGAAATTAATTCGAGCGAAACAAATTTGAATCCCCCAAACGGCCCAACATGGCTCCAAAACGACCCAAGAGTCGCCCAAGACGGCCCCAGACGCCTCCAAGTCGGCTCCAAGAGGGGGCCCCGACGGGGGAGCCGAATGTACATGTCGAGCTCTCGGCCCCAGCAGGCCCCCAGGAGGCCCCCAGGAGGCCCCCAAGAGGCCGCCAAGAGCCCCCGAGAGGCCCCAAAGAGGCCGCCAGGAAGGCCTAAGTGGTCCCCAAGAGGCTCCCAAGAGGCCCCCCCGAGAGCGCCCCCAAGGGACCCCAAGAAGCATGCCTGAGGACTCCGACCCACAATCCAGGCGCGGTGGCGGGATGGGCCGAGGGCCATTCGATCCGCCGCCCCCTGTTGCTTGCAACAGGGGTGCCTGGCATGCCGAACTATATGGCTTCTGGATTTGGTTTTTTTTCCAAAAGAACTCCCCCTGGGGCTTCGGCCCGTCCCGCCGGCCACCCGGAAAGGATCTCAAAACGCGTCCGTCGTGCCTCTGTTTCCTCCAGTTGGCCCAAGATGGCGTCCAAGACGGCAAGATGGCCCAGGATGGTCTCCAAGATATCTCCAAGACGGCCCAAGATGGCATCCAAGACGGCAAAGATGACCGCAAGATGCCTCCAAGACGGCCCAAGATGTACCCAAGAGGGTCTACGACGGCCCGACAGGCCCGCAAGAGGCCTCCAAGACGGCCCAAGAGCCCTCCAAGACGTCCTCCAGGAAGGCCCGAAAGGGCCAAAGTATTGATTTTCCTTTGGTTTTTGAAGGATTTTGGCATTTGCGCCTTTTCGGCTTTCCGACGGCCCAAGACGGCCCAAGAGGCCCCCAAGATCGCCCAAGAGACCCTCAGAAGGGCCCTTTGACGGCCCAGGTGGCCTCCAAGATGGCTCCAAGAGGGCCCCAAGACGGCCCAAGAGGCCTCCAACACGCCCAAGATGGCCTCCAAGACGCCCAAGATGGCCTCCAAGACGGCCCCAAAGCGCCCCAAGAGGGCCCCAAGTCGGCCCAGAAAGGCTCCGCGAACGGCTTCCGACGGCGTCAGACGGGCCAGGAGCCCACCAAGATGGCCGAAGTTGGCTCGAAGCTGGCCCAAGACGGCCCAAGAGGCCCTCAAGATGGCCTCCAGGAAGGCCAGATGAGGCCCCAAACATTGATGTCCCTAAGGTTTTTTTTGACGGATTTTGTCATTTGCTTCTTTTCGGCCTTCCGACGGCCCGAGACGGCCCAAGGGCCCCCAAAGATCGCCCAAAGATCGCCCAAGTGGCCTCCTTTGTGGCCCCAGAACGGCCCACGAGGGCCACAATACTTCCCCAAGAGGCCCCCAAGACGGCACAGGAGGCCTTTAAGACGCCCAAGATGGGCCTCCAAGACGGCCCTGGAGCATTCCAAGAGGGCCCGAGTCGGCCCATCGAGGTCCCCCGAACGGCTTCCGACGGCGTCAGACGGACCAGGAGCCCACCAAGACGGCCGAACATTGCCCAAAGATGGCCCAAGACGGCCCAAGAGGTCTTCAAGAGGCCTTCAAGAGGGCCCAGGAAGGCCCGAAAAGGCCAAAATCATTGATTTCCTCTGGGTTTTTGAAGGATTGTGGCATTTGTTTTTTTTCTGCCTTCCGACGGCCCGAGACGGCCAAGTGCCCCCAAAGATCGCCCAAGAGGCCCAAGACACGGCCCCAAGAGGCCCCCAAGACGGCCCAAGAGGCCTCCAAGACGCTCAGGATAGCCTCCAAGACGGCCCAAGAGCCCTCCAAGACGTCCTCCAAGAAGGCCCGAAAGGATCAAAATGGCCTCCAGACGGCGAAGATGACCTTCAAGATGCCCACGTGCTCCCCGAAGGCTTTCCAAACCGATTCGGGGAACACATGGTCCGATAGCTTGGCAGGTATGGTCTCAACGTTCGGCCACATAATTAGGCGCTTCCAAAAAGGCAGGGGGCAGCTGTGATTCGCCGTAGGCGTCTTCGATAGTTCCACCCTCCAGGCCTGTTGACCTGTCGGGGCTGCTCGAAAGACCTCGGCAGTCCTCTGACATCGAAAAGAACTCCCGGCGCCCTGGTGCTATTTCCTTGGCCTCCTGGAAGGTCAGGGCTCTCTCGCTTCTCCGCACGGCCGCGCGGCCGCGGCGCGGCACGCAGCCGCGCGTATCCACCGCGCCGCGCGGGCCACGCCGCTGTCGCGGGGCGCGCGGCTGTCGTCGGCGGGAGGGCCTCGAAGCCCTCACCGGCGCAGCTGGACCTGCTCGTCGTGCTCGGCCGCCTCGTCCAGGCCTGAGCTGGATCGAGTCGCGGAATCGAGCCGGATCGCCAGCGAATCGTCGCGAATCGAATCGAAAGCGGCGGGCCGCGCCTGGGTCTGGCTGGCATCGGCCGATGCTGGTGAACCGGCGATTCGAATCGGATCATGGGCGGCCCTGCCTCGTTCGTCGGGAGGTTGAAGCCTACATGGGTTACCCCACAGGCAGACGCCGAAGCCCTGCTCACGACGCCAACCCGGGGGACGTGTACGCGAGGAAGGAGCTGATCTGCTTCTGCAGCTCCAGGTCGCCCACCTTCTCCCCGCTTCCCCCCATTCACTGGCCCGGGTCGCTGGGCCCGGGAAGCGTGTGGTTCCTTGGAACGCGCTCGGGCCGCGCGAGCGAGCATTCACAACGGCTTCTGGCGTTGAAGTAATGCTCTGAATTTCCTGAAGACCACAACACGCCCTGAGACCCGACGTCACGACAAAATTCAACATCGCGAAAAATCGCGACCAGAGCGCTAGACCCCCTCTTGCTGCTGCATTTGTCGAGCCAGATCGACCTGTGATGGGCCGGGGACCCGAAGACAGCAGAAACCGCCCAGTGCGAAAAGAATGCAGCGCCTAGATCTCGGGGGACGAAACGTTCACAATGGTTTCCTGCGCTCGAATAATACTGGAAACCTCCTGGAAGACCGCAATAGGCGACGGTCTCGCCCTTCCCCTCCCACTTCCCAGATATGCGACGTCTGGATGTAATTCAGTATGGGGTCCCAGGAAGATGCGACACTTCCCCCGGGACCGATTTTCCGAGTCGTTCTTTCACGCTCCCGGGGCCCGGCGAGGGCTCCCAGAGCTGCCCCCCCCCGCTGTGATTTTCTCACTGCGCGAGCATGTCTGGGACTCCTCCTCGTCCTCTTCCTGGTCGCCTACCTTCTGTGCCCGTGTGCTGATGTGCTCGTTGGGGAAAAAATAGGAACATCGCCGGATATCACGACCAGAGCTCTAGACCCCATCTTTATTCTGCATGTTTCGAGCCAGATCGATCTGTGATGATCCCAGGGTCCGAAGCCAGGCGAAAATACCTGACGTGATCAAGCTGCAACGCCCAAACCTCAAGGAATGGATGACGGTCTCCCCTCCATCCCACTCCATCCCCCTCCTCCTCCCCCGACACCGACGCTATCTTGTTGCACGGTAAGGCACTTGAGGTGAAGCAGTATCTGATGAAGCCAGCTACCGAAGGTGGATTTGGGGCTCAGGAGTGCGATCTTACACGAGAGCTGGAGGGACGTTTCGACGCGAGACACGATGGGGACGAAGCTACACGCACAGACCAGCAGAGATATGACGCGATGCAGCTCTCGGATCTCACCCAAGCACAGAAAGACCTGACGGGCATCATTACCCAACTACGACGCTCTCCCCAAAGGAGGGCAACACCTCGGTGGTCCATGCCTTCGGAGCTACGGTTGATTCTCTTGGATGAAGCGCAATGGGAAAAAATATACACGAGGCGGGCTCGGCGGCGATACCAAACCAGCTACGGCGCAGGGTTGCAACGAGCGGTTCCTGGATATTCTGGCCAGCTTCAGACGGACGATGACGACCCCTCTGCTTTTCGACATATCCTCATGCGTTGGTCTTGACAAGCGCACGGGGAAGATACGGCCCGCGGGCCAAAGGTGGATCCATCTCTTCTGCCCAATCGGCAAGGCTTGGAATGCATATCTATGGCATCGAGGACGCAAAGTTCGACCTTCTCTCCCTTACTACTGTCACGGATTTGCGCGACAGCGACGACGGCAGGACGCTAGTACAGTGCAGGCTTGCGTTTCGTGGCGACTTCAACGCCAAGGTGTGCCTCACGCGATTGTGAATGAGGATGCCACGAACGCTTTCGCCAGTATAGAAAGGGACACCATCTTAGAGACTACCGGGGACTTGTACGATCCAGGGGACCTCAGATCCCAACTTACTCGGACTATCCAGGGGGCCTTTCAGATCGAAACTCCTTCAGGACCAGTAGCTCTCAGACCTACAACAGGGGAGATGATGGGACACCCTAACCCTGCGAGAGTCTTCCCGTACTGCTACCAGAAGGGGATCGAGCCGTTCCTGTCGTATCGTAATTATACTATCTCGGCCCAGTACGCGGTCGCACACGAACCCGACGAGATGACGACGGACGTGGGGATCACGATCTACGCCGACGACATTACGAAGTGTGTGATTCCAGGTTGGGGCCCACCACCACACCCTGGGGGGGGAGAAGCAGCACATTTACTAGCTCGATCGTCCTCCAGCAGCAGACGTCGTTCTTTGCACTTTGAGGCTTTATGTGTTCGACTCAATAATGATAAACGGGCGACGCTTGCAAAAATCGTCGGGACGGGCTGCGTTGTACAACGGAGGTTCCTTCACTCGGACTCCATTCCCTACCCTGGGCAGTGTGGCATGTTCATGAGAATTCTAGGCGGTTGGCTCACTACCTCTGGCTCTCTACAAGTTGAGCGAGCTAAACGACTAAGAGCGGGACGAACAGGATTAGGACTGATATCGAACTTTCTAGTGCACAACGCGACGACCAGCATCAAACGAATGCCGAGTACTGCTGTTGTGCAGTCTGCTTTGCTTTCGGAAATGGAAGGTCGTATTCCAGATGAATCTTACACTAAAGCTTCGGATCAGATCGTACCCCGTGCTATGCGACGGGGACTGGGGATTCGCGGCCTTTCGGAACACGAGAGTGGGGAGATGCGCAGATGGTCTTCGCAACGGTTGTGGTTCTTTTTGGCGCATCCCCCCACAGCTCAGGAACTGCAGGTGCGACGCTTGAAGTGGTACAAGAGTTGGGCGCAGTTTCCATCTTGTCACCGACAGGTACGAGCAGCGATTCTGGGAGGAATGGGGGACGGCGACGCGATCGACGAGCACTGGAACCTCACCCCCCAAGCGAACCCTTGGGCCCAGCAGGTGTTTCACGACTTGAAGTTCGGGCACGAAATCTCAGAAGAATTTCAGGGCCTGGTCCCCTCGGAGTTTCCACTTTTGCGTTTGTTGTCTTGCGACGACTACTCGAAGTGGGTGGACATCGATTTCAAGCTCATCCGAGCGAGCTTCTTCTCACACTCCATCGTACCGCCAACCGACTCGAACACGCACGACGAGACGGCACAGGTTGGGGGCGAGGAGGAGGACGAACGACCGAGGCCCTACGAATGTAAGATGAGCGATGCAGAAGGTAGAGTTTGCGGTGAGCTGTTTCCCACGATGAAACATTTACTTCTACACGCTGGACGGGTCCATCGGGTTCGGAACGAAGCCTCTGTGTTGACCGTGACCAATCAATGCTTCAGATGTCTTCAAACCCTCAGTACAAGGGCGAACGCGCAGAAGCACGTTATGAGATCGTATCAGAAGAACGTCTGTTACCACGGTAGAAGCTCTTATGGTGTCTTGGAAAAGGTTCAACCTCGGAGTTTGGCATGCCCTGTATGCAGTTTCACGGCTCAAAAACTACACGACCTTCAGATTCACAGACGGGGACACTGCGCACTCCCCCCTCCTCGGATTGTGCAAGCACGCCTCCGCCCGATACGGACTCATGGCCATGGACCTGGACGCCCTGCTCAAGCGTCACCAGCCGTCCGCTGCGACAGGCGGCGCGGCAGAAGCGTCGGAGGGCATGGCAGCAGGCGGCGCGTCAGGACACCAGGCGGCTCCCGGCAGAAAGAAGGCCAAGCTGGCAGAGATGGCAGAAAACGCAGAAGAGGCTCTCGTGTGGGCCGAGGGCGCGCTCAAGCAGAAAGACATGCAAGAGGCGCTGATGGTGCTACTCAAGCTATCCTGCCAACACGCCCAGCAACTCCGCGACCTCGCCGCTCCAGAATGGATCTCGATCCTCACTCCGACGGTCTCAGAGGTGATCAAGGCAGGCCGGGCAGCAGGCAAGCAGTACTCCCAGGCAGCAGAGATCGAGGCCATCAAGCCGCAGCTCGGGTCCCCTCATTTGTACATCGCGCGCGCCGTGTACAAGTGGCTAGCGGAGTCGCCAGCTCTTCAGACCAACAAGCCGCCAGCACACATGATCATCGAGCAGTTCTACAAGAAGTTCGTGCCGGTGGCCTCAGTACAAGAGCTCGCGCTGATGATCAGGCACTTTAAGCGCAAGAAATGCTACAACGACGAGTACACGCGCACCCAATTCTCCATCGCCGACTCGCTCTACATACCAGCGGTCGACAGTCGGCCCGAGATCTCTCACAGCCGGCTAGAAATCGAGAACGCGACGATCATTATGCTGGAGGACCTCGGCGGGAAGGCAACATGGGGAGCAATCCCTCAGGGGCACCTAGAGATGCTGGCTCAGATGTTACTCGACAAGACGAAAACGAAGGAGGGCGGCAAAGGCGGCCGCAAGAAGTGACGTGGGAGAGCAGATTGGCAGCACTACAGGAGCGTATTCGGGGGAAGGAATCTCATCAGGCAACATCTTCCCTGGACTGGTAGAGATCGAAGCTTTCACTACTTGTTGTATCGGGCCATTACGCTTACTTCTACGGAGGTGTTCTTCCGACTTCTCACGACGTTTAAGAACATGGGCGACTCTCTTGGACTACGTGGGTGTCTTCTTGAAAGGCATACTCTTCCCTCGACGGAACCACTTCGGAGTTTAACTTTTTGTATCGTCCTTGCTACACGTCCGACAGCGGGTGACTCGAACTCGAATGACAACATCGACTCCTCCTTCGACACACTGGAGCCTTGATACGTACATATGCTGAGACCTCCTACGCGACGCAATGGGAATCTCTCATATTGAAGTGAGGCCAGCTACGCCTAGCTGTGTCCGATCGTGCCCCCTCTCCTTCGGTCTTTCTCGGGTTCCTTGGGACCCCGTCTCGACCGAGGCCTAACAGCCGAGGCCCCTGAGACGGGGAAGGAACAAAAAGCCTAGAGGCCACGTGTTGTACACTCAGCCTCAGCCACGGCAGCCTGCGGATATTGTCGAGGCCGCCTCCTTTTACTTTTCACTCGTGGGAACGGATGTATCACACGTTCGAGGAGTTCCACACTGGACTTCCACCTCTCCTAAGGCTCTCGGACGAGCCCCCGACCAGGCCGCGCTGCAATTCAGTACGAAGCTGTTGGATGTAGCCCCCCTAGCCCTCCCTCCACCTACACCTCCTCTCCCTCAATTCGTGCTTTCACGTCGTTAGGAGCGGGAGGATGAGGGAGGAGGAGTGAGGTTACGTGGGGGGACGCTGTTCTGCCGCTTTCTTTTCCTCGAGTCTTCGACGGGGCGGGGTGGGTGCCTGGGACGCCCAGCCAGGCACACGCAGTCTCGTTGGCCTCGGGCTCGCCGAGGCCCGAGGGGCATCACCCCCAGCCCAGAGAGATGCCGCAAAAAAAAAAACAAAAAAAACAAAAAACAAAAAAAAAAAAAAAAAAACATGTTTTGTTTGCAATCCTTCGTGTTTTTTTGTTTTTTTTGTTTTTTTTGTTTTTGCAATCCTTTGTTTTTTTTGCAATCCTGTGTTGCTTCTCTCCTGAATGAGTTTCTCACGAGGGATTGCACGGTGCGTGTAACCAGACACCTCCTTGGATGAGCGCCTCACCAGGAATCATGCGAGGTACAGCCTTGGATCGAGCACAGACGCTCGACGCTTGCGGGTCACAGCGGATGAGACCACACGCAATGCCGAGTCTTCTTCTTCTTCTTCCTCCTCCTCCTCCTCCTCCTCCTCCTCCTCCTCCTCCTCCTCCTCCCCCTCCGCCTCCTCCTCCTCCTCCTCCTCCTCCTCCTCCTCCTCCTCCTCCTCCTCCTCCTCCTGGCCGCGCCCGCCTTCTGCGCACGCGCGCGGATGTGCAGGACGTCGTGCAGGCTGCCGAGGCGCGTTGCGATCTGCAGGGCGCTAGCAAGGTTCCCAGTGAGGATGTGCGCGTCCATCTGGCACCGCTCGTCGCGGATGAACCTGACGATGAGGTATGACGAAAAGGCTTTTCGGGTTCGAGGCTCGGGGTTCTCTGACGTTTCCGTTGGTTCTCGGCGGAGTCCCAGCATCGGAGTGCCTTCCAGCGGTTGCGCCTCGCCGAGAGCGTTCGGGGGGTGCTCGAGTCGCCCCGAGCTAGCCGAGTTATGCCTGAAAGCACCGGAGCAAGAGAAGAATGACGAAAATGTCCAGACCCTACGGGCGTTTTTTGTTGTTGCCTATTTCCGGCCTCTGTGGGCCCTTGCGACTCGGGATGAGAAGTTGGTCCCGGGGAGTGGGTCAAGGCCTCTGGGGGTCCTCGCTGCGAAGAGATCGCGGCGCTGGAGTTCTGAGGATGGCGATCGTGAAAAACATACTGGGGAGCGATTCAGACAGTAGTCGGCTGCCGCTGGGGAAGCTTTCGGAGCGAAAAGGGGGAAATTAGAGCATGAGCACCACGCCCGCTAGCGAAGCGATCGCGTCCGCTCATCCATCAAAAGACAAGACAACAAGTTTGAACTCACAGAGCTCTCCGAGCTCGGGCGCGGCGGCTTCCCTGCCCCTCCTGCCCAGGACCCGCTGCCCAAAGCTTTCCGCCTCATCGCGGGAGGAGTCCAAACAGGGCAGGCCCGCGGACGAGATCGACGCCACACCCGGGAGCAGAGCTGGGAGGAGGTCCAAGGTGCAGTTTGGTATCCAAGCCGAGCTTCACACCGAGGAACTCCCGAGAGGCGTCGGAAGAAACGATCGCTGGCCCCACCGCCCACCAAGGCGGGACGGGTGCTCACCTCGCTCGCGTAACCCTCGGAGCGGGCCCGCGAACAATCCGACACGAGAGCACGGCGACCCTGAGACGCCCCTGGGTGAGAGGGGGCGGGAGGAGGAGGAGGAGGAGGAGGAGGAGGAGGAGGAGAAGGAGGAGGAGGAGGAGCAGGAGGCATCCCTCTTGGAGGATGAGCCTGATGAGCTGGCCTGCCGCCGACGGGTCCGAGGAGATCTCGGCCTTCTCGATGATCCATATGTTGACCACGTTCGACACCAGGCTGTCCCACTCCATGGGCGGCACCTTCGGGATCGACTCGAGGAACCGCACCACTCGCGCGATGGAACCGTTCTCCTTGCGAGCCTCCAGGGTCGCAATCTGGTTGGAGGCGCGAACGCACAGCTCCACGGCCGGCAGGTCCAGGAAGTCGATTACCCTCTGGGCGAGGTCGAAGTGAGCGGCTACCAGGAGCCGCTCGGCGACCTCGCACTGGGAGGGCGTTGGCCCGAAGAGGTCCATGCCCTGGGGCATGTCCGTGGGCATCGCCTCGCAGATGGCCATCTGAATCTTGACGGTCTCCAGGCTGCGGCAGATGTCGCTCTCGGTGATCTCGAGGCCGCTGATGCCGTCCACCATCGTCTCGCCCGTGCCGCCGCCCAGAGCGCCGTCGGGAGCCCCCGCCATCGTGCCCCCTTCCGCCGCTCCGTCCACGACGCCGCCCTCACCCTGGCAGGATCAGTCCGCGTGGACTCGACACATCGGATCGGATCGGCACTCGCTCGGCACCTGCATCGGACCCGCATCGGCACGGAGCCGGAACCAGATCGCATCGGCCGCGCCGGAATGCACAACAGCGCCGTGCAAGCACCGGGCCGCATCGGCTCGTCGGCATGCCGGAGTCGAGGCGGATCGAGCGGGCCAGAGTCCACACCGGCTCGGACCGGTCGGATCGAGGAGGGCCCCGCCTTGTGGTCTGCGTGGGCGCCGCGCCGCCGCCCGAAGAGCTGCTTGTAGGCGACGTTCAGGTGGGCGTAGGCGTTCTGCAGGTGGCCGACTCGCGCGTCCCACGTGTTCGAGGCTATGAAGAGCTGGATCGCCAGCAGGCCGGCGTTCACGAAGTCCTTCGTGAACACCTGGTAGGAGTACAGCAGGTCCAGCGCCCGCCGGTCGCGCAGGAACTCCTTCAGCACGTTCAAGTACTCCTGGACTCGCCTGAGCGACGGGTCGAAGTCGAGGATCACCTTCTGCAGCTCCGCGAACTGGTTGTGCGCGAGGCAGTGGTGTGCCACGACGTCCACGAACAGCCGCTTGGACACCTTCTCGTTGAAGATGTAGCAGCACGCCTGCGACAGCCTGCGCTCGCGCACCAGCATGGACAGTAGGGACTCGGCGGTGCCGTAGTTCTCCTGGTAGTGTAGCAGCTCATTGAAGGAGGCCTCGCTGAGCCGGCGCTCCCCAGTCTTACCAAACACCAGCGGGAGCGCAAGGGGGAGCGCCATCGGGCTGGCGGGCATCAGGCTGTGGGTGTGGTTATCCTCGGGCCAGAGGTTGCTCTGGCTTCTCAGGTTGAGGGACGCACTGCTGCAGCCGCAGCAGATGTCGGTGACGTCCATCATGAGCCTGTCGTAGCTGATTGCGGGCGGCGCATCCTCTTCCCCCTCGTCCTCGCGGCCCTTCTCGCCGTCCGCCTCTGCCTCACCGGCGGTGGCGACCTCCTCGGGCATGCGCTCCTTGTCCTCCGCCTGCACGTCAGCCTCTGGCGGCGCCTCGGCCAGCGCGCCCTCCTTCGACGGGTGTGCCTTGCCGCCCTTCCCGACCCTGGGCAGGTCTTGCAGCGTCGACCAGCTCGGCATCTCCGGCGGGTGGATGGGAGGGCAGAGGAAGGTGACGCCGTTGACGAAGAGCGTCTCGGTGTGCGCGTCGGGCCCACGCGAGGTATCCGCGACGTCGAGGAGGGAGGCGCCAGGGGCCGGCGCGGCGGCCGTGCCGCCTGCGCCACTGCTAACTGTGCCGCCCGCTGGGGAGGCCGAGCCGGCGGAGACCCCGAGCCCCCCACTGCTGCCGAGGCTGTCCAACGTGTCCCCGCTGGGCGGCTCCTCCGCGCTGGACTGCCGGCGCTTCTTCATGCACCTGACCGAGTCCTGCAGCCTCTGCTCCAGGACGCTCAGCTGTACGGCGCCCTGGCTGCTCGCCAGCGCCGACGCGGCCGCCTCTGGCCCGCCCCCGAGGCCCGCGCCAGAGCTGAGCGCGCCCCAAGAGCCGAGGCCGGTGCTGGCCGTGCCCGAGCGCGGCCTGTCGGGTGGGTGCCCCAGGGGTATGACCGGCACCGGCGGCACCGGCAGCTTCGTGAGCTCGAGCTCGCTGTTCGAGCCCGGCTCGCGCTGCGCGCCTGCCACCTTGCCGGCGTGGAGGGGGGCGTCGGTGGCGCCAGCACTGTACTTGGCGCCACTTGGCAGGAGGAAGATGGGCAGGGAGGCGAGCGTGGACGTGGAGCGGTAGAGCTTGCGCTGCAGGGAGTTGAACGTGTAGAGGCTGTGCAAGTGCTCCATGGACGAGAGGTCGAAGAGCGGCGGGTACCGCATGGAGTGCTCGAATGAGCCCAGGGCTGTCTTGGTCGCGTGCGCGTCAGCGGATTGGGTCTGGCCGAACTCTTGCCGGGCCTCACCTGGGGGAACCAAAAGATACCGATAACGCTGCTGACCAGAGTGCAGTCTGACCAGAAGTTCGATGCGAAGCCAGCCGTGGCGATGGGGGCCTCCCAGGAGGCCCACGGGCGAAGACGAGGCGAGGGTAGCGGTATGGGTACCTCTTCATCCTCTGATCACCGTAGCGGTGCAGCTTCTGCAGGGCCACTGCCTTGGCCTCCCGCACGGGGTCCGCAGAGATTCGCCACGTGGAGTCGCCCTTTTTGGGTGGGGAACCAGAACGGCATAAGCATCAACTTTCTGAGGGCCGCGCGGATTCCTTGGATCGGCGTTCAGGGTGGCGCCCGAGGCACCGCCAGGGGGGCAGCCAGCGCCGAACTCCGAAAAATTAGGTCTACAGTAGGAGCTCGACCACAAGAAACCTCCCACAAGAAACCCAACCCTGAGACCCGAGGACGTCCACTGACTCTTGGTGGGAACGTCACGTCTTCCATAGCAAAACCATCGAAACCCGAGAAACCCAGGGCACACTGGAGGCAAGCAGGGTGCTTCTTGGCATGGGTTTCCACTGTATGCATTTGTTCTCTTCTTCGGCTCCTTGCCGTACGCGGAGCCCGTGTGCGGGCTGTCGCCGGCCGCGCTCTTGCGCTCGCCGCCGCAGCGCTCGCAGAGCTCAAGCGCGATGGACAGTTGGTCCTCCGCGATCAGCTGGTCGCGGAGACGCGCGGCACGCTCGGGGTCGCAGAGATGCGACAGTCCCACCTTAGGAGGCAAGCTCTCGGAGTCCTTCGTAAGGGCGACGGCCGCTGAAATCTGGGCGCTACCGTTTTCTCACGCCTGGCACATTCGCCCAGTTTCCGGCCACAGGGCCATCACCGATCAATATGGCTCGGAACACGCAGCAGAAAAATGGGGTCTGGGGCTCGAGTCGTCGTTTGATCCGATGTTGCATTTGTTCGAAGCGTCGGATCTCAGGGAAAGTGCTACAAAGCCAGATTAAAGGCCCAATCAACCAAATTTGCCCAAATTAAACAACATTAAAAAGCCGGATTGAGCGGAAATAGGGGTGATAAAACGAACTGAAAAATCGGGAGCCAGGTTGAGCTGGTTTGCGAGCACGGACATGTCAGGGCCGAGGCTGATCTAACCTCTCGGGAGTTGCATCCGAACCCACCTTCAGGCCAGTGGCCTGCCACACAGTGGGGATGAAGTCCAGGTTGTTGAGGCTGCGCTCGAGCTGCACCTGGACTTCGCCGCCAGCGTTGCGGAATTTCCCCTGCAGGTAGACCAGCAGCCTTAAGGCCATGATCGGCTGCACGTAAGAGTGACCCTGGGTAAGAGCGACCTTTAGTGCGCGGCTTCACGGGGTACGCGGGGTGGCCAAACCCGGGCGCGCAGCCGCTGCTACCGCTTCACGCACAGCCATCGGGGGACCCCACTGGGCCCGGACCAAAGGTCACTACGGCGAAAGGTCACTCTTACGTCTAGTCAACATGGAAGAAGCGAGTCCCCTGACTGAAAAGCCTGTGGGAAAAAGAACAAACAAAAACACAAAACAAACAAAAAACACAAACAAACAAACACACTGTGGGAAACAACACAAAAAAAACACGTGGGGGAAAAAACACACGTGTGGGGAAAAAACACTGTGGGAAAAAAAACACACACAGTGGGGGGGAAAAAAACACACACTGTGTGTTTTTCCGTTTGCTTCCCACTGTGTGTGTGTGTGTTTTTTTTCCCACGTGTGTTTTTTTTTCCCCAGCCCCTCAGTTTTCCCCAGGACCAGCGCTTCCATCCCGAGGCGCACCTGGACGGCCCTCGGGCACAGCGGAAGCGGCGAATCAAAAACGCTCAGGATCCGCTCTTCCTAAGACGGGGCCAGGACGAGGACAAAATCGGGCGAGGATAAATCGAGAATCTCTGAGTTCCAGCGGCTCTGGAGGATGTCTCGGGCGCTCTGAGAACGGATGTATCCTCGTCCTAGCCTTAGGTCGGGCATGCCCTCCTACAAGCGGATCTTGGAAGATACATTAAACATTTGTAAGGACTTGAAATAATAGAAAAATCGCCTCCAGACAATATTTTTACAATTTTTGAATGTTCCTCCTGTGGAGGGGCATGCCCCGTCCGATTCCCCTCGGAAGATCCCGACCCCCCATGCCAGATGCCTCCGGATCAGGAATGTCACCAGCCGAACGCTGGACAGCGGGGCGCCCTGATCGGGTCCGCCACCTCCGCTGCCGCCGGCGGCGCCGGCACAAGGGCCGCCGCCCCCGTCGCGGACGGCATCCTGCATTGGGGTCTTGTTGCTCTCACCGTACTTAAGGACCACATCCCAGAAATCCGCCGACCCTGTCGGCGTGTGCGAGGGGCTTCCTCGTCCGTTCCTCGCCGCCCCCCCTTCTTCCTTCCCCCTTTTTTCTTTTTGGGCCGTACCCTCCTGCCGTCATGCCGTTGTCGATTCGAAGGGAAGCCCCTTCCCTTTGATCCCTTCCCCAGGGGGGGGGGGTCCCGCCAGGGGTGGGGGAGGGTGGGGGGGTGGGTGGGGGGGCAGATTCGTTTTTCCTCGGGCGGCCTCGAAACCTCGAAAACACTCCAAATGAGGTCCGAATGCCCAAGATGGCCCCCGAGACGGCCCAAGAGTGCCCCGAGTCGCCCAAAGATCGGCCGAAGACGCCCAAGATAGCCCCAAGACCGTCCAAGAAGCCTCCAAGACGTCCCAGGCCCCCTCCAAGAGCACCCCCAAGAAGGGCCCAAGAGGCCACACTCATTACTTTTCCATCGGAAACTTACATTTCTAGCATATACGACGTTTCGGCCTTCACGGCGTCACAGACAGCTTCGTCTTCAGGGTCGGCGGCACCGGCCGTAAGGCCTTCGCAATAATTTCGAGCGCCAAGAGAAGTATCGAAACAGCGTCGAACGAGTATCGCCTCCCAGGGCCCGACAAGTTCTTTCTGGTGATCCAGGTACAGTACGCTGGAACATCATAACATTGGGGGAACCGGTACCGCTACGGTAGAAACTCGACCACAAGAATCCTTCCACAATAATCCTAACCTTGAGACCCCAGGACGTCCATTGATTTGTGGGGAACCATCGAAACCCAAGAAACCCAGGGCACCCTGGAGGCAAGCAGAGTGTTTCTTGGCATGGGTTTCCACTGTACTCCCAGGGCCTCTCCCGGAGTGCGTACTGACCAGAATGCCGAGACGAATCCAGCCGTGGCGACGACGAGGGCCTCCCAGGAGGTCCAACCAGGCGAAAATGGAGAAAAACCACCACGAGATCCGACGTTGCGAGACAAACGCAACATCGCGAAAAAAATCACGATCGGAGTCCTACACCCCATCTTTCTGCAGCATTTTTCGAACCGAATCGATCTGTGATGGTCCTGGGGCTCGAAACTGTGCGAAAACGCCCGATGAGAGAAAATTGCAACGCCTGGATCTCACGGTAGCGGGAAGCGATATCCTTACTTCTTCCTCCTCTGATCCTCGCTGCGGACCCCGCGCTCCCACCGCGGCGGCCCGAGGGAGTGATGGGGCGCGAGGTCGCGGAGCCGCAGGGAGAGCTCGTCGCAGATGGCGAAGCAGCTGGCCGCGTTCTCTGGGCTGTCCGAGCACAGCTCCAGGATCTGCTCCGCGAGCCCGATGCTGGGTGCGGCCTCGAAGACGTGCTCCTCGCGGATCCGCCGGTCCTGGAGGAAGAAGAACAATTGCATAATTAATCGAACATCCACGTTCGGAGGTCCACGTGGATCTCTCGGGTCGCCACGGGGCGTCGAGCGCCGATCCAAGAAATCCGCGCTGGCCTTCGAAGGTGTATGTTTGTGCCACTTTCCCTGCCTCGAGGTCCTCGCTCGGGCTGCCGGTGAGGCACCACTTTCCGCCCAGCCCGGTGCCGGCGCAGTCGGCAGCCCCGACCCCGGCTGCGGCGCCGGGGACCCGCCCATCCTCCAAGGGGCTGAGACTGGCCTCCTCGTCCTCTGCCGGGAGGCAGAGCAGCGCCGCCGCCTGTGGTGGGCTTACATTACAGAACCACCGCCATGGACCAAGGGCGCCTGACCCACTGAGCACCGTCTGACCGATCCGTCCACACTGGCGTGGTCTTGGCCCCACCGGCCGACTTACTCGCCTAGGTGGGGATACGTGACCCAGGGTCCACCCCCATGCAGACGGGATCGAGCCCCCCCCCCCGCTGGATGGGTACGCCCGTGAGCATCGCAAAGGCCTCGCGAATGGGAAGGATCCCCCGCCCCCCTGTGGTCGTGACCCTGTGGGCGTGGCGTGGTGGAGGGTGCTGGTGCAACCCCCTCCCTCCCCCTGTGCGTGTGGGGTGGCTCGTCGTCGTCGACGTCAACTTTGTCCGTCGGCATCGGCGTCGGCGTCGGCGTCGACGTCCTTGTCGTCGTCGTCGTCGACGTAGACTTCGCCGTCGTCGTCGTCGACGTCGTCGTCGTCGGCGGCGTCGGCGTCGGCGTCGGCGTGGGCGTCGGCGTCGGTGTCGGCGTCGGCGTCGACGTGGGCGGATGCTTGGGCGAGTGCGTGGGCGTGGGCGTGGGCGTGGGCGTCGTCGTCGTCGTCCCCCCCATCCCATCTGGGGGAAGGGGCCTGCGAGACCCTGGGACTCATACTATCTAGGGGGGGAGGCCTGTGAACCCTCGACCATGGATCATATACGTATGCTGCCCCTCGCGGGTTTCACGGGACCCATCCCCAGCCGGGCGGGTGATCTAGGCTGAGATAGCATAGCCCAGTGGGGGGGTGGGAAAGGTTAGACAAAGCTGACCCACGGCAGTGGTTTGCTGGGCGCGGACAGCGCCTCGCAGAGCAAAGCACCACCATGGGACAGCCGACCTGGCCTGTGGTGGCAGAGGTGACACAGATGCCCATCAGCCTGCAGGGCCAGCGCCTTCCGCGCGTAGCGCAGGATGAGGGCGTCGTGGCGGTATTGTGGGAAGTCTGCGAGGAAGGGCTCCTATAAGAAACAAAAGGCATAAACATAAACTGCCGGAGGACCGCGCGGAGCTCGTGGATCGGCGCTGGACCCCCCCTCCCTGGCGCGCGGAGGCGCCGCCAGGGGGGTCCCAACGCCGGTCCAAGAAATCCGCAGGGCCCTCCGACACTTTATGTTCGTGCCCCTTTTGTTTCATTTTCGAGCTCCAGCAGGTCGACGCGTGCGTTCATCAGCAAGCTCTCGACGATCAGCACGGGCTTCCGCAGCACGCGCAGGAAGTGGGGCTGCACCGTGTCGCTGACGGCGCCGAGGAGCTGCAGTGCGGCGTGGAGCACACGCAGGCGCTGGTCCTGTCTTTGCTGGTCGAGAGGGCTTGATATACGGTCAAGAGCTTTTGCGTCGCGTGTCGCGGCGGCGGCCCCGGCGACACGCTATGCCTTGCAAGCGCATGGCGCGTCGGCTCCGCGGGGCGGGATGCTCGGAAAAGCTCGGAACGCTGCCGCTCGGGGACACGACCATGAATGGAGTGTCGCGCCGAAGCGCGGTGGGCCAGAACCGGCGGCGCGACACGCTAAACAAAAGTTCCCGACTGAATGTGCATACATGTGTGTATGCATATGTGTGTATCCATGTGTATACATATATACATATGTACTAGAACCATCGCGCGCGCTTCGCGCGCGCTCAAGTTCTAGCTAGGCTTGATGGGCTAGATCATGGAATCACATGTTGTCGCTTCTTGCATCAAGGGACTCTCTTGGAGCCCCTACGCAAGCCTCGGAACCGTATAGGAGGCGAACTGCGGAAACGCGGAAGTCCTTAATTTACGTTGGGTTTTCAACGACTTGGGGCCCTCAAAGGCTTCCTGGTTACTTTTCTGGGAGCTGAGGGGGGCCTTAACTGTGGTCTGTTGTGCAAGAGTAAACAGGGGGCGAAGTGAAAAAGGAATTGTGGGATGCACATTGTTTTCCAGTTGCCATGCTTGGGCTGTGGGTTTGAAGTTTTCTGGATACAGGCCACGGTCCATTAGGATGCCTCTCGGGATCTTCGTGTGAAATGAAAGGAATTAAACATGTTCAAGTCATGGGATCATAAGACCTCGATTTCTAGGGTAGTTTCAGGGGCAGCCAAAAGGACGCGAAGACGATCCAAGAGAGTGCAAAGACAGCGTCAGAGAGTTCAACAATATTCCCGAAACATCTTTGCATGTGACTCCGAAGTCTTGATGGGGCTCGAGGAAGAGGATAGGGTAGGAGTTCCAACTTGAGAAAAAAAATCTCGGGAATTCTTATTTTTTTCAAAGTCCTCGGTCTTGGAGCGCTGGAAGCGGAAAAACGTGAGAAGGCGAAAAACGTCGACAACACCACTGGAAATAAACAATGTTACCCTGTTCGGGCTCTCTCGGGACGGCTCTCGAAGCTCTCTTGGGCTATTTAGGGGGGCCTCGTCGGGGCATTTTTGGGGAGCCTCTCAGGGGTCTGGGGTGTGTTGGAGGCCTCTGGGAGTTCCTGGAGTCCTCTGGGAGGCCTCTGGAGGCCTCCTGCTCCTGCTCTTGGGCTCATCTGGAGCTGTCCTGGGCGCCTCTTCGGCAGTCTTGGGGCCGTCTTGGCCCGACTTGGGGCCATCTTGGGGGCCTCTTTTGGCGGTCTTGGGGGCCTCTGCAGCCGTGTTGGCGCGTTGGAAGCATGAAATGGTGAGAAGGCCAAAGACCCCCCCCCCAGAACAAAAACAATGAAAATTAACGATATGAGGTTCTCCGGGCGCTCTCGGGAGGCCTCTCGGAGCTCTCTTGAGGTCTCTTGGAGGCCTCCTGGGAGCCAGGAGAACCGCCCGAAAGCTATCCTGGGTTGCTTTGGAGCGTCTTGGGCCTTTCTTTTACGTTCTGGGGGCTTCTTGAGGTCGTCTTGGGCCGTGGGCTGTCTTTGGGCATTCGGGGGCTCCCCGGGAGGCCGGGAAGCTCGGCACCGGGAGCGTAATTCAAATGTGATCGAGGTGAAGGACGCCCTGGGAGGGGGCCCGGCCTCTGTAAGGGTCCTAGCGGATTCATATGGTTAGGTGAGCTTTGCCACCGATTCTCACGGCCCGCTCGGGTGCCCAGGTGCCCAGGTGCCAGGGTGCCCGGGTGTCTTATAGCCCGATAGCCCTATAGCCCTGTAGCCCTAAAGCCTAATAACCCTATGACCTTATAACCCTATAGCCCCATAGCCCAATAGCCATATAGCCCCATAGCCCAATAGACCGATAGGCATACAACCTTATAGCCCTATAGCCTTATAGCCTTATAGCCCTATCGCCCTAGAGCTCAAAGAGCTCTATAGCCCTATAGCCCCTGCCCTATAGCCCTATAGCCCTATAGCCAAGTAGCCCAGTAGCCATATAGCTCTCTCTCTCTCTCTCTTTATATATATATATATACTTGTGTGTGTGCGTCGATAGCCTCATAACCCTCTAGCCCCATAGCCATATAGCCCTATAGCCGTATAGCCCTATGGTCCTATAGCCCTATAGCCCCATAGCCCTATAGACTGACCGCCCTATGGCCGTATAGCCCTATAGCTCCATAGCCCCATAGCCCTATAGCCCTACAACCCTATAGCCCTACGGCCCTGTAGCCCTATGGCCCTATAGCCCTATAGCCCTATGGTTCTATAGCCCTATGGCCCCCTAGCCCTATAGCCCCATAGCCCCATCTCCCTGTAGCCCAATAGCCCCATAACCCCATAGCCCTAACAAGACTTTGATGTGGCTTTATCTCTGGTATCATTTGTACATCTGGATTGATTTACTGACCGTCGCCATTCTAGTGGAGGGTCCCGAGTGGGCCACCTTCGGGGTCTCTTGAAGCCGTTTTCAGGCCGTCTTAGGGGCCTTCTGGGCCGTCTTGGGGGCCTCCTGGGCCGTGTTGGGGCCCTCTGGGGCCATCTGGGTCCCTCAGGGCAATCTTGGCTGGGGGCCCGGTTGGGTTGAGGGCCGCCTGGAGCCCCTCTGGGGGCCCTCTTGGAGCATCTTGTGGCCGTCTTGGGCCCCTCTTTGGCCGCCCTGGGCTCGTCGTGGGACCCTCTTGGGCCATCTTGGAGCGATCTCGGGGGCCTCTTCGGCCGTCTCTGGCGCTCTGGAGGCCGAGAAGCCGAGTGTGCAAAAATTACAACCTCCAAGACAGAGACTGCAGAAAAGGGGTCGGCGCATGTAACATAAGCCTGTGCAAAACTGAGTACTTACCCGTTACGAAAATTATTTATCTTGAGCGCTAACGAATAGGGCGTCTCCGAGCGGGACCCCCTTCCCCCGTAGACTCCAAGCACGGCAGCCTTCGGCCTGGTTGGGCGGGAGAGCTTTCCGGGGGTTCTCCCCGGTGTACATAATGTATAACCGGTTCGGGATAACATCTCTCCCCATATACGTTCACAAGGGGGAAGTCACTCCAGGCCACTTCCACGCAATTATGAATATCTCCCCGTTTGAAATCACACTACGTCTCACACAACAGCGCCCAGACATGCTAACTTTCTCCCAGATGCATACCCTCTCGCAACGGGGCTGAATTCACAAATCCCGGCGTTACAAAAAACACAGAGATTGAAATCCCAACGGACGGGATCCGGCCCATGCCAGTGCAAGACCATCGAATTTCACTTTACCACGAAACTTTCGGAACGCCGATGTAGCATGCTAGAATACACTGCTTGGGGTCCACGCTGGCTAACGTGTCTGAAATGGGCCTGGTTGGGGACGGGGTTTTGTCCAGCAGAGGGGCAGAGGCGCTGGTCCTCGTCGGCGGAGAGCCACGAGTGGAGCCGCTCCAGCAGCATCTGGCACAGGAGCACGCGGTGCCGGCAGAAGAGCGCAACACGGCACGAACGTAAACTTACGGAGGTCCGCGCGGACATCTTGAATCGGCGCTGGACGCCCCCCAGCGGCGCCTGCAGCGCCGCCCCTGGCGCACTCCGCCTCCAGCGACGCCCCTGGCGCGCTCCGCGCGCCAGGGGGGGGGGTCCAGTGCCGATCCAAGAAATCTGCGCGGACCTCCGAAAGTGTATGTCGATGCCGGTTTCGGTCTTCAATCTGGATCAAGTCGAACATGTCCAGCAACTGCAGGGCAAACGATACGGCCTGCTGCGGCGGGAAGGACAGCAGTCGGCTGACAGCGCTGGTCTTGTCGTTCTTCGTCGTAAAGAGGTAGTGGAGCCTCGAGAGCTCCAGGGAGTGCAGGGGGTCGGTCATCCCGTACATCTGTGTCAGCGTCCGCGCCAGGTCGTGCTGCTCCAGTGACATCAGGTGGGCGACCGCCTCACTCACCTGTGCCTTGTCCATGTCCTCGATCTCCTGCCAGACGCGCCACCTGCCTCCGGACACCTGCAATATCTTCTCGAAGGTAACCATCTTCCGCAGGATCCGTTTGAGCTCGAGCTTGAGCGAGTGGACCTCGGTGCCGTCCGTGCTGGCAGAGCAACGAAAAACTGCATAAACATTCACTTTCTGAGCTCCGAGCGGAATTCTTGGAATGGCGCTGGACGCCACTAGCGCGCGGAGCGCGCCGGGGGATGCGCCCGAGGCGCCGCCAGGCGAACACAGCGCCGATCCAAGAAATCCGCGCGGAGCTCCGACAAGTTATATTTGTGCAGATGTTTGTTCCTCGGGCTGGGCTGCAGCTCGAATCTCTGCAGGCACATCGACACTGTCTGCACTGCTGTGTCCACGTCCCAGCGCTTGTGCCGCTCCAGCGTCAATCGCGCAGCCAGCGTGTGGCGCTTGAGCCGGTGCATGCACTCGTGGTCCAGCAGCTCGGCGCGCGCCACGAAAGGCGTTGGCTCGCGGGCCTCCAGAGCAACAAACAACAATCACAAACTCTCGGAGCTCCGCGCGAAATTATTGGGCCCTCCTGGAGGCGCCTCTGCGCATCCCCTGGCGCGCTCCGCGCAACAGGGAAGTGGGTCCAGCGCCGACCCAAGAAATCCGCGCGGACCTCCGGAAATGTGTGTTCATGCCGCCTCGTCTTCTTCGAGGGCCTCGTCTCCGTGGGTGCTGTTGAGGTACAGGTGCAGCACCTGGTCCGTGAGCGCGCTGTCGAAGGGCAGGTACTCGTCGCACACCTGCAGCGCCGGGGGGCCCGGGGGTAACGTTACTGGGGGGTCGGCTCAGGGGGACGAAGTTTCGAAGCCCGAGGTTTTCAAACGTCTTCGTCGGTTCTCCGCGGCTTCCAGCCTCCGGAAAGTGTCTGTGTTAGGAGAGGGGGGCGGGGGGGGGACGTAAAGGGCGTAATTGGGGGGGGGCGGGGGGGGGCATAACGTACCGCCCCCCCTCTCGCCGTGTGAGTCCGGCACGACAGCGCCGGTGCGCATCGCATCGAGCACGACAGTGCGCAGCACCGTACGCACTGCTGCCGCATCCATGCGGGAACCACATCGTCTGTGTACTGCGCAGCGCATACGTGCAGCATCGTGCACCAGCGTTTGCTCCCTCACCCTCCCTCGGGCAATCTTCTGGGCTGGTGTTTGCTCGACATCGAGGGCGCCCGAGCGCCAGACGGTGACGACGACGACGACGACGACGACGACGACGACGACGACGGCACGACGACGACGACGACGACAAGGACGAAGACGACGACGAGGACGGGAACGACAACGACGACGACGACGACGACGACAAGGACGACAACGACGGCTGCGACGACGACGACGACGACGACGAGGACGACGACGACGAGGACGACGACGAAGACGATGACGATGAGGACGACGACGACGATGATGACGAGGACAAGGACGAAGACGTGGACGAGGACAAGGACGACGACGACGACGACGATGACGACAACGGCCGCCTCTGAAGGTCTCCAGAGGTCTCTGGAGGCCTAAGGTCTCAGGAGACCTCTGGAGACTTTTGCAGGCCCGTCGAGGCCCTCGACGACGAGGACAAGGACGAGGACGAGGATGAGGGCGGAGACGACGACGACGACAAGGACGACAAAGACAACGACGACGGAGACGACGACGACGACGACGAGGACCAGGACGAGGACGAGGACGACGAGGACGACGAGGACAAGGACGAGGACGAGGATGAAGACGAGGAGAATGACTACGCCGACCACCACCACGACGACGACGGCCGCCTCTGTAGGTCTCCGGAGGTATCCGAAGGCCTACAGAGCTCTCGGGAGCCCTCTCGAGATGTCTGAAGGCCCTTCGGGCCCTCGGCGACGACGACGACGACGACGACGACGACGACGATAACGACAAAGACGACCACGACGAGGACTAGGAGGACGAGGACGACGAAGACGACGACAGAGACCAGTACGAGGACGAGGACGGGGACGAGGACGAAGATGACGATGACCACGAGGACGACGGCAACAACGACGACAACATCGATGACGACTACGACGACGACGAAGACGACGATGATGAGGACGAGGACGAGGACGAGGACGAAGACGCGGAAAACGACGACGACGACAACGACGGCCGCCTCTGAAGGTCCACAGGTCTCTCGAGGCCTGGGGAGATCTCTCGAGGCTTCTGGAAGCGTCCGCGACCGCAGGCCCCGCCAGGCCCTCGGACGCGACGACAAACGCTGAAACAGCCTGCGAGCACCACAGTAGGAGCATCACGACTGCAACGCTGGAGGCGCACTACGGGAGGGGGGGGGGTCACGTTATTGGGGGGGGGGAAGGTGGGGGGCATGACGCGCGTTATGGCCCAGAGGGTTGAACAACAACACGCTCGGGTGCCCTCCAGCGGGTGCGCCTCGTAGAGAGCGTTCCAGGGATGCCCGCGTCGTCCCGGAAGCCACCTGCAACGCCTCCTCGTACCTCTGCTCCGTGTTGAGGGCGTGCACCAACTTCGTGTAGGCGGCGCTCATCCCCGCCTCGTGGTCGTCGCCGACCGCCTCCAGGGCGAGGCGGTCCTCGACGCCGAGGCGCTGCATCTGCTCCTCCGAATAACCGCTGGAGACGGCGGGTCCGAAGCCGGCGCCGCCGTCCTCGTCCTCGTCCTCGCAGCCCTCGCCCGCCTGCTCCTGGCGGAACCAAAACCCTGAGATCCGGGCGGTTTCGCCCGTTCTGGGGCCCCGGGACCCTCACAGATCCACCCAGCTCGAACAATTACGCAGGAAGATGAGTTCTACGATTGCGGTCGCGGTTGTTCGCGATGTTGCAATGTTTTGCACGGATCTGAAGGAAGGTGCCGATACAGCTGCTCCGCGGACCTCTTCGGGGCTGCGTTCTGGCCAGGATCTCGAAACGAATGCAGCCATGGCGGCGAGGGCCTCCCAGAAGGCCCAAGAAGGCGAAACGAAGCAAGGGCAGCGGCATCGATAAGATCCGCCGTTGCGAACACAAATTGTTACGTCGCGGCTAGAACCCCATCTTCCTGCGGCGTTCTTCGAGCCGGATGGATGGGCCAGGGACCAGACGAGAATGCCGGCTGGGTGCAAATAATTTTGATCTTATTCGGCGTTTCGACATTTGGCGGAAGGGGGGGGCTGGGTGGGGGGGGGGGCGGGGGGGACCGGACCTCTGCTTAATGCGGCTGTTTGCAACAGTGCGTCATGTGGGGGAGACTCCACCTGCTTGACACAGGCGCCAAAAACAGCCAAGATCTACTCGACAGGGGGCGAGGGGTTGCGAGGGCCCGCGCCGATCGGCAGAGCAAGGAATAAGAAAACTATCACCAGCGGAATTGGTAATCCCACCAGCCCTGAACGACAGGTGGTCTAACGAGATTACTCTCCCCTCTTCCACATCCCCTTCTTCTCCTTCAGGGGGGGGTTCACACCTCCCCCTACCCCCTCCCCTGGACCTGGATGGGGGGTTCCGCGAGGGGTTGGAGGCTCCTCTTTCGGCCATTGGGAGGGCCATTTTCTGCCACCCCTCACGAGGATCGTGGCCCCCGAGGGGGGACGACGATAAAGGAACCCCTTCTTTTGATCGATAGCCTCCAAGATGACCCCAAGCAGGCCTCCAGGGTTCCCAAGAAGGCCCCAAGAGGGCCCAAAGAGAGCTTCAAGATAGCCCCAAGAGGGCCCCAAGACGGCCCCAAAAGCGCCAAAGAGCGCTCCAAGAGAGCCCCAAGAAGCGGTTGGGGGTGGCTGGGTCGGGGACCCCCCCATCATTTGATCGATGGCCCCCAAGATGGTCCCAAGAATCCTTCCAGGGTTACCAAGAGGGGTCCAAGAGGGCCCCAAAAATTCCCAGAGAGCACCAGCAGCAGCAGCAGCCGCAAGAATCCCACCAGCTCTTTTGGCGACAGGTGGTCTAATGAGGGTCTCTTTCCACTTCCACAACCCCTCCTCCCTTCGGGGTGGGGAACCCTCCCCCTCCCCCCCTAAGGGCTTTCGGGAAGGATCGCGAGGTGTCGGAGGCTGCTTATTTCGGCTATTGGGGAGGCCATGATTTGCCACCCCTCACTAGGATCGTGGCCCCCCAGGGGGCGACACAAATCGAGTACCCCCCCTCTTTTGACCGACCGCCTCCGAGATGGCCCCAAGAGACCTCCAGGGCTCCCGAGAGGCCCCCAAGAGGGCCCAAACAGCGCCCCAAAAGCTCCAAGAGGCGTCAAAAAAAAACACGAGAGACCCCCAAGAGGCCCCCGAGCGGCCTCCGAGGGGCCTCAGAGAGCCCGAGATGACCTTCAAGATGGTTCACGATAGCCCAAGCTAGCTACAGATGGCTCCCAAGATGCCCCAAGAGGCCCCGAGACCGCTCCAAGGCGGCTCAAGATGGCCACGGAAACTCGCCAGGATGCCGCCGAGATGCCAAAATCCTTCACTCACGTAGCGCCAACCCATGATTATGGCCTTTATCGCCTTTTTCCCAACCATCCTGTGGTGTTGGGTCCTCGTTTTGAAGAGACAGCGCCCCGCGTTCACTCCTCCTCCCGCTGCCCCCTCCCTCCTGCCATCATCATCACCATCAGCATCACCATCATCATCATCATCATCATCATCATCATCATCATCATCAGCATCATCATCATCATCATCAACATCATCATCATCACCATCATCATCATCATCACATCATCATCATCAACCCCTCACACGTTTCGTGGCCCCATAGGGAGCTCCAGCGAAGGCCCCAGTGGCTGCGCTCCCATGCCCCACCGTCACAATTTCACTACACGCATGGCATAGGGTTTCGTGGCCCCAGGGAGCTCCAGCGAAGGCCCCAGTGGCTGCGCTCCCATGCGCCCACCGCACCCATTTCGGCACACCCCTCACACGTTTCGTGGCCCCACAGGGAGCTCCAGCGAAGGCCCCAGTGGCTGCGCTCCCATGCGCCCACCGCACCCATTTCGGCACACCCATCACACGTTTCGTGGCCCATGGGGAGCTCCAGCGAAGGCCCCAGTGGCTGCGCTCCCATGCGCCCACCGCACCCATTTCGGCACACCCCTCACACGTTTCGTGGCCCCATAGGGAGCTCCAGCGAAGGCCCCAGTGGCTGCGCTCCCATGCGCCCACCGCACCCATTTCGGCACACCCCTCACACGTTTCGTGGCCCCATAGGGAGCTCCAGCGAAGGCCCCAGTGGCTGCGCTCCCATGCGCCCACCGCACCCATTTCTGCACACCCCTCACACGTTTCGTGGCCCCATAGGGAGCTCCAGCGAAGGCCCCAGTGGCTGCGCTCCCATGCGCCCACCGCACAGATTTCGGCACACCCCTCACACGTTTCGTGGCCCCATAGGGAGCTCCAGCGAAGGCCCCAGTGGCTGCGCTCCCATGCGCCCACCGCACCCATTTCGGCACACCCCTCACACGTTTCGTGGCCCCATAGGGAGCTCCAGCGAAGGCCCCAGTGGCTGCGCTCCCATGCGCCCACCGCACAGATTTCGGCACACCCCTCACACGTTTCGTGGCCCCATAGGGCGCTCGAAGGCCCCAGTGGCTGCGCTCCCATGCGCCCACCGCACCCATTTCGCACACCCCTCACACGTTTCGTGGTCCCATGGGGAGCTCCAGCGAAGGCCCCAGCGGCTGCGCTCCCATGCGCCCACCGCACAGATTTCGGCACACCCCTCACACGTTTCGTGGCCCCATAGGGAGCTCCAGCGAAGGCCCCAGTGGCTGCGCTCCCATGCGCCCACCGCACCCATTTCGGCACACCCCTCACACGCTTCGTGGCCCCATAGGGAGCTCCAGCGAAGGCCCCAGTGGCTGCGCTCCCATGCGCCCACGGCACAGATTTCGGCACACCCCTCACACGTTCCGTGGCCCCATAGGGAGCGCCATCGAAGAAGATATTGACAATTGCGGTACTCGCAATTGCATCTGGTTGGGTCCTTCGCCAGGATAATTGTTTTCGTTGGCCTTCCGGGGCGTTAAGATGGCCCCAAATGGCCCAAGGGGGCCCAAGAGAGACCCAAGAGAGCCAAAAAACAGCCCCAAGAGCGCCCAAGAGCGCCCCAAGAGCGCTCCAAGAGGGGCCCAAGAGGCAATTTTTGGTACTCTCGAGAGGCGACGCTACTTGAAACTCCCCCTTTTTTTTTGATCGGCCTCCTTCAAGATGGACCCAAGAGCGCCCCCAAGGCTCTCAAGAGCGCCTCAGCAAGGCCCTAAGAGGCGCCCAAAACGCTTCCAAGAGGCCCCCAAGAGACCCCAAAGAAACCTCAAGAGGAGCCCCGCGGCACCCAAGACGCTCAAAGACGGCCCTGGGCCCGCCAAGATGCCCACAAGACGCTCCACGAGCCTCCAAAAAGCTTCCAAGACACATCCGGGGAGACTCTGAGAGGCAACTCGCCTGGGCATTGCTTCTGGCTGGGCTGGCGGGGATACTTTTTGTCGCAGCTACAGGCCAACGGGTCCGACAGCGTCAGCAGAGTTAGCTCGGGTTACGAACAATGTAATTGCCGACGCGCGCGCCGAGCAAGCGAGCTAAACCTACCGCCGAGGGAAGCAGCTGCGCCGCGACTGAGCTGCGCCGAGGGGTGGAAGCTGCCAGCTGCGGAGGCGGCTGGAATGTTGCAACGTGTGAGTACCATGGGAACTGAATCACCAGGCACGGGAATTAGGCCTCGTCGCCACCGGGCGCCAGAGGACAGGGAAGCAGACCGCCAGGTGACAAGCCAGGCGCCACAAGAAGGCCGAACCACTCCTGCAAAACACGGCGGCCAGTACCCCAGGTGGCCAGCTGACAACCAGAGCCAGGGAAGTGCAAGCACTGCCGGAACTGGTCAAGGCTGGTGGGGGTACTTTTTTGTCAGCGGCCGCAGGCGAGCGCGCCAGCGGCGAATCCAGTCAGAGCGGGGCGCGCAAAGACGAATTAACCTAAAAAGGGGGCCGGGGCCTCACGCAGCACATGGGCGGCGATCCGGCGAGTGGAAAACGCTGGCGGTAGGCTGGATAGCAGTACTGCCAGGGTGCACGCATGCAACGCGTCGAAAGCAGCAGGCGGCCAGGGCATTCGGCGACCAGGGAAAGCTGCGAACGGGAATTAGTTGCAAGGGCACAAGCCCCCGGACTACTGCGAAAGTACAGGGTGGCCGCAGCCAAGTGAACCGACTGTCGGAGGTCGAATTGGGTGCCCAGAACGGGCGTGAGCATCGGCAAGCTGCGAGGTACCAGGGTGGCCGCGGCCAAAAGGGTCCAACAGCAGCAGCACGCAAAGTGCGAAGAGCAGTCAAGCTGCAGCGCGGCCAAAACGGCGCGGGGACACCACGAAAGCGACCGTGGGAAACTCGGGGAACCAAGCCGTGACCGAGGGCCAGACGGGTGCAAGAGGTGGCGCCAGCGAAGTCGCGCACCAGAAGCCCTGAATAGGGAGCACGTGCCCGCAGTCAGCACACCGGTGGTGGCGACAGACGTACACGGACACCTCGGGGAGAACTCCAGTACTGAAACCAGGGGCTGGTGGGAATAGTTTTGATTGGCGGCTCAAAGGACAGATCCAGCGAGCGGGAATAACGTCTGCTGGTGGGAATAATTACCCGAAGCGTCAAGAATTACATGTTTCAAACATAGACATCCGCCGATCTGACTTTTTAAACCGCGGCCCCAAAAGTCCCGACCCCTGCCCCGAACGTCCAGGAAAAACCCTTCGATCGAAAAAAACATGTCTTCAGATCTCTGGGAATGTTGCTTCCCCTGAGATCCGACGTCTCCAAAAATTGAAACGTCGTCAACAAGCGCGTCTGGAGCTCTAGACCCCATCTTTCCGCTCCACTTTTCGAGCTGGATCGATCTGTAAGGGTCCCCGGGCCCGAAATGATGCGACAACGCCCGGCTCGCACAGAACTGAGTCGGCAGGATGTCGCCCCGCCGTCTCGTTTTGCCCGTGCTCCGGGCCGCTGCTGGCGGAGAGCTCGTCCAGGACGCTGCTCGGGGAGGGCGGCGGCGTCCTCGCGCTGGCGGGCCGCCGCGGCGGCGACTTCGGGGCGCGGGCCCGGGGCTCCCGGGGGCCCTTCGTGCGCTCGTCGGCCCACTGGATGGCGCGCAAGGCGTGGCAGCGCTCCTCTCGGCGGCGAGCGGCCCAGACCCCCATCGTCGGGGAGGAGGAGGAGGAGGAGGAGGAGGAGGAGGAGGAGGAGGAGGAGGAGGAGGAGGAGGAGGAGGAGGAGGAGGAGGAGGGGGAGGAGAAGTTGCGAAAAAATCACGACGGCAGGTTGTTCGCTATTGTCTGCCTCCAGGGGCCCTGAACCCGGCCTCGGGATCGTCAAAAAACTACCCAGGATGAGAAACCGGTCCCCGGAAAGGGGTCGAGACCTCTGCGGGTCGACGTTGAGAAAAATCACGACGTCGGGGGTCTGGGGAGGGGGGCATGAGAAGGAGAAGGCTCTCTCAGAAGACGGCGGGACTTCTCAGAAGCCCTCTGGCCCTCTGCAGAGTTTTTTGTGTCTTCGGGGAAGGCTGAGAAAACTTCTCGGAGGGCTGGGGGACTTCCGAGCCTTCTGAGGAGGCCCGCCCCACCTTCACCTCCCCCCATGGGCTCGCCGCAAATCCTCAGCCCAGCGGTGCAGGGATGGGAAGCGCCCGTCGCTCTGGCCCTTGGCGAAGTGCAGCATCTTCCAGGAGGGCCAGCGCTTGCCACGGCGCTCCAGGCAGGCCATGGTGGCCAGCAGCGGTGCCTCGGGGCAGCGGACCTGCGGCAGGGCAGTCTCGTGCTGCGCGAGGTAGTGCACCACCTCCATCGACAGCGGGTAGCGGGAGCGCGCCGTGCCCGGGTCGCGGAGCCGGTGCCCCTCCGCCTCTCCGCGCTGCGGCGTCCAGACGGGCAGCACGGCCGAGGAGTTCACGATCACCTGGACCAGGTCCACGTTCATCACCTCGTGGGGGTTGCAAGCAAGCAAGTGCCGATCGCCGATGATGCCCCTGTTGCCGGGACCCCTCGAGGCCTCTCCGGAGGGCGCGTTCTGACCAGGCTCTCGAGGCGGATCCAGCCGTGGCGACAAGGGGCGGATAGCGGTACCAGGATCCTTTCCTCCCCTGACCTCGGACAGCGCAAGCGCCTGCCGGTGCCCGCCCAGCTCGAACAGCAGGCGGGCCACGATGCCCTTGGGCGACTCCGCGAGAACGTCGAACAGCTTCGTGACCTCCACGTCCTCCTCTGGCAGCTCGCCGAGGCCGTCGCACGAACCCTCGCCGGCTCGGTCCTCGGCGGCGGCGTTCATCGCGAGCTTGATATGGCCCTCCTTCGGCTTGTGCTTCTTCACTTCCTTGGAGGAGCAGAAGCGGCAGAAACATAAACTCTTGGCGGTCCGCTCGGATTTCTCGGGTCGGCGCTGAACTCCCCCCTCCCTGGCGCGCGGAGCGAGCCAGGGGCAGCGCCAGAGGCGTCGCCAGGGGGCCCAGCGCAGATCCGAGAAGTCCGCGCGAGCTCCGACAAGTTCATGCTTATGCCGTCTCTTATTCGACTCCTGAGTCTTCTTCGTCTTGCGAGCCTGTGCGTCCGTGGAGGCCGACCGCATCAGGTCCGCAACCTTCGCCAGATACTCTAGGAATCGCAGGAGGTACTTCGACGCCCCGAGGCCCTCGGCCATCGCCTCGGCATCGTCGCGCTGGTCGCGCGCATCCACGTCTGTCACGGTGGCCTTGGAGCTCTCGTCCTCCTCGCTCGTGAGGCTCTTGATCGCCGAGGACAAGAAATCGACCAGCGTCCGCTGGGACGTGGAGGTGGTCTGCCCTTTCTTCACCAGGTCCACGCTCTCGACCAGGGACAGGATGGCGTGGCGCTGGGAGTGCATCCGGTTCAGGTGCGACTTCAGCAGCGCCGGCTCGGACGGCAGAGTCTCGATGCCCAGGATGATGGACGCCAGCGACGCGCGGCCCTTGAACTCCGCGGGCCGCACCTCCACCAGCACCTGCAGCCGCTCCACCCAGTTCTTGAAGAAGCTGCGCAGCGACGCGGTGATGGGCAGGAGCCCCGGGTCCCCCACGCTCGCCAGGCCCTCGCTGGCGAGGCAGGGGGAGCCTGCGGACACCATAAGGCAGCGATACTGCTGCTCTTCGAGTAGGGGATCGTCTACATAATTGATTTACCCCACACTTAGTTTCTCGTCGAACCCACAGAGAAAAACTCAGAATTATCGGTCGCTGTGCAAAACGCCATCCACGCATTTGTCCTAGAGTCAATGGGGGTTAATGAATGTCGGGGTACATCAATTCTGCAGTCGATCCCCTACTCGAGCCCTAGGGCGACGAGATCTATACATATTATCCACGGCTGCTGCCCCTGCACTTCCTAGGCCAAGGACCGGTGCATACGCCCCACGGCTTGGCCAGGGAGGCGTCGCACGGGCCCAGGAGCTCACCATCGCTCGGACGTCCATTGCCCGTGCATGTTTCGGCTTCATGCGTGCATTGTTTTCGCAAGGTGCACAGACATGCACTTCGACGGTCCCCGCCTAGGAACAGCGCACGCGTCCGAGCGAGGCCAAGGGAAAGGAAGGAAGGCCTGGCCAACGGCGGTGAATGTGAAAGGTGGCGTTTCAAAGCGAATCCAGCGGTGGCGACGAGGCCTCCAGAGGGTCCCACGGAAGGCGAAAATGAGACAAGGGCAGCAGCAGCGGTATTTGATTTTGAGATCCGACGCTGTGAAAACCTCCTAATTTGCGGGAAATCACGACCAGAGCCCCAGACCCCATCTTCTTGCTGCATGTTCCCAGCCCGATCGATCTGTGATGGCCTCGGGACCCGAAGCCGGGCAAAGACGCCCCGTGCGACAAAGAATGCCACGACCAGGGGCCCAGGGCTCCCTCCTCCGAGAGAGCCCTTCTTCAGCAGGTGGGTGCTCAGCTGGCTGAAGGGCGCGGCGGATATGGCGAGGTCCACGTGGACGTAGAACTCCAGCAGCGGCCCGCTGAGCGACAGCAGCATCGCCAGCTCCTGGTCGCGCGGATGTTGGCCGGCGCCGGGCGCCGCGCCCGAGACGCGCTGGATGGCCGATACTCCGCCACCAAGGCCTCGCGCACGCTGGAGCGTGTGAGAACCTTGAGATCCGGGCCTGAGGACTGAGGAGGGGGAAGTGGAAGAGGAGCGAGGAGGAGCGAGGAGCGAGGAGCGAGGAGCGAGGAGCGAGGAGCGAGGAGGGCGAGCGAGGAGGGGCGAGGAGCAAAGCGCCCAATATTCCCAAGGAGGATGAGCGAGTAGGGGCGGGTAGAAGCGGCACCTTTTGCACACCAGGCTCTCTCGCCCGGTTTCAGGCCCCAGGACCATGACAGATCGATCCGGCTTGAAACAGATGCAGCAAAAAGATGGGGTCCAGGACTCAGGTCGTGATTGTTCGCGACGTTGCGATTTGTTCGCAAGCAACGTCGGATCTCAGGGAATGCTCCCCTGCTGTCTGGTGAGGTTTCTGCGCTTTCGAGGGCCGACCCCATGCCAGGATCGCCTCCCAAGTAAAGAACGGCTCCCGAGATGCCCTTGAGGGGCCCCAGAGAAGCTCCAAGGTCCAAGGTGCGCCTTTGACTCGACCTCCTTCTCACCGCGCTGCTGAGCTTGCGCGGTGTCGTGGATTGCCGCAGGCAGCTGGACAACTCCTGAATGTCCCTCCCGAAGGTCTCGGGGCCCAGCTGCTCGTCGAGCTGCTCGTCGCTGAGCGCCTCCAGAAGAACCACCAAACGGCACACGCAGCAGCTCGCGGAGCTCCGCGCGGATTTCTTGGATCGGCGCTGGACCCCGTGCCCTGCGTGCAGAGCGCGCCGGCGGCGGCGATCGAGGCACCGCCATGGGGCCCAACGCAGATCCAAGAAGTCCGCACGGAGCTCCGACGGTCTAGGCGTGTGCAATGTGTTCCTGTTCGAGCGCCTCGTCCAAGTCGGAGTCCCTGTGGCTGTTGCTCAGGCCCTGCCTGAGGTCCTTGAACTTCTCGGCGATGCGCACCGTGGACTCGATGGGTGCCCCTCTGAGGGAGGGGAAGTGCTGGAGCAGCCTGCGTCCGAGGAGGTAGTCGTTCATCTTCAGCGACCTGTGGAGGAGCGTCTCTGGGTCGGACAACATGCGGGGCACGAACGTGGAAGGGTGTTGAGACAGGGGCGTCTCCATGGGCGTGCAGAACTGCTCCAGGGGATGGTCGCCGTGATCAGCAGCTTTGCCTGCCTCTACGCTGGCGCTGGCGCTAGCCGCACCCGCTGCGCTCGCATCGGGAGCGAAGCCTCGGTCGCCGCGCCGGCTCATCTCCTCGAAAAATTCCTCCAGGCACACCTCGCCGACTATCACGGCGCCGACCGCGTGCGCCCACTCCGCGGCGTTGTCCTCCGCGATGGACGTGAGGCCCGCCCGCCGCGTCGGCCGCAGCTGCATGGAGCCCTCCGCGGAGGTGAGCTGGGAGTGGGTGAAGAAGTCCTGGGGGAGCGCAGGGCTGCATTAGCGTGAGCTCGAGGAGGTCCGCGCGGAGCTGTTGGATCTGCGCCGGCCCCGACTCCCTGGCGTGCGGGGCGCGCCAGGGGCGGCGCCGGAGGCGCCACCAGGGTAGCCCCAGCGCCAATCCAGGAAATTCGCGCGGAGCTCCGAGGGTTCATGATTATGACGCTTTCCCTAGAAGCAACGCTTGCACTTAGGGGATCGTGCTCGCCGTCGCCGCCCCGTCGCCGCGTCGTCGCAGCACGTCGTCTAGGCGGGTTGTCAGTCTGGCAGTTCCGTGCTCGCCGTCGCCGCCCCGTCGCAGCCTCGTAGCCGCCCGTCATCTGTGCCTGGTTGTCGGTCTGGTGGCTCCGTGCTCGCCGTCGCCGCCCCGTAGCCGCCCGTCAGATGGGCCTGGTTGTCGGTCTGGTGGCTGCGTGCTCGCCGTCGCCGCCCTGTCGCTGTTGTCGCCACCCCGTCGCCGCCTCACATAGACTGCACCGCATTGATTCTCTTTTCTAAGAAGAGAATAGACTCTACCCCCCCCCCGCGTTATCGGTCCCCCTTTCGGGTATGTAAATCATATATGATTATGACCACATGTCCATCCTAAACATGAATTTACACTATCCCAGGGGGGCCGGGTTCCCCCCCCTGAGGTTCCCTTGTAAAAAACACTATGCGGTGACATATTTGGTCTAACATAGCACTTTTTCGCGAATCCCTTGCAAAAAACACGAAGTGCACACGCGCGCGTCGTCGCGCGCGCATGCCGAAATCCTTCAAAACCTTCGGTGCCGGAAGGATTTCGCAATCGAGTTTCCAAAGAACATACAACAACACTCTTAAGAAAACCATAGGTTTTTCCAGATTTTCACAAAATGCTATTAAACGGGCTTCGCGCGCGCGCATGTCGAAATCTGTCGAACGCCCTTGCGCGTGTGCCGTCGCGAGAATCCTCTGCCAAAAAATGAAACGAAGTGCAGACGCGCGCGTCGTCGCGCGCGTATGCCGAAATCCGTCAAAACCCATCGGTTTCGGAAGGAGTTCAAAATCGTGTGTCCAAAAAAACATACAAAACACCCAAGGTTTCGCAACACGGATTTTCAGCAAAAGCGTGCGCGCGCGCTCTTGCGTCGTCGTCGTTCGTCGTCGCCGTCCTCCCTCCTCCCGCGTCGTCTTCGTCGTCGCCTACGTCGTCCTCTGTCTTTCCTCGTGTTCGTCGTCGTCGTCCTCGTTGGCGTCGTGGTCGTTTCCGTCGTCGTTGTCGCAGTGGTCGTCCTTCCTCCTCTTTCCTCGTCGTCGTCGTCGTCCGTCGTCGGCGTCTCGTCGTCGTCCCTCCAATTTCGTCGCCGTCGTCGTCGTCGTTGTTGTCGTCGTCGTCGTCTTCCTTCCTCCCTCGTCGTTGTCGTCGTCGGCGTCGCCGTTCTTCCTCCTTCTTGGTCGTTCGCGTCGTCGCCGTCCTCCCTCCTCACTCGTCGTTGTCGTCGTTGTCGTCGTTGTCGCCGTCGTCGTCCTCCCTCCTCCCTCGTCGTCTTCGTTGGCGACGTCGTTGTCGTCGTCGTCGTCTTCGTCGTCGTCGTCTGCGTCGTCGTCGTCGTCGGCGTCGTCGGCGTTGTCATCGTCGTCGTCGTCGTCGGCGTCGGCGTCGTCGTCGGTGTCGTCGTCGTCGTGGTCGCGGTCATCGTCGAAGTCGTTGAAAACGTCGTAGGTGTCGTCGTCGTCGGTGGCGGCGGCGCCGTCGTCGTCGTTGTCGCTGTCGTCGTCGGCGTCGGTGTCGTGGCCAAGTGCCATCTGGTACCTACCGTCACGGTCTTGTCCTAAGAGGTATTGCGACCAAGTTGCGGGTGGGAGGGTGGGTTGTTTGCACGAGCAGTGGAGAGGACAGCTTCAAGACGGTCAAAGTGAATGGCACCGCATAGATTGCCCCGCATAGAGCACATATCTTCTCCTTTCAAAAGGAATAACAACATGTACCCCCCACCCCGCCGGGGCTAACGATACACATGTCGAGCTACAATGCACATATGATTCTGCCCTTAGTGGCCCCTGGATTGGATCACCGTTTCCGAACAAGTGTCTCTCGAAAATTGAAACGCCGAAACAACGGCGACCAGAAACGGCAAAAAAACGGCTCCAGGATTGAAGCTGGAACCGAACCAGTAAAACAATGCAACGGAACCGGAAACAGACGGCGTCGGAACCGGTAAAAAAACGGCAAAATGGAACCAATAAAGAAACGGCCCTGTCGTTTCCAAGGCCCACTGAAATTCTGCCCCCATCGCCCATCCGAAATTTGAATACATACCATTCCCGCCAGGCCGGAATTCGGTCCCCCCTCTCATCTTCGGCAAAAAACGGTAAGCGCGCAGCGCGCACTCGTTTCTCACAAATCATCAGTCTCAAAGAGTGCCTGGCACAAGAAAAAACGAAGTGCACACGCGCGCGTGTCGTCGCGCGGGCAAGCCAACATCAGTCGAACAACGATGGCTTTCACAAAAATCTGCGCCCGCGTTCTTGCGATCCCTGTTATATAAAGAAAGGGTTGTTCAACATGTTCATAAATTGTTACCAAGCGGGGCTCTCGCGTGCGCATGTCGAATTCGCTCGAACGCCGCTGCGCACGTACTGTCGCAAGAAGCCTTTGTTCCGAGAAGCTGGGGCGACGTGCGCACGCGCGCGTCGTCGCGCGCGCATGCCGACATCCTGCAAAACAATTGGTTTCGCAAGGGCTTCAAGGACGAATGTCCCGATAAAATAGAAACACACATGGTTTTGCGACATGTTTTATGTCTATATATATATACGCGTTGTCATCACACTCTGCCAAACAGGCCTCTCGCGCCGCATGTCGAACTCATTCGAACGCGTTTGCGCGCATGCTTGGGTGGGCACGACCCGTGTCCAATGAGTTCAGGCGGGCCACTCGCGCGCGTCGGCCGAGCGTGCATGTCGAACTCCATCACAAACGTTTATCGCCGACGCGAGGACATCGTCATCGTTATCGGCGGGCGTGTCAACATCGGCGCCGTCATTGGCCTTGCCGTCGTCATCGCCACCGTCGTCACCATCATCGCTACTCTCATAATCGTGTCTACCGTTGTCGGCGTCGCCATCATCCCGCGCCCGCCCAAGTCACCGACTCGCACTGGAATGCCCGCTGGGAAGCGCCCAACGGTCAGCGCCACCGCGGCCGCGTCGGTCACGCCAAACTAGCTGACCACTGTGCGCGCGAGCGTGCGCGGGCTAGCGCGGACGCATAGATGCACCCGCCAACGCCAAGCACTCATCGCAATCGCCGCCGCATGGGTTTTGCAAACCAAGTTGCGGGTAGGTGGGTGGAATGTTTGCAAGAGCATGGGACGTGTCAAGTCGTTTGCAAAAATCAGTTGCTCTACGCCGAGATTGCACCACGTGCGTTGCACCACGTGGATTGCACCAGGTGGTTTGCGCGGCATAGAGCTTCCTTTTCTATAAAAAAAATGGACTCTACCCCCCCCCCCGGGATATCGGCGTCCCTTTTTGTGCTGCGCTGTAAATATGATTCTGCCCCATCGTCCATCCGAACTATGAATTCGTAGAATCCCAGCCAGGCCGCATCGACACCCCACGCCATGCTCTGCAACAAAATACGACGCGCGCGCACTCGTTCATCAACAATCACCAGCGCGAAAGAATCCCTTGCCAACGAAAAAAACATACGAAGTGCACGCGCGCGAGTCGTCGCGCGCGCATGCCGAAATCTGCAAACAAAAACCCATGCGGTTCCAGAGGGAATTCAAAATCGAGCACCCAAAAAAATACACAAACGAACGGTTTCGCAACATCAGTTTTCAAAAAAGCTTGCGCTCGCGCTGTTGCAAATTATTGGGGAAACCATTGGTTTTTTTACATTTCAAACAATGTGATCAAACGGACTTCGAGCGAGCGCATGTCGAAATCGTTCGAGCGCCCTTGCGCGCGTGCCGTCGCGAGAGCCAATTGGCAAAACATGGGGCGAGGTGCACGCGCGCGCGCCGTCGCGCGCATGCGGGAACCTGTCATAAACCTTCGGTTTCGCAACGAGGTCAAGACCGAGTGCCCCGAAAGCATACACACATGGTTTTGCAACATCGTTTCTCTCTTCGCGCCGCGCGCCAGCAGCATTCGCACACCCGCGCGCGCGTGCTGGGGGGGGCACGAGCCGAATCAAACAAAAACATGCGGGCCACTCTCGCGTTTCGGCCCGCGCGCACGTCGAACTCTTCCCAGAGCCTTCACCGCCGACGCGAGGACGCCGTCATCGCTATTGGCACGATCAGCATCCGCGCCCGCAGCGGCCGCGCCTTCGTCGTTGTCGACATCGTCACCAGCAGCGCTAGTATCATCATCGCGTCTCCCGTAATCGACGTTGCCAGGATACGTCGCCCGCCCAAGTCGCCGACTCGCGGTGAAGCGCCTGCTGGAGCGCGCCCAAAAGTCAACGCCACCGCGGCCGCGTCGGCCACGCCGACTTAGCGGGCCGCTGCGAGCGCGCTTGGGTTGGCGCGGCCGCGAAGATGCACCAGCCAACGCCAAGCACGCATCGCAATCGTTACCGCATGGGTTTTGCAAGCCAAGTTGCGGGTGGGTGGGTGGGGCGTTTGCAAGAGCATGGGATGTGCCAACTCGGTCGTTAGAACCAATCGCACCGCATAGATTGCACCAAAGGCACTGCGCAACATAGATCGCATCACATCGATTCTCTTTACTGAAACAAAATAGACACTCCCCCAGGGTGATCGACCCCCCTTTTCGCAATGCAATGCACATGCGGTTCTGCCCTATCGTCCATCCAGAATATGGAGTCTGACCAACCCAGCCGAGCCGGCATCGACGCCCCCCCCCGCCGCCGACTGCGAAAAAATATGATGCACGCGCACTTGTTCATCGCAAAATATCAGATTTCAATCATCCTTGGCAAAAAACGGAACGAAGTGCACACGCGCGCGTCGTCGCGCGCGCATGCCGTAAACCTTCAAAACCTGCGGTGTTGGAAGAACTGCAGAAACGAGTGCAAAACTTCAAAAAAAAAAAAAAAAAAAAAAAAACACAATCATAGGTAACAAAAGGTTCCGCAGCGCGGGTTTTCAACAACTATAGAAAGAACGTGCGCGCATGCTCTTGCGAATTCGCAAGGAACCATTTGTTTTTTCACTTTCCTCCGAGAATACGACCAAACGGGCTCCGCGCGCGCTCGCGTCGAAATCGTTCGAACGCCCGTGCGCGGGTGCCGTCGCGAGAATCCATTGCAACAAATGAGACGAAGTGCACTTGCGCGCGTCGTCGCGCGCGTTGCGCCGCATGCCAACATCATTCGCACGCCCTTGAGCGCGCGCTGGGGAGGGGGGGGGGGGCACGATCCGTGTCAAACGAAAACATGCGGGCCGCTCTCGCGCGTCGGCCGCGCGCGCATGTCGAACTCTTTCCAAAACCTTCATCGCCGACGCGAGGACGCCGTCGTCGTAGCCGGCGTGATCAGCATCGGCGCCCGCACTTGCCGCGCCTTCGTCGGTGCGAACATCGTCACCAGCATCGCTAGTATCATCATCGCGTCTACCGTAGTCGGCGTTGCCATGGTACCGCGCCAGCCCAAGTAGCCGACTCGCAGAGAAGTGCCCGCTGGGGTGCGCCCAACGGTCAGCGCCACCGCGGCCGCGCCGGAGGCGCCAAACTGGCTGGCCGCTGCGCGTGCGTGCTAGGGCTGGCGCGGCCGCAGAGATGCACCAGCAAACGCCAAGCATGCATTGCGATGTTATGTTTACTCTGCACACCTGTCCATCCGAAATATGAATTCATACTATCCCAGCCAGGCCGGCATCACTCCCCCCCCGCCATCCTCTGCAACAGATACTATGCGCGCACTCTCGTTTATCAAAGATCATAAATTCTCAAAAACCCGTTGCGCAAAAAATGACGAAGTGCACACGCGCGCGTCATCGCGCGCGCATGCCGAAATCCTTCAAGAACCTTCGGTTTCGGAAAGGTTCCAAAATCGAGTTTCCCAAAAGCAAACAAAAACACATGGTTTCGCAACGCTGGGTTTTCAAAAAACCCTTACGCGCGCGTTCTTGCGAAATCTGAAAAGAAAACCATCGGTTGTTCGAGATGTTCGAAAAATATTACTAAACGGGCTTCGCGCGCGCGCCGTCGCGAGAATCCGCTGCAAAAAACAAAACGAAGTGCAGACGCGCGCGTCGTCGCGCGCGCATGCCGAAATCCTTACAACAATCTTCGATTCCGGAAGGATTTCAAAGCCGTGCGTCCAAAAAAACATGCACAAAAACAAAGTTCCTCAACACGGTTTTTCAACAAAAGCGCGCGCGCGCTCTTGCGTCGTCGTCGTCGTCGTCGTCGCCGTCCTCCCTCCTCCCTCGTCGTCGTCGTAGTCGTCGCCGTCGTCGTCCTCTGTCTTTCCTCGTCGTCGTCTTGGCGTCGTCGCCGTTTCCGTCGTCGTTGTCGCCGTGGTCGTCCTTCCTCCCTCGTCGTCTTCGTCGGCGTTTCCCGTTGTCCCTCCTATTTCGTCGCCGCTGTCGTCGTCGTCGTCGTCATCCCTTCTCCCTCGTCGTTGTCGTCGTCGCCGTCGTCGTCCTCCCTCTTCCCTCGTCGTCGTCGTCTTCGTTGGCGGCGTCGTCGTCGTCTTCGTCGTCTTCGTCGTCGTCGTCGTCGGCGTCGTCGTCGACGTCGTCGTCGTCGACGGCGTCGTCGCCGCCGTCGTCGTTGTCATCGTCGTCGTCGTCGTCAGTGTCGGCGTCGTCGTCGTCGTCGTCGTCGGTGTTGTCGTCGTCGTCGTTGTCGTCGTCGTTGAAGTCGTTGGAGACGTCGTCGGTGTGGTCGTAGGCGGCCAAGTTGCGGGTGAGAGGGTGGGATATTTGCACGAGCACTAGAGAGGACATCTTCAAGTTGAGCAAATAATTCAATCTCCTTTCTGGAAATGGACTCTACCCCCCCAGGCGTTATCGCCCCCCTTTCGGGAATGTAAATCATATATGGTAATGACCACATGTCCATCCGAAATATGAATTTACACTGTCCCAGGGAGGCCGGTATCGCTACCACTGAGGTTCCCTGTGTTGTTCAAACATCAAACTTGTGCGCGAATCCCCTGCAAAAAAAAAAAAAAAAAAAAAAAAAAAAAGTGCACACGCGCGCGTCGTCGCGCGCGCATGCCGAAATCCTTCAAAAACCTTCGGTCTCGGAGAAATTTCGCAATCGAGTTTCCGAAACAACATACCAAAACACAAGGTTCGCAACACTGATTTGCTAAGAAAGTTTGCGCGCGAGCTCTTGCGAAATCTTAAGAAATTTATAAGCTTTTCAAAATTTTCACCAAATGCTACCAAACGGGCTTCGCGCGCGCATGTCGAAATCTGTAGGACGCCCTTGCGCGTGTGCCGTCGCGAGAATCCTCTGCAAAAAACAAGACGAAGTGCAGACGCTCGTCGCGCGCGTACGCCGAAATCCTTCAAAACCCATCGGTTTCGGAAGGAATTCAAAATCGTGTCCAAAAAAACCTGCAAAAAACATGTGGTTTCGCAACACGGATGTTCAACAAAAGCGTGCGCGCGCGCTCTTGCGTCGTCGTCGTCGTCGTCGTCGCCGTCCTCCCTCCTCCCGCGTCGTCGTCGTCGCCTACGTCGTCCTCTGTCTTTCCTCGTGTTCGTCGTCGTCCTCCTCTTTGGCGTCGTGGTCGTCGTCGTTGTCGCCGTGGTCGTCCTTCCTCCTCCTCCCTCGTCGTCGTCCGTCGTCGGCGTCTCGTCGTCGTCCCTCCTATTTCGTCGCCGTCGTCGTCGTCGTCGTCGTCGTCGTTGTCGTCGTCTTCCCTCCCCCCTCGTCGTTGTCGAAGTCGGCGTCGCCGTCCTTCCTCCTTCATCGTCGTTCGCGTCGTCGCCGTCCTCCCTCCTCCCTCGTCGTCGTCGTTGTCGTCGTTGTCGCCGTCGTCGTCCTCCCTCCTCCCTCGTCGTCGTCTACGTTGGCGACGTTGTCGTCGTTTTCGTCGTCGTCGGCGTCGGCGACGTCGTCTTCGTCATCGTCGGCGTCGGCGTCGTCGGCGTTGCCGCCGTCGTCGTCGTCGTCGTCGTCGTCGGCGTCGTTGACGTCGTCGTCTTCGTCGGTGTCGTCGTTGTCGTCGTCGTCGGCGTCGTCATCGTCGTCGTCGTTGTCATCGTCGTCGTCGTCGGCGGCGTCGGCGTTGTCGTCGTCGTCGTCGGTGTCGTCGTCGGTGTCGTCGTCGTCGTCGTTGTCGGCGTCGTCGAAGTCGTTGGAGACGACGTCGGTGTCGTTGTAGTCGTTGTCGGCGGCGTCGTCGTCGTCGTTGTCGCTGTCGTCGTCGGTGTCGCTGTCGTTGCCAAGTGCCATTTGGTATCCAACGCCACGGTCTTAAGAGATTTTGCAAGCCAAGTTGCGGGTGGGTGGGTGGGATGTTTGCGCGAGCACTGGAGGCGGTCAAGCGCGGTGCAGGGTAATTAGTCAATTTCCCCGCATGGATTGCACCACATAAGTTCCCATACCCAAAAGAGTATTAGGATCGACCCCACCCACCCCCCGACTGAACCGCTCACCGTTCGTATTGCAATGAACACGGGATTATGCCCCATCGTCCTTTCGAACAATAAACTCATATCATATCAGCCAAACCGGTTCCTGAGATAACCATACGGCCCAACGGGCCGTTCGCGCCACATGTCGACATCATTCGAACGCCCTTGCGCGCGCACTGGGGGGCACGACCCGTGTCACATAAGCTCACGCGGGCCACTCGCGCGCGTCGGCCGCCCGCGCACGCCGAACTCCTTCCAAAACCTTCACCAACGACGCGAGGACGCCGTCATCGTCGCCGGCGTGATCAACATCGGCGCCGTCACTGGCCGTGCCGTCGCCATGGTCATCATCGCCAGCAGCGTCGCTACTATCATCAGCGTGTCTACCGTTGTCGACGTTGCAATGCTACCGCGCCCGCCCAAGTGGCCGACTCGCACTCAAGTGCCCGCTGGGACGTGCCCAGAAGGCAGCACCACCGCAGCCGCGTCGATCGCGCAAAACTAGCTGGCCGCTGCGCGCGCAAGCATGCACGGGCCAGCGCGGCCGCAGAGATGCCTGAGCCAACACCAAGCACTCATCGCAATCGCCGCCGCATGGGCTTTGCACACCAAATTGCGGGTGGGTGGGTGGAATGATTGCGCGAGCAGTGGAGCTGACAAGTGCGAGCTCCACAAACGAATTGCACCACGTAGATTGCCCCGCAAATATTGGACATCGTATATTGCGGCGTAGATTGCACACGATAGAACACACGACAAATATTTGAACGACATAGATGACACAACATAGGTCGCACCACACAATTTACCCCCACATATATTGCGCCGCATATATTGCACCACATAGACTGCACTACCAACGTAGATCTACAAATATTGCACAACCTATGTTGCTAAACGCCCACACTTTGGGGTCCACGCTGGCTAATGGTTACCATCTCCTTCGACTAGAGAAACACGTATAAGCACCCCGACAAGCGAACCCATTGAGCAAACGCACTGAAGGAAATAATCGAACAGGGAACAGCTGTCCAGTGCACACCCAGGGCCGCCTAGTAAACGCCAATTGGGGTCGGGGTGGTGTTTTCCTGCCAAGACGACCAAAGAGGCCCCCAAGATCGCCCCGAGACGGCCCAAGAGGCCCCCAAGAGGGTCCCCTAATGGCCGAAGAGGGCCCCAAGACGGCCCAAGACGCCTCCAAGACGGCCCAAGAGCCCCCAAGACGCTCCAGGAGAGTGCCCAGACGGGGCACCCGAACGGACATTTCGAGCCCTCAGCCCCAAGAGGCCCCCAAGAGGCCCCGAAGAAGCCCCAAGAGGCCCCAAGAGGCTCCAAGAGTGCCTCGAGACGGCGCAAGAGGAGCCCTGGACGGCCCAAGACGGCCTCAAGAGAGCCCCAGGCTGTCCCAAGAAAGCCTCTGGCCTCCTCCTCTTCCTTCTCCTCCTCCTCCTCCTCCTCCCCCCCCCCTCTGCTCCCCCTCCTCCTGCTCTCCTCTGCCTCCTTCTCCTCCTCTAGCTTCTCCTCCACACCCTTCTCCCCCCTCCTCCACCCTTCCTCCACCTCCCACTCATCCTCCTCCCCCTGCCCCCCCTCGTTTTCATCTTCGTCGTTCTCGCGGTCGGCGGCACCGGCCGTAAGGCCTTCGCAATAATCGAACAGGGAATAGCTGTCCAGTACACACCCAGGGCCGCCTAGTAAACGCCACTTGGGGTCGGGGTGGTGTTTTCCTCCCTTGATTGAAGTCCTTCAGGCTAATGAAGATGCGCCAGATCGTCTCCTGCGTGAACTGGAAGAGGTTCCGGATGATACCACGCAGCTGCTCGGCGGAGGCCTCCGGCAACCCGTCGGAGGTACCCTCCTGGGCGACCAGGGCCTGCAGATGGTGCCTCAGCAGCGCCAGCAGCGACAGCATCACGCCGGGGGGAACCAGGAAATCGGAGGCGGCCTCTGCGCCGGAGGGCGGAGGCTGCGCCGCGGCCGCCGAGCCGCGCATGGTCCCGTCGTGCTGCAGGTAGCGCCGCCGCATGAAACACAGAGAGGAGATGATCAGGAATATGGACACCTTCAGCGGGGTGCGCTCTATGGAGCTGATGAGGCGGTTTAGCTCGTTCATCCCCTCCTCTATGACCTGCCTGCCCGGCATGACGCTGTCAAACGAGACGGCCTTCGCCCCCGCAGCGGGCACGCAGCGCTCAACCAGGTAGGTGGCACAGCGCACCGTGTAGTAGCAGCGGGCGAGGTCGAGGTCGTAGGAATGCTCCATCGCTGCGGCAGCCTGCCGCAGGGGCGGCAGCGACTGCAGCGCGGACAGCAGCGTGTGGCTCTCCACCATCGGCAGGTCCGGCCGCATCACGTAGAGAATGCTGTGCGACTTCACCCTGTTCAGCACGTCGGCGGCCACCAGCGCCAGCGGCCTCGCATCTGGCTCCGAGCCCTGCTCCTGCGCGGCGCCGACGCCGGCGGACGGGGGCGCGGGTTCCTTCCTGCGGGCCCCGGGGCCGCCGCCCCGCTCGTGGGCGCTAGCGCGGTACCCGGGCAACTTCTCCAGCTCGGCCTGGCCTTGCGCGCTGCGGCTATCCTCCTTGAGCTTGGAGATCCACCAGGAGACGCTCAGGCGGTAGTTCAGGACCTCCACCCAGTGGTCCACGAGCTGGTCCCCGGTCCTGCTCGGGTCCTCCCGGGTCTCCTCGGTGTAGCTCTTCCAGAGCGTGTCCAGCAGGCTCTGGCGGCTCCCGACGTCCCCGTCGAACTCCGGCCAGCACAGCAGCACCACCAGCGGCTTCAGCTGCGGGAAGGGGGCGAGCAGCCACGCCGCCGCGCAGAAGTCGTGCTGCCGGATGAACTTCACCGCGGCGTGCACGACGTACTCGAGGCAGTGCACTCCGGCCACGCGCACGAACTCGAAGTACGCGTCCCAGAAGGTGATGGGCGGCGCCTTGAACAGGTACGCGTCGGCGTCCGAGGGCTCCAGCAGCTCGAAGGCGGGCGGCAGGGGGCTCTGCGCCGCCTTCAGCCGGAGCAGCTCGTCCTCAAGGACGCTGAAGAGCCGGAGGGCCGTCTGGGTACCGCCTGCGCCAGACTCGTGGGTCAGCAGCGCCTCGTAGATCTGCGTGCGGTGCAAGAACGCGTTGCGGGCCGCCTCTGCAGGCCCGTCGGCATCCCAGCCGTCAGCGCCGCCCACGCTGACAGCGCTGAGCTCGGCCTTGGCGCGAGGGCGGTCGCCCGCTGCCTGCCACGCGACTCCGCCGGGCTGGCCGCCGCCGCCCTCTGCCCCGTTCGCACCCTCGCTGTGGAACTGGTGGCGGCCGCCGTCGCTGCCGCGCGGGGCGGCGCCGAGGTCCTCCTGCAGGGCGTCGTCCTCGATGCTCTTCTCGCCGCGGATCCGGTTGAGGAACTTGCTGAACCTGTGGGCCGACGAGCGCGCTGCGGCGCCGCCGCCGGCGCCGGCTGCTCCGTAGGCTTCCTCTGCGGCGCCCCTGGTCCGCGCCGCGAGCAGCTGCCGCAGGTGCTCCCACGGCTTGGTGCCGGTGCCGCCCTCGGCCGGCAGGGCCTGCGCGAAGATCTCCGCGAGCGTACGGGCAGCAGCTGCGGTGCTTGCGCCGGCGGTGCTCCCCGTCACCGCGACGCCCGCGGGGCCCGCCTGGGCGCCCAGGTGCGGGCCGTCGGGCCCAGTGGCAGGGGCGCCTCCGTCGCCCTCGCCACCTTCTGGAGGGCCCCCGCCGGCCTCCTGGGCACCCAGAGTGCCCGGCGGGGCGCTGGGCCCGCCGAGGGTCCCAGGCCCGACGCCAGCGCCGACCGCGCCCGTGCCGACCACGCCCGAGCCGACCACTGCCGAGGCGAGGTTGCCAACGACAGACGCGCCGCTGTCGGCGGCCACGCTTGGGCCGGCACCTGTGGCCGCGGTCGCGCTCAGCGTCGACGTCGCCATGGAGACGAGCCCCTGAAGCCGTGCGTGCAGCGCCGGCGTCGGGCGGATGTCCGAGACGACCACGACCAGCAGCACGCTGAAGAGCTCCAGTAGCGGCTGCGGGCTCCCGATCGCGTCGCTGACCTCCAAGAACTTCAGGTACCGCCACGCGTCACCTTTCAGGGATTGGAGGAGCGAGTCCGCGGTGAGCCCGAGGCACATCTGCTGGATGCGCCGCGCGGTGGTGAGCGCCGCTGCGCACCCTGGGGGCGCAAGCGCTCGCCCGACGCAGCGCCCGAGCAGCGGCTGGCTCTTGCAGAGGTCGTAGAGCTGCTGCACGGCGGCCTTGGAGAGGCTGGCGTTGCCGCTGGCGAGGTGATCCACCTGCTCGTGCCTTATGCAAAGGGCATCTATACTTCACCACCTCGTCCGGCCAGGGCCATCGTGGGCCCTGGCATGGTGCACACGCCCTCCTGGCCAAGGAGGTTTACACACCACCCTGGGGACCAGGATGTCCGTGGCCAGAGACGGTGGATGGTGGTGTATAGATGCTTCCTGCGGGTGCCTGTCTGTGGTGTGCGCAGGCAAGAAGTTCACGTACGGAGAGACCTGGTTAGTCACCTGGAGCAGCGACAGCGCTGGCAGCTTGAACGAGTACGGCACCTGCATCTCTGGAGGGAGGTCCTCCTCCTGCCCTGTGGCACACAGCAGGCCGGCGTGGTATGCGCGAAGCTCGCTGGCCACCTCGGCGGTGAGAGCCTGAGCCTGGATGGCTGCGCCGTCGAGCAGCGCCTGGGCGATCAGCACATCGAACTCGAGCCGCTTCAGCAGCCACGGCGGCAGCTGCGCTGGCCGTTTCATGTGTGTCTCCACGAGGTCCTGAAAGTCGATGAGGCACATCCATGTCACGTGCGCAGAAGAGGGCGCGAAGACGGAGCACAGCCAGTGCTTCGGGGGCCCGTGCCAGATGATGGTCTTCACGATGCGCAGGGCCCGCGCGAGGCTGCGGCTGGCCACGATGCGGAGCAGCGCGCGGGCCAGCTCCGCCTGGCCCAGCGAATAGTAGTTGCACATGCACGTGACCAACTTGCTGTCATCGTTCTCGAGCAGGAACGGGCAGCGGCTCCCCTCGTCCACCATGGCCCTCCACCGCCGCTATAGCCCGGCAGCGCCCCGAAGGGCGCAGGGGCTCACGCCGCCCTGCGCGCACTTGTCCGCCTGTCCAGGCCGGGGAGACCGGGGGGCGGGCACGGCTCGGGCGTGGCGGGCTGCGGCTGCGCGCTGCCTTGAGCCATGGGCTACAGGCCCACACGAGGCCAGCCCCTTCGATCTCCTCTTCCACGCCGCGACACCCACGTGCCGTCCACATCACAGGCCAAGCGACAAGACATCGCGAAGCAGATCCGAAACCCCAATCGAGAGGGGCGAAAGCCGATGCTGCACGATGCAGCGCGGTAGCGCCCAGGCCACAGCAGCGACCCAAAAGTAGTTACTGTCGTAGCACATCACCAAACGGGACGGCAACTGCATGGAAGGGGAGGCCCTGTCTGGAACAAGTCACATGAGCTTACAGAAACCTTTGAAATGTGCAGAGGTCTTCAGCAACCCGCAGACGCCCCAACGGCTGCACGAGGGGCCCATGCGAGCCCAAGGAAGGGCCGGAGAGCCTGCGGGCGTCCCTGAGAATGAAACCTGCGGCGCCCTCAGAAGCCTTAGTTGTGTCTACTCTGGCCTCTCTGACCGAGTCGCGATGCAAGTAAGCATACTGAAAGCACAACACTCCTGCCACAAAAAGTTGACAGGCGGCATTGCCCTTCAACAGCGAATTTCCAAATAGTCCTTGCACTACAAGCTCGGACAATTTTCTTCGAACACCACACCAAGCCTCAATAGCACCCGAAAGACAAATGTGGGAGGGCCTTAGTAAGCAACTGGACCTTCCGCGGGCATGACCCGACCCCCGCAAGGGCGGCCCGATCCCCGCGAGCCGCCCAAGGGCAAGGGCGGGTTGCCCGCGCGCGCTGCACGAGCACTTGAAAAAAAACGAGCTGCGACTCATTATCCCGCGGGGCGGGCGAGCTACCAGCGGGCAGACGCCAGCCGTTCCGAACATCGCGAATATAAAAACATATACGCAACAAACTGCACGATAACGCGCGAAAGCGGACCGTATACAAAAAATACAAAATCTGTGCCACATACGGCAGGAGATTGACAACTGCACAAAAACACAAACAAACAGGGAATGCGCGAAAACTAAACGACCACCACAACAAAGCGCGAGAAGAGCGCGCAAAGGCACGACAGAACACTGCAAAGGCATGAGAAAAACACAAAAACGCGCGAACAAGGCACGGAATTACATTCAAACGCGAAAAGAACTCAAAACAAAGGATAGAAACACGGACAGGGCAAGAAACAGCTCCAAACAGCACGGAGACGGTGCGACAAAACACGAATAGTGTACGACACAGGGAAGAAAAAACTAAGCACTAACACGGCACGAAAAAACACGAAGCAGCACGGAAACCACGACAAACAACCAAAAATCAAAAATAACAAACAAACAAAAAAAAAAAAAACTGACCAAACAACACCAAAACACACAAACAAAAGACCAAACACACACCAAAACGCACAGCACATCATCAACAAGAAACCAAACTGCACCAAAAATAATCAAAAACACCTACGAGGCAATAGAACGCACTAAACAGTCGCCAAAACGCAATAGCAAGTACAAGCAAAGCACACAAACACACCCAACATCACCAAACAAACATCAACACGCAACAAAAAAACAACAAAACACCACAACGCTCCAAAAAAGCAACAAAAAACACACCAACACACACAACCACACACACACACACAAACACACACACACACACAAAAAAAACATATAACTCACTATAGATCACCCAAAAGGTAGCAACACGCACCAGCAATCACCAAAACGGGACCACCACGCACCAAAAACTAGCAACAAGGCACCAAGACGCACCAAAAAGCACCAACAAACAACCAACACACATCAATTACCACCAAAAAACACAAATGTGCAATAGACAAAACCAAAAAAAACAAATACCACCAAGAAACACCAACAAAAACTCCAACACGTACCAAACACTACCAAAAAAAGGGTCCCAGGCGCACCAACAATCAGCAAAGAGAACACCCAAACACACCACAAGACACAAAAAGGCACAGAAGCGCACAAACAAAAACAATTCAAAGACCACGCACCCAAAAGCACAAAACATACACCAAAACGCTGATGCCTATATTTAAAATATATTCACATCAAAACGCAAACACACACACACACAAACACACACACACACAACACAAACACACACAACAACAACAACAACAACAACAACAACAACAACAACAACAACAACAAATGCCCCAGGGGGGCCTTGACGAGCGCCAGTCTGGCGCTCGCCGCGCAAAACTGCCTGTCGGGCGCTGCCGCGCCCCGACGATGGGCGCGGCGCGCAGCAAGGCAGCGCAGCGCAGCTCGAGGCTGCACGCCGTTGCCGCTTGCGGGCGCAGCTACACCCGACAGACGATGCGCGGCCGCGCTCTGGCGCGCGCGGCAGTGCGAGGCGGGAGCGGGAAGACCGCCCGACGCCAGAGCGAACCGCCCAGAAAGGCATGACCCTGCGCCGCGCGGCGCAGGGCTGGGCCCAAAGCCCCGCGCGCCCGACGAAGGCGCAGCGCTTCTCGCGGCGCGCTCCTCCGCCCCCCGCGCGTCGCGCGCGCGGCCGCGCAAGCCGCCGCGTGCCGCGCGCGTGGCGGGGCACCCGAAGGCATTCTTGCCCCCGCGCAACGCGCGCAGCGCGCTCCAACACAAATGCCCCAGGCGCCCCTTGACGAGTGCCAGTCTGGCGCTCTCCGCGCCAACCTGCCTGTCGAGCGCTGCCGCGCCGCGACGATGGGCGCGGCGCGCAGCGGGGCAGCGCAGCGCAGCTCGAGGACGCCGCGCCGCGCGCTGCTGCCGCGCGCGGGCGCGGCTGCATCTAATGCCGAAGCGGCCGCGCTCGCGCGCACGGCGCCGCGCCGCGCAGCGCGCGGCGCCCGCTGCCCGACCCGGCGCGCGGATCGCAGCGCAGCAAGCGAACGCGGCCTGGCAAGGTCCCTGATGCGAGAGACGCAGAGCGCGCGGGCGCGCCCGCGGCTGCGGCGCGCGGTCGGATCCTGGGCCGAGGCGCAGAACGCGCCGAGATGTGCGCCGGCGTCCGGTTGTGCCCGCGGCGGCGTGCCAGCGCGCGGGCGGATGCTGCGCCTTGCTCGTCTTCGCCCCCGCTCGCCGCGGCCGCCGCTTCGAGCGCGGCCGCGGGCTCGGCGCGGTCGAACGGCAGGTGCGAACCTTGGCGCGACGCGGCGTCGCGCCGCTGTCTGGCGGCGAGAACCTCACTCAAACTACCGCCGCCGCGCAGCATGTCGAGCGCAGGCCCGCGACGAGCGTCGCGCGCGTCGAACGCGCCAGCGTCGGGCGCGCCGCGCGCGCAAAGGCAATCCCTGAAAACCGCGATCGCGCAGCCCGGGCGCAGGCCGGTGAAAGACCGGCCCCCGGGGGGCAGCGACTGATAGGAAGTGCCGAGCACGCGAATTGGACAGGTGGCCGCGCGGGCCGAGCACCGGCGCGCGCGGCTCATCGCTGGGCAGCCCTGCCTCAGATTCTTGCGTGAGTGAGGGGGCGGCGGGGACGTCTGCAGCCTGCGGGGCTCTGAAGAAGCCCGCCGCAAGCGCCTCATTCTGAAATTGCACAACAAGCTCGCCGCAGGTGCCGGTTTTTCGTTAAAGCAATGTGGGTGGGTCGCGGGACGAGTCGCGGGTGGGTCGCGGGTGGGTCGCGGATGGGTCGAGGGTGGGTCGCCGGTGGGTCGCGGTTGGGTCGCGGGTGGGTTGCGTGTTGGGTCGCGGGCGGGTCGCAGGGTGGGTCGCGGGGTGGGTCGCAGGTGAGTCGCGGGTAGGACGACGACAACAAACAAGCAAACAAACAACAACAACGCAATGAGCAGAATCCTCACTACGGATCCCCACTTCAGCCACGCACCCAGGGAGAATGAATGACCGATCGGCCCCCTCACACTGATATGCACGGTTGGGTAACATCCGATATGGTCGCCATGCGGTCTCAACACGCAGTAGGATGTGTCGCGTTTTCTTCGACACTGAACGTTTAATTAATACACACACACACGTCGTGGTGGGCGTGTACAAATCGAAATGATGGCACGGCGTCATGAATACCCATTGTGGTGCACATGTAACACAACTGCGCTACAAAATAGCGGCCGGTATAGGCGTGGCAGTTCCCAACACGCTGTGGATCGGCATGGATGCGGCGGCGGAGAAAACCTGCTCCGAGGCTGTAGGGGAACAGGAAGGGAAGAGGAGGCCGAGGAAACCATGAGAGCCAATCGAAGTCCATCGGGGTCCCCTAGGCTGTTCAGGAATCCCTCGCAGGCCAGGCGGGGCCCACAGAGTCTCCTACGGATCCTCAGGGACCTGCGGCTGGCGCTGAGAGACCCAGGGAAGGAGCCCAAGGGAAATGCGCGCAAAAGCGAAGGTGGACCAGCAACGCTGTGCTCGCTCCACAACCGCGAGAAAGGCGGTGGCGTGCGCCACGCGGAGCCCCTGGCTCCGAGAAGCGAGGGGTCACCCGAACGAAACAACGACCCGAATACTTACCAAGGAGCATTTTGAAAATGAGTCGAGTGGACCTTGAACTACGCACGGTGGAGGATTTAGATAAGGATACCTTCGATAAGGAACCCAGGGTCCCGCGACCGATGGGCGGCCAAACGCGGGCCACCCACCTCGCCTTGAAACAATGAGGAATGCGCCGGGGTCTGGACCTCAGGAAGACGTTCCTTATCAAATGCCGCCGCCGTGCCCAGGCCCACATGGGGCGAGAACATCGTGCCCACGCCTCTAGGACGACACCGGGCGACGCGCGCCATCCGCCCCCACGGGGCCCGCTGCCCTCAGCCGCCGCGACAACGTGATGTCCCAGATAAGAGCGCACAAAACGTCCGGAGCAATTTCGCGGAACCCAACATGAAGTTACCAGTTTGAGTCGCTGGTGGCAAAATCAAGAGCCAGCCGGCGCGTCCCAAAAATACACTCGCCTGACGGCATCGGACCAGACCAAAAAAAGGTGGGATTAGAAGAAGGAATTCACGAATCAGCTAAGGCAGCTGGTTTTCCCGGCGCCTCCTGGCGCTGGAGGCGGCCATACATCAAGGACCTGCTTCGGGGCCGAAGCCAGCTGCACGCATGGATACAACCGAAGCGCTGTCACAAGGAGCCATACATCAGGAACGAAACTCTCTTGTTCCCATAAGTCAAACTTCGATTTCCCATCAAAAACCGAAGGACAATCTAAGACAAACAATACAACAATTAAGGAACACTGGGCCCCTCCCCAACGGAAGAAGTTCCTTCTTCAGCGGCCCGGCTGTATTTTCCCACCCCTCCCCTTCACGGTCACCCCCGTTCGTCTGCCCCGACAGCACTGCGGGAGGAGAGGGCGGGAGCCAACGCTGACCAGAACACGAAGGACAACGACCCCCATGGAGAGCGGCCCTGCGATGACGCAGCTGCAAATCGAGAGCCGACGCAGTACAGGCAACAAGAAGATTTCGGATGAGCGGCTCGCGCACCAGAAACTAAAAACAATTAACTGCGTTACCGAGGAACCCCACATACTTAATTTAAATATTATGTGTTTGCTTTTCATGATCATATATGCGGAAACATGCGTTCTAAACCGTCGTCGCGAATGTTTCCCGAGATTGTCACCCAACACACTACTGAGTGAACCTCCTCCCTCTTTCCCGCATTCCATCCTTCATCGGGGAAAAGTTCGAGGTGGTCACCGAGGGCCGTTTCCTGGGATCGCAACAACCAACGAGGTGATGCACAACGTATTGCCACAGCTCGAGTAGTCAGGGGGGCCACTTGGAAGTTGGTGCAAATCACACCCCCTCTCGCCTCATGCTGCGTTCTCCCGCACTCCTGCCTCCCTTTCTTTCCCTACTCTTTCTAGTCTCATGCAGTTTCCACACGTCTGTCGCCGCGTCTCTTCGACGGAGAGTCTCTGAGGTGTGCGCGCAAAAGACTTGCATGGCAAACGTGATCCGCCTGCGTGCGACATGCGAGTGATCTTGGATGGAAAATCTCTGGGCTGTGGTTGCCACGACAACCGAAGCTGGGCGGACGCTCCGAAATCGTCCAGAAGCGGCACGGGCCGCGCGAATTCGACGCGGCTGGACAGCGCTGCCTTTGTCGGAAAGACTCTGGCGGCCCCTGCGCACCCCCTCTGGTGTCGAGAAAGTGCCACGCCTGCTAGGCCCTGCGACATTGGCGCGTATAGGGGCCGCGGTGAGAGACCACCCCCTGCGCACCCCCTCCGGTGTCGAGAAAGTGCCACGCCTGCTAGGCCCTGCGACATTGGCGCGTATAGTCCGCGGTGAGAGACCACCCCCGTGCGCACCCCCTCTGGTGTCGAGAAAGTGCCACGCCTGCTAGGCCCTGCGACATTGGCGCGTATAGGGGCCGCGGTGAGAGACCACCCCCTTGCGCACCGCCTCCGGTGTCGAGAAAGTGCCACGCCTGCTAGGCCCTGCGACAGTGGCGCGTATAGAGACCGCGGTGAGAGACCACCCCCGTGCGCACCCCCTCTGGTGTCGAGAAAGTGCCACGCCTGCTAAGCCCTGCGACATTGGCGCGTATAGGGACCGCGGTGAGAGACCACCCCCTTGCGCACCCCCCTGCGGTGTCGAGAAAGTGCCACGCCTGCTAAGCCCTGCGACATTGGCGCGTATAGGGACCGCGGTGAGAGACCACCCCCTGCGCACCCCCTCTGGTGTCGAGAGAGTGCCACGCCTGCTGGGCCCTGCGACATTGGCGCGCATAGGGGCCGCTGTGAGAGACCACCCCCTGCGCCCCCCCTCCGGTGTCGAGAAAGTGCCACGCATGCTAGGCCCTGCGACATTGGCGCGTATAGAGACCGCGGTGAGAGACCACCCCCTGCGCACCCCCTGTGGTGTCGAGAAAGTGCCACGCCTGCTAGGCCCTGCGACAGTGGCGCGTATAGGGACCGCGCTGAGAGACCACCCCCTGCGCACCCCCTGCGGTGTCGAGAAATTGCCACGCCTGCGAGGCCCTGCGACATTGGCGCGTATAGGGACCGCGCTGAGAGACCACCCCCTGCGCACCCCCTCTGGTGTCGAGAAAGTGCCACGCCTGCTAGGCCCTGCGACATTGGCGCGTATAGAGCCCGCGGTGAGAGACCACCCCCTGCGCACCCCCTCTGGTGTCGAGAAAGTGCCACGCCTGCTAGGCCCTGCGACATTGGCGCGTATAGGGACCGCGGTGAGAGACCACCCCCTTGCGCACCCCCTGCGGTGTCGAGAAAGTGCCACGCCTGCCGTGCCCTGCGACATTGGCGCGTATAGGGACCGCGGTGAGACACCCCCCCCTGCGCACCCCATCTGGTGTCGAGAAAGTGCCACGCCTGCTAGGCCCTGCGACATTGGCGCGTATAGGGGCCGCGGTGAGAGACCTCCCCCTGCGCACCCCCTCTGGTGTCGAGAAAGTGCCACGCCTGCTAGGCCCTGCGACATTGGCGCGTATAGGGACCGCGGTGAGAGACCACCCCCTGCGCACCCCCTCCGGTGTCGAGAAAGTGCCACGCCTGCCGTGCCCTGCGCCATGGCCTGCATAGAGCCTCCTGCTATCCACTGCGAATCCTACACGCACGTCTTGTATATGGCATGGTATGTGTATGTGAAGGATGCGTGTGCGGCTATATCGGGACGTGTCTCATGTGGGTGCCCACTATGTCGCGCACACGCCTCAATGGACGCTGCAGTGATCACGCCAGGCGCGCACTAGCGTTGTATGGTGGGTGTGTGTTGTGTGCGAGTGTGTGCATGCGCGCGGCCGTATGTAGACGCGTGTCTCATGTACTTGCCGTGCACGCGTTGAGCGCGGGTGAGGAGAGGAAGGAGGAGAGAGGAGATGAGGTGTGAGGTGAGGTGAGACGCGGGCGCGCCGCGGCATGGAAGAAAACCAGAACCCCACGAAACATTTGGGGAAAAAAACTGCAAAGGGCGACCAAGATAATACGGAGGGGTCAAAGAACCCGAGCGAAACAGATGACGAACAGGATGCGGAAAAATTGCCCTCCGTCCCTATACTGCCGCCACCAAAACTGAAACACATGTCTACGTATACATATGTATATGTGTATGTGTACATCTGATATGCTGAGGGTATGGAGCGCCCCTTCCGCGCGTTCTGCGATCACCTATGGGCGTGGCCGCCGTGTGCCCGTTGTTTCGTGAGGGAGGGCGCGGAAACGCCTGGCGCGCACGAGCCGCAGGAGAAGCGAAAAACCGCGGGTGCGGATGCGATCTGCTGTTTGCCACCGATATGCAAGCCAATAGTTGGACTTTGGTCATAACCCCCTTAACTTCACCCGCTTCCACTTGCGAAGACTGGCCGTCGTCCCATTGTCCCGCTCAACAAGGCGATGCCTACACATCTCATTCCTCACAAAATAGCCTGCCTCCAAATCCTGACCGCCCTCCCCCGCCTCCTTACTTGGTGCAGGGTGCTCCTGGACCACTTCCTGAACTCCTTGAAGGTGTCTCCAGCATCGTAGCGGCTGCACTCCTCGAACGCCTCTGGCGGCGGCATGCTTGCCAGGAGGCTCGCTGGCGTCTCCTGGCGGAGCGAGGTAGGCCGCAGAGCGCACTGCCCCCCTTACCCACCTCTCCATATTCCTCTTCCTCTTTCGCCTCTTTCTCTCATCCTGTTCCGCCTCCTCCTCTTCTGATCCTCCCCCTCCATTACAACCACCATCACCGCTGCTATTGACACGATCGCTGTCGACGCCCCGGTCACTGCCACCACTACCCCAGCCACTGCCACTGCCACGACGACTACGAGCACCTGTGCTACATCATACGTCCGCTGCCAATCCTGGAACAGTACACGACTACTACTACGACTACTACTACTACTACTACTACTACTACTACTACTACTACTACTACTACTACTACGACTACTACTACTACTACTACTACTACTACTACTACTACTACTACTACTACTACTACTACTACTACTACTACTACTACTACTACTACTACGACTACTACTACTACTACGACTACTACTACTACTACTACTACTACTACTACTACTACTACTACTACTACTACTACTACTTCAAATAAAACTGCGGTTGGAAAGACGCTGACTACTTAGAGTGAGACTACCTACTACCACGACGACGGCGACTAAGACCTACTGATACGACTCCGACTACACCTTCGACAACGACTACGACTACGACTACGACTACGACTATTGCTACTCCGACTGCTACTACGACTACGACTACGACTACGACTACGACTACGACTACGACTACGACTACGACTACTACTACTTACCACTACTACTACTACTACTACTAGTACTACTACTACTACTACTACTACTACTACTACTACTACTACTACTACTACTACTACTACTACTACGTCAAACAAAACTGCGGTTGGAAAGACGCTGGCTACTTAGAGTGAGACTACCTACTACCACGACGACGGCGACTAAGACCTACTGGTACGACTCCGACTACACCTTCGACAACGACTACGACTACGACTCCGACTACGACTATTGCTACTCCAACTGCTACTACGACTACTTCTACTACGACTACTACTACTACTACTACTACTACTACTACTACTACTACTACTACTACTACTACTACTACTACGACTACGACTACTACTACTACTACGACTACGACTACGACTACGACTACGACTACGACTACGACTACGACTACGACTACGACTACGACTACGACTACGACTACGACTACGACTACGACTACTACTACTACTACGACTACTACGACTACTACTACTACTACTACTACGACTACTACGACTACTACTACTACTACTACTACTACTACTACTACTACTACTACTACTACTACTACTACTACTACTACTACTACTACTACTACTACTACTACTACTACTACTACTACTACTACTACTACTACTACTACTACTACTACTACTACTACTACTACTAGACTACTACTACTACTACTACTACTACTACTACTACTACTACTACTACTACTACTACTACTACTACTACTACTACTACTACTACTACTACTACTACTACTACTACTACTACTACTACTACTACTACTACTACTACTACTACTACTACTACTACTACGACTACGACTAGCGCAACAGCACGAAGCGACAGACCACGTTGCTACAGAGCGCGCGGCCTCGGCCTCGGTGCGCGCTGCTACAGAGCAAGCAAAAATACAATCTGTCGCGCAGCTCCACGACGCTACAGACGACGTTGCCACAGAGCACGCAGCCTTGGACCGCACTGTTGTACAAACAGCATTGGCAGGCGTGCGTGCGTGCCCAAGACGTTACAGGAAGTAGCGCCAATTGTCGACGCACGCTGAACACTGACACTGTGGATTAAGCTCTGCCGTGGGCAATCCCAGGCACACGTTCGCACTGAAGGAAGCCATGGACGACTACTTTAGCAAATTCGGCGCATTCGATGACTCTGGGCTATATTGTGCCATCAAGGCCCTTCTTGTCCCCCATCATAAGCGACGTGTGAAGCAAGCAACCATGGGCGACGGACACAAGTACAACCGACAGGCAGAGATGCACGCCCGAATGCTCGAACAAGATACCACGATATCTGTTCCAGCGCTGGCTTGCAAAAACGGGTTGAGCGAGGGATACGTAGGCACCTTGATCACCGTAGCGTTAGATGCTGATGTGTTACAGAACCTTACGTCGCCAGCCCAACCCCAAAGAGCAGAAAAAGTGTTGCACTGCCTGGACGAATGTTTTCAGTTTGTTCAAGGGTGTGTTCCAGAACGTGAGTGTGAGCTGCAAGATGGTGCGTGTTGCTGCGCTGCGTGCAGAGTAGGCAAGCCACCGAGCGTCAAAGAACCAGTGCCTCCCGTCGCCGCCCCTCACCAGAAAAAGCTGCATCGCATGAGCCGACACCGGCCCCGAGATGGTTGCAATATACGGGTTGCAATACATAGGTTGCATGGCATACATTCTCCTTTCCAAAAACAAAATACACTCTACCCCCCCGGAATTATCGCTACCCCTTTCGGGTATGTAAATCACATATGATTATGACCACATGTCCATCCTGAATATGAAATCACTATGTGCCAGGCCAACCGGGTTCCCCACCCTGAGGCTCCCTTGTAAAAAACCAAAAACCATGCGGTGACAGTGGTTGTTCTAACATAGCACTTTTTCGCGACACCCTTGCAAAAAATTGACGAAGTGCACACGCGCGCGTCCTCGCGCGCGCATACCGAAATCCTTCAAAAACCTTCGGTGCCGGAAAGATTTCGCAATCGAGTTTCCAAAAAAACACCCGGTTTCGCAACACTGATTTGCTAAAAAAACTTCCGCGCGACCTCTTGCGAAATCTTAAGAAAAAATGCTTTTTCAAGATTTTCACAAAACGCTACCAAACGGGCTTCGCGCGCGCGCATGTCGAAATCTGTAGAACGCCCCTGCGCGTGTGCCGTCGCGAGAATCCTCAGCAAAAAATGGGACGAAGTGCAGACGCGCGCGTCGTCGCGCGCGTACGCAAAAAACCTTCAAAACCCATAGGTTTCGGAAGGATTTCAAAATCGTGTGTCAAAAAAACATACAAACACATCAGGTTTCGCAACACGGACTTTCAACAAAAGCGTGCGCGCGCTCTTGCGTCGTCGTCGTCGTCGTCGTCGCCGTCCTCCCTCCTCCCGCGTCGTCGTCGTCGCCTACGTCGTCCTCTGTTTTTCCTCGTGTTCGTCGTCGTCGTCCTCTTTGGCGTCGTGGTCGTTTCCGTCGTCGTTGTCGCCGTGGTCGTCCTTCCTCCTCCTCCCTCGTCGTCGTCGTCGTCGTCGTCGTCGTCGGCGTCTCGTCGTCGTCCCTCCTATTTCGTCGCCGTCGTCGTCGTCGTTGTCGTCGTCGTCGTCTTCCCTCCTCCCTCGTCGTTGTCGTCGTCGGCGTCGCCGTCCTGCCTCCTTCTTCGTCGTTCGCGTCGTCGCCGTCCTCCCTCCTCCCTCGTCGTTGTCGTCGTTGTCGTCGTTGTCGCCGTCGTCGTCCTTCCTCCTCCCTCGTCGTCGTCTTCGTTGGCGTCGTCGTCGTCGTCGTCGGCGTCGGCGTCGTTGTCGTCGTCGAAGTTGTCGGAGACGTCGTCGGTGTCGTGGTAGTCGTTGTCTTCGGTGTCGCCATAGTCGGTCTTAAGAGGTTTTGCAAACCAAGTTGCGGGTGGGTGGGTGGGATGTTTGCAAGAGCGTGGGACGTGTCAAATCATTAGTAAAAAGTAATTGCACCACATAGGTTGCACCGCAAAGACTTCAAGAACATACTGAATGGGGTCCACGCTGGCTAACATTATTACCCAGAACGATTATTACTGTCAGTATTATTATTACTGTCAATATAGTTACCATCATTCGTATTATCGCTACCATGATAAGTAGCATTATTATTATCATGATTACTCTTAGTTGTTTTGTTGTTGTGATTTGTCATCGTCCCACTAGCGACCCGGGCCGCGGCCCACCCGCGACCTGCCCCCGACCCACCCGCGACCCACCCGCGACACATCCGCGACCCACCCGCGACCCATCGACCCACCCGCGACCAATCCGCGACCCAAACGCGACCCCCCTGTGAACCACCCGCGACCCACCTGCCAACCACCCGCGACCCACCTGCGACCCACCCACGACCCACCCCGCCACCCACCCGCGACCCACCCCACCACCCACCCGCGACCCACCCGCGACCCACCCCGCGCCCGCCTCCCCACTCTTATCCACAACTGTGGGGTGCTACCCATAGCATGTAGTCTCTTTCTCCTCCTTCTCCTCCGCCCCTTGCTCCTTCTGCATCGCAACACCTGCTTCTGCTTCGCAGTCGGGCGCTCCACTTTCTGCGTCACACTCGTGATGCGCGCCGCTTTCCGCTTCTCTTCTCGCACTCCCAAACAAGATGCCAGTCGCGCGCTCTTCTGCCCACGCGTCCTTCCGAATGCTCGGCTCTGCGGTGGTGGTGGCCCCGCCAGGCAGGCGCCCGGAGGGAGCCCGAGCACCACCAGAGAGGGCGCGGTGCGAGCTCTGCCGCGACCGCAAGCCTGCGCGGGTGTCGATCGGAAATCCCGCCGCCCCGTCTCCTCGGGCTCGGGCGCCAGCGTCAGCATGGGGGCGTCCTTCGCTGCCTCAGGGCGCGCGCAGGGCCGAGCCGAGGGAGAGCGAGGAGTAGATTCCCGATGCCGTTATCCTGCTGCTCCTGCTCCGCTTCGCCCTCCCCCTCAGGGACCGACACAAAACCCCGGCTTTGAGCTTCTAGGCATGGATCTGCAGATCCGCCGCACCAGATCAAGCACAGCGCAATCACAACCTCGGGGCAAATGAGGGCAGGAGCACATGGAACGAGGGTCAGAGGCGGGAAGACGAGGAGGGAAAGTGAGGGGAAGAGGAAGTGATCGAAGGGATGATGGGAGAGAGGGGGGACCAATCTAGGCGCGCTCGCACCACATCTGGCAGCCACCCCCTCCCGCCCATGCTGGGGTCTCCTAAGAGACTTTGCTGCTCAAATCGTAATTGGAGGGTGTTGCCAATGGATTGCTGCACAATCGGACGCGGGGCCTTTGGGGCTCCCTTGGGGCCCCCTTGGAGCTCTCTAGGGGCCCTCTTGGGAGCCTTCGAGGCCATCCTGGGCCGATCCAGGACGCCATCGATCAAAAAGGAAGTCCTCAATTATCGTCGCCCCCTGGGAGCTTGACACATCGCCTCTTGGGGCCCTCTTGGGGTGCTCTTGGTCGCTCCTAGGGCCGTCCTGGAGCTCTTCTGGTCCCCTCTTGGGGCTCTCTTGGGCGGTCTGTGAACCATCTTGAGTTCTCAGAAACCCATTGGAAGCGGAAAAGCGAGAAGACTACCATCATTGACAGAAGTGCTTGGACGATGTGGGCCTCTCAGGGGATCTCATCGGAGGGTCTCTGAGGCCACTTGGAGCAGTTTCTGGGCCGTCTTGGGGCCTCCGGGGGGGCATGCTGGAGAACATCTTGAGACCACTTGGACAATCCTTCGCGACAGTGGCCGCCATCCTAGGACGTATGATGTCATCTTGGTACGATCTTGGCTCAGCAGCCTCTCAAGGATGCTCCCGAGAGACTCAAACCACTCAAAGACTTCCAAGTGTTTCACTGGTGTCTGCTTTGGGCGAGGGGTAGGCGGAGCGGTGATCCTCGAAGTGGAAAACTGGGGCGGAAATACAAAACAACTGCGCGGGAATTATCTGGCTGCCACCGTCAACGTGGCACAGGCAACTACCCCAGAGCTCCAGAAACAAACATGCACCGAGAGGATGAGGAGGCAGGAGGCTGAGGAGGACAATAACCAAGAAGGAGGAGAAGGAGGAGGAGGAGGAACAGCAGGAGGAGCCAGAGCAGGAGCAGGGCAAACATAGCAGGACGGGCAAGAGGATTAGGGAAAGGCGAAGGACCGGAAAGCACGGGGCAACAACGACGAGGAAGGACTCGGATCCACAATTGTGTCCCGCGCGGTGGCGAGAGCGCCTTTCTGAACGACGGCAGCAAAGCACTGATTCTGAAATGTTGCCAACGCCGCAGGGGGAAACACCAGCACGTAAGGAGTGGGGGTGCTGCAATCGAAACACACGCATGTGACACCTGCACGAAAGCGGCGGGGGGGGCAAACGCGAGCATGTTCAGGGGGAGAGGATAAAGCGTGCTCGTGTTGTGAAACATACATTGAAACGCGCCACCCAGGCTGGGGGTCCTGGGCGAACGTTACGGGGGCAGTGCGTGAAGGGCACAGTTCCGCAGGCCACGTTCGGCTTGATGTTTCCAGCGCTGTCGTCACACTGCCGATGCCATGTGGGAATGTCTCTCATGTCAGAATCAGCAGCCGCTTCCGCTGCTTCCGCACACTCGAAGTGGCATGACCATGGGGGCAGGGCCACAGTAGGCACATACGATGAGACATGCTGTTGTGAGAAATCGTGGGGCACATTCTTCGTCGACCTTTGAGGACCCTGCGTGGCCCCCGAGCTTCTGGGGGTATCCAGGGCCGTCGGGTGACAAGACAGTTGCGTGGGGCACCTGCTGGCAGGCCGAATCCATATTTTCGTGTGCCTGCTGCGTGCTCGGGATCCCTCCTCGCGCCCCACGGTGAGTCATCCGCGACGGTGTGCACCCGCGGCAGACGGGCAAAGGAGGGGTCAGGAGGCCGAGCCGCGGAGAGGCACGAGGAGTGGCCCTCAAAAAGTGCCCCGCCCCTCTCCGCTCGACTTTGCTTCGAAACGACACTGTTTCAAGACAAGCGCTGGAGGTTCGGAGCCTGCGCGCACATCCTGATCCGCCCCCGCGCCCAACATTCGTCGACGCCCGGCTGCTTCATCTCGGGAGTCGGGAGCCCAGCGCCAAGGGCACACCTCCGAGCAGCCATCGCAGAGACCAAAACGCCCGGCGATGGAAGGAATGTACATCACTGAACTGATTCCTGTCCCCACTGGGGTAGCCTTGGCCCCACTAGCCGACTTACCCCCCCTGGATGGGGATATATGCTGTTCCTCTCACGTTTCGCAGAAACTATCCCGCCTAGGCGGGTGACCTGGGGGGGCTGAAATTCCATGGCCTGAGGGGGATGGGGATCGGTTAGACGAGACCCAGGGAAGGGAAGAAAGACGAGGCGCCTCTCCAAAGCCACCTGGAAGTGGAAGTGGAAGTTCGGCCGTCGAGCTTCGTACTCCATCATCTTGCGGCTCATCGTGCACGGGGAAACTCTGATCCTCGGACAGCGAGGGAGGCGTTCGGCGGGACGGGGAAAAAGGACCCCTCGCCTTGAGGAGCGCCTGAAACAAACTCTTATGACTTAATGTCGCATGACAAAATGTCGCTCGCACGCGCGCACCATATTTGAAACCTTGCGGCACCTGGGAATTATACATTGATGTTTGGAAAGGAGGCAGTCATCGCAAGGCTTCGTCTCCAAGCGCGTGAATGCATACTCCTTTTCTACCTAATCTTTCTCCGCCTCCTTACTCACTTCATCCTGCACTTGATCATGCGGCACCTCTCTCTTCCGCTACATCCAAACGCTATTTGAGTAGACCAAGAGGGACCTCATTGCAACACTGCTTACGTAATGCCGCTGCTCTCTATCGTGGGTTCATGAAGGGAGTTAGCTCCCCGCCCACACTTATATGGCATCTTTCTCTCTTGAACTTTGGCGCGGCAACTTATACCGAGAAGTCTGTGGCCATCGCTTTCCGAGAAGTGGCCTCGCTTCTACTGTGGCAATAACCCAGACGATGGTGAGCCCAAGATGCGGTGCTGTTCGCCTCCTCTAGTATGGAGGGAATCTGAAACTGGGGTTCCTGTGGAGGGGGGCCAGGGTGAGGGGGGAACGCTGCTCCTCTGATGCGACACCAGGCTGGTGCAGTTTCAGACGTGTGCAAGACTACATGTATGCGCCGCCTTCAGGATCCAACTGTACGCAGTAGGACACGCTCCGTCGCCCGCCCGCCAAGGCAGCCCCTGGTGGGACCAACTGGCCGACCCGGGCTTGCGATGTCGGGTACAGTGTCTTCCAAGGCTTTCGTTTTGGCTTGATCAATCCAACAAAAAATATGCGGCTTCGGAAAATCCTGGCTGAGCAAATCCGCCGACCCTGTCGGCGTGTGTGAGGGGCTTTTCCGTTTGAGTCGGGCTTTTCAGTGGGAGTCGTCGTCTCCGTCCTCCTCTGTTCCATTTGCCTGGGCCCTCTCCCTCATACGCGCCGTCTAAAGCAAAATTGGACAACATAGGAGCGGAGTCGAAGGGAATCCCCTTCCCTTCGATCCTTTCCCCACGCTGGAAGGGGGGGCCCGGGGGGTCCCCGGAATGGGTCCCGGGGGGGGTCCCGGGGGGGGTCGCCACCCAAATACGCTTCCCCCTCGCATTCTAATGATTTGCGTATGGGCCCGCGCGCGAAACTGCGGCTGCCGGCGCCCAGAAGTGCCGCCTCAAACTGAAGGAGTCCCCCTTCGGCCGCGGCGCCTGAATGCGCGCCCAAATACGTCGTTGTCGCGACGTCAATCCATCGATTGACGAAATGAAAGCATGAGTCTGTCGATGGGCGAGACGCGCCCATTGCCGCCGACTCAACGTTGACAGGCCCTGCCGGCTGCATGCAGGAGCTGTGCCGCCGGATCGACAAGAGACTGGAGCTGCGCCCCGTAAGCATCCAATCAGGAGCGCAGGAGGAAACCGCAAAGAAAGAAACTCTGGTGTGTCAAGCAGTAGGGGTGGCGCGCGTCCTGCGCCGTGCCACAGCTGACGCGCGCGCGCGCGCGTCAGCCAGCTTTGCGAGCGGTAGCGCGGGCGCTTGTGCGCTGGCGCTTTCGGACGCAAGTGCGCTCGCCAATATGAGTTCGGAAAGCTCGTCCACGAGAAAATTTCGTCGGCATCTTGACCCGGAGGGGCGAAGGCGCCCTCTGCGACCTGATTCCCGCAGCGGCCACTCGCCCGAGGAGACACAACCTTTACGGATCCCGCGGCAAAACTGCCACACAATGAGCAAACAATGAACGCGACAGTGAAGACCACATGGAACACGACGCTGTTCAGGGCAGTAGACACGCACCGAGCGTAGTAATGTTTGACATGTGGCGAAATTTAAAATGTGTAAGGGAACGATCCACCAATCGAAGGATGACCTCAACCAACCCCTGGCCAACCCCAACACACCCTCCCGCCAACCCTGGCCAACCCTCCCAGCCAACCCTTTCAGCCAACCTTAATCAAAACAGTACCTCCAATGAGACATGGTCTTCAAAATGCGTAGACTTGGACACGACACAAGCCTTCAGTCTCCATTGTGCCGCGCCGGGTATTACTATCATAAACACGTTTGGCACGTGTCCCGCGACGTGTTTACTGTAGCGTTCACTGCGTAATCACCGCGCGGCCACTGCGTTCCTCTACACGGCCCAGGGCTGTGGCCGTTGGACTGAGCATCCCGACGAGGCAGCAGCATCCGGATGAAAGAAACGGAAACGCCACCTTTGCGCAGTGAGCCAAACAAAACAGGTAGACATCTGTGTTTGCAGCCCCAATGATGTTATTTTTGTTGACGTCGGGCGTGCCGTTGCAGGAGGTAATGGACGATGGCGCGCGTTGAACTAGGGCGCTCGCAGAAGCGAGTCGCGACGCGAACCGCGCTAGAAATCCACCATCCGACAACCGAAATACAATAAGGACCCTGGACACGCCGCCCACGGGAGCAACGACCATCGCGTGCGTGCACATTCGGGAACGCACTGCTGGGGCAAACTCTCCACGGTCGTCTGCTTAACGCGCTCAGCATAATTCGTTCGCTGCGCGGCGTGGCTCGATAATGGATACAATGATAGCATGCTTCCGTGGCGCTCAGCAGGAGGAAGGCGAGCAGGCATGGACCCCCGCGGCCACCTCACGAACAAAAGAGGTTGCTCACACCTGCCATGGTGCCCGCATGTGTGCCACATCAGCAACACATCCGTACTTGCTCATGTCAGGCGCCCACGCGGCGAGCACCAGGAAAGCTCGGCACCACGGGCAGTAAAGCATCAGCCATGATGCGAGGATCAGCTTTGCGATGACCCGCGTCTTCGGAGCCCTCCGTCAGCATGGACCCCTGGCTTCGTCCTCCCAAGTCGCATCATCATAATATCTGTGTTCAACAAAACTACAGGACGACGGGAGCCGCGTATCAGGGCGGCGCTAGCCATCCTGTTCAGAAACAACTGGAAAACGTGTGATCTGGTCACGCATGCCAAATCAAAGCAGTCTGCTGCCATGAAAGACAGCTTGCGCTGGGTAGTGTCTGGATATCAGGAATTGCGTTGGCTTGCCAGGAGGGGCAAGATCTGATGCTGCCAAGGGTGTAATTGCCCTCGGCTGTTCGTGTCCATCCGTGCTGGGAACTTGCCTGGTTCGGCTGCGTCTCCAGGCTGTCAACGTTGTCCCTAGGCGACAAAGATCTGCATGGCCTGCTTGCCCCCAACCGCTCCTGCCTGTTTATGCTGCCCCAGGGTGCTAGATTCGCATCAGCAACTTTCAGCAATTCTTGCCTGTTCCTGTTGTCCGAGTGCTGGGTATTCGCTTGCCCTGGCTGTTCCCAGCTGCTGTTCCCAACTTGTGGAGGGCCCTATAAACGGGAGCCTCCTGGTGAATCTGACGATTTCCTGCGTTCGGCTGTGCCCAACTCCTCCTGGCAGCTGAGGTTCGCGCCTGAGTGCGAATGATTTAATCGATTCGGTTACTCCCAGCTGTCCCGTCAAATGCACTTTCGCAGAATGTTGTCGGGCGCGAATTCTGGGGGACGATAGAGGGAGAGGGAAAAGCCCTTCTCGGGCCCGAAAAGCCCCCTTATGGGCCCGAGGGGCCCTGAGGAGTCCCCTTCTCGGCAGCCCTCGCTAACCCCCCACTTGTCGACCCCTATTACGCGACCTTCAAAGTTGGGAACATGTTCAGCTTGCAGGTGTGCTACCGCAGTAGCATGTAGCTGGTGGTGCGTTGATTCATCGCGGCATTGTTGCTTCTGGTCCCCGCATCGGTCCCGCAGAGGGCGTGCATCAAGCATCAGAATCGCAGACAAATGCTGCGTGGCTGACGCGGTGGCGTCTTCGCGCCCTGTGTGGACAGTGCGGTTCGGGCTGGCATCTGCGGGCGAAGCATGAGCATCTTACTCCTCTGATGCCCCGATACAGTCGGACCTAAGACAGAAGAACGTCCTTCAAGAATATGAAAGCCTCCGCTGACCAAACTTAGAAGCATTCGGGGGCATCCTCCCCCAGGATGCATAAGAACATCCAACAATCACGAAGACCGAAGAACATTACCATCCCCGAACCGACCTCGATCTTATTTAATCGCTTCGCTCATTCCGCCGGCCCGTATTGTGCCATCGCAGGCGTTTGCTTGCGCGTTCGTGGCCTCTTGGAGCCTCGGTGGGGCCGTTTGGGGCCTCTTGGCGCCTCTTTTTAGGCCTCTTGGAGAACTCGGGAGGCCTCCAGGGGGCCTCCTGAGCTCTCGTGACGGTCTCTTGGGGGGCTTTCGGCGGGCTCTTGGCGGTATTTGTTGGTCCTCTTGGGGCCTGGGGCCTGACGTTGTTGGTCCTCTTGGGGCCTCACGGGAGCTTATTGGGGCGTCTTGGGGGTGTCTTGGAGAGTCTCTTGGGGCCTCTTTCGGGGTCCTGGGCGCCTTCTGGGGCGGAGGGCTCGATTTTTCAGTTCTCGGTTCCCTTCTTGAGCCCCTCTTGGGCCCGTCTTGGGGCCTCTTGGTCCGCCTTGGGCAGCACTTGGGCCGTCTGGGGGGCGCTCTTGGGCCGCTCCGGGGCCGTCTTGGGAGCCTCGTGGGCCGTCTTGGAGCAGTCTTGAAGGCCTCTTGGGCCCTCTTGGAGCGTCCGGAAGCGAAAAGGCCAGAACGCAAAAAAACATCGAAAAAACAATGAACATCAACGATTCTGGCAACCTCTTCGGAGGCCTCTTGGAAGGCCCTTGGAGCGTCTTGGAGGCCTCTTGGGCTGTCTTGGGGCCATCTGGGGCGTCTTCGGGCGATCTTTGGCCGTCTCGGGCCTCTCTTGGACCGTCTAGAAAGCTTCTCGGGGCCCTCTTGGACCGATCTGGAGCCCTCTTGGACTCCGAAACAGAACTCCGGCATCTCTGACCCGACCTTGCCGGGGACTTGCCGGGACCTTGCCGGGGTACTTTTCGCCCGGGGACCCCCAGGGGCCGCCCCGCGCGCGCGAACTAGAAATACTGTTAACCAGGTACCGGAGATCTTAGCACGCCCTGGCCCGTTGGGCCGGCGAATTCCTCGGTCTGACTGTATCGAGGACGACGTCAACAGGAGCCCCACCGATCCTGGCCAGGCCCATTCTGGGCATAGAGGCGGTCCAGCGCCGATCCAAGAGATCCGCACGGACCTTCCCGAATGATGTTCATGCAGTGTGTTGTCACTCGGGGTCAGCACTCTTCGACGCGCGAGGCGCACGAACCACAATATTCACACAACGCCGACTCACACCATGAGCAGGCTCGCAACTGTGTGCGGCGACTGCCAAGTCTACTGGAGTCATAATCCAGGATCGAGCCGCAACCGGCACGAAAAAAGAGGGGGAGGGGACGAGCGTGCCAGCCAAGAAAAGCGCGGCCTCGCGAATCCGCCTCGAGCAAAGAGCCCATGCTGACCGACCGCAACGCTGCCAGAGCTGCCGACCCCAGCTGCTGTCGGGGCTCAGCAAAACAAGCGCACATCGGGATGCGGTCAGGAACTGCTCCACGGTGCGTCGCGGCAGCGGCCCGGGCGGCGCGCCACATGAGGAGATCGCGTGCCGCTCCGCTCCGCGGGGCGGGGGGCTGGGCGAGGCTCGGGGCGCTGACGCCTGGGAGCCATGGCGTGGCCAGCGCGTCGCGCCGGCGCGCGGCGGGCCAGCACCGGCGCCGCGGCACGCCGAGGGCAAGAGAGCTCCGGACCGCAGGTCGCACGCGCAATGGCGACCTCCTCGACGACGGAGGAGGCGAGCGCCAGGGGGGCGGCGTGGGCCCCTTCGTGCAGGCAAAGGGGCGTGGGCACGCGGGGCGGCCGCCAGCTCGCCGCGCCCGTCGGCGCTGAACGGCGGCGCGGCCGCGCACACGTCCCCAGACGCCGTTGCACGCAGGGCCAGAGAGGAAGCAGCACGCGCAGACGAGCGGGCACGCGGAGGCGAAGAGCGGGGCAGAGCAAGCCGATGAGCGACGGAGGAGGGGGGTTTTGCTAGACACCGCTGCCATACTCAGGACAGAATCGAGGATCAGCTGACAGGGCGAATACAACGCACAAGAACACGCGCATCCCGCGCGAGCGAGACGAGGTAGACTGCTGCATAAACTCCCCTGACATTTCGGGAAATATCAGACGAGAAGGCACGCGTACAACCACAACGACGACTTCCGCCAGCCTGCCCGCTCTGGGTATCCTCGGGCTTGGTCAGCCTGAGGTCCATGAGAGCGGTTCTAGCAGCGCCAAGCTTGACCCGAGGCTGCGTGAGAGCCTCGCAGGGAGGATGCCTGAAAGGTCGGAGAAGGAGGAGGAGGAGGAGGAGGAGGAGGAGAAGGAGGAGGAACGCACCAGCTGTACAACGTAGGGCTGGCTAACGTAGAAAGGCGGAGATAGAGGAGGAGGAGGAGGAGGAAGAGGAGGATGAGGAGGAGGAGGAGGAGGAGGAGAAGGATGAAAGGGGGAAATGAGGAGGAGGAGGAGGAGGAGGAGGAGGAGGAGGAGGAGAAGGGGGGGGAGGGGTGTGGTGGGACGCAGGCATGGGCGCGGGCGCCGTGCTCTGTCCTCTGGGCGGGACCTCATTGGGAGGCCGGCTGCAAGAGAAAGGATGGGGGGGGGCACGGGCGGGCCTCGAAGTGCGAGGCGAAGGAGAGGCCTGTGCCTCTCCACGGTGCCCATCGTTGCGCCGCTGCCTCCGCTCTGGCCTCCCTGCGGCGTCGCGCCTCGAGTCGATGCTCAGCAATTCGCTCGATCTGCGCTGCCGTGAGGGGGGCGGCGGGGGAGAGAGGGAAGAAGAGGGAACGGGCAGAGGCCCAAAGAAAACCTCAACATCAAGCTCAGAGCTCAGGTCCCCGGGAAAAAGGGGAGGAGAGGGCTCATGAGCAGGAGTAGGAGCTGGGTCGGGAGCAGGTGTCGGAGCATCTTCATACTGCACCCGCTCAGACTGAAACCTGTGCATTTCTGGATCCACCCGCTGACGCTGTGGCTGTGGCACCTGACGGGAGAAGTCGGGTGCAACTGCGAATTCATCTCCTATCTCCTTGCAATAGAAAGTCCAGAGATCCTCGGCCAGGGATGCGTCGGTGTCCTCGGCATTCGCATCACACTCAGTGGGCGAGGCAAACTGGGACTGGATCGTGTAGGCAATGGCTGCTGCAATATGCTTGCACATGTTTGTCGGGTAGGTTTCCTTACGACTCGTGCGAAACCTCCCCAGCTCGTCCTTTCCCTTCAGTGAGAGATGGGATCCTCTGGGGTGATTGCAACGGAAATTGGATCCTGCACTGAGTAAGTTGGCGGCGAGCATGGGCATGCGAAACCCTGGGAGCCTGGCGGGGGCCTTGCCGATGGTCTCTGGGCCACAATCGTGATATACACATTGGTCAAAGTTGGCAGCGTAGCAAGCAGGACTGGACTGAATGGCCTCCAGGGGGCCCCAGTAGAAGCTCGATGGCGCCTGAGACCTCTTCCACCATGCAGGCTCTGGATGTTCCATTCATGCACCCGCGCCTGCCTTCACGTGGCAGGCAATTAAATGAACCGTGCTCCACAGAAGACTGCTGCTCACGTCAAGCTGCTGGGACTGTCGATCCGTCGCGTCGGGCAGTCCCCACATCCAAGCATGCGTTCTGAGCGGGGGGGGGGGTCCATCCAGCCATCTGGCTGCGCTCCATGTCTCGCATGGTGCCCCCCCCCCCCCTCCCCCGTATTCCGCACTCTCCTGGCCAGGATATGTTCGGCCCACGTGTCGATGGTGGTCTGTCTGGTGAGGTCACCTAACTCTGCGCTGATGGCTATGTCCACACTGAACACTACAACTCCATATCGTGTAGTTGTGCAGTGTCCTTCCATCCGCGTCTGGATGTCTCCTTGTCGGCGCTGCCCAGAGAATAGGGTGGGAATGAATATGGTAGCGCGGTGGATGCGACATGGCACTTTGTCCTTAGCCCATCCCGTGAAATCCTGGGGCCGGTATCTCCAATATATGTCGGCGTATTGGGTATTGTGGGCTGTGTAGTGTCCTCCGAATCCGCCAGTAGTAGGGTCTGATATTTGGATAGCGCCTCCTGTGTAAATTCATAGCAAGCCCCCAGAGTGCGCAGTATGTCCCTAGCTTCTTTGTCCGCGTAGTGAGAAGCTACTAGCATGGCGGCGGGGTAGAGGCCGCCAGGCGGCATAACCACTCTGGCAGGGTAGGCGCTCCTCCAACACCCAAGACCTGCCCTTTTTTGTCGCGCGAGGTCGGTGACCTCTTGCTGCTCGAGCTCCTCGGCCCTGTCGGCACTGAGAACTGCGCCGCGCCAAAAAAAAATGTCTGGCGAAGGACCCAACCATATGCAAGTGTGAGTAATGCTGGTGTGAGTACCGTCTTCGGTGGATCTCCCTATGGGGCCACGAACCGTTTGAGGGGTGTGCCGAAATGGGTGTGGGGGCGGCATGCGAACGTTGCCACTGGGGCCTTCGGTGGAGCTCCTTGGGGCCACGAAACGTGTGAGGGGTGTGCCGAAGTTGGTGTGGGGGCGGCATGCGAACGCAGCCACTGGGGCCTTCGGTGGAGCTCCCTGGGGCCACGAAACGTGTGAGGGGTGTGCCGAAATGGGTGGTGGGGAGGCATGCGAACGCAGCCACTGGGGCCTTCGGTGGAGCTCCCTATGGGGCCACGAAACGTGTGAGGGGTGTGCCGAAATGGGGTGGGGAGGCATGCGAACGCAGCACTGGGGCCTTCGGCGGAGGGGGCCACGAAGCGTGTGAGGGGTGTGCCCTAAGGCCACGTAGGGGTGTGCCGAAATGGGTGGTGGGGAGGGGCACGAAACGTGTGAGGGGTGTGCCGAAATGGGTGGTGGGTAGGCATGCGAACGCAGCCACTGGGGCCTTCGGTGGAGCTCCTATGGGGCCACGAAGCGTGTGAGGGGTGTGCCGAAATGGGTGTGGTGGGGAGGCATGCGAACGCAGCCACTGGGGCCTTCGGTGGGGCTCCCTATGGGGCCACGAAACGTGTGAGGGCTGTGCCGAAATGGGTGGTGGGTAGGCATGCGAACGCAGCCACTGGGGCCTTCGGCGGAGCTCCCTATGGGGTCACGAAACGTGTGAGGGGGCGTGCCGAAATGGGTGGTGGGGAGGCATGCGAACGCAGCCACTGGGGCCTTCGGTGGAGCTCCCTATGGGGCCACGAAACGTGTGAGGGGTGTGCCGATATGGGTGGTGGGGAGGCATGCGAATGCAGCCACTGGGGCCTTCGGTGGAGCCCCCTATGGGGCCACGAAACGCGTGAGGGGTGTGCCGAAATAGGTGGCGGGGAGGCATGCAAACCCTGGAGGGAGGAGGGCGAGGAGGAGGAGAAGGAACGCGGGGACCGTCTCTTCAAAACGAGGACCCAACACCACAGGATGGTTGGGAAAAAGAAACAGCATCGTGGGGCGCCATATGCAAGATGATTGCGAAGCGCCCGCCTGGTGGAGAAGGATGCGGAGCCTGACATTCATAAGGATCCTTCCCGCACGAATCTTGACACTATGTCCGCAAAGCTGTAGTGTGTACGTATGATGTGCTGTCGGAGCCCCTTGGGAGTGGTAGCTTGGTACGTACGCCACATGCATAGCAGCTCGGGAGTCGGAGCGGGTGCAAGGAAGAGGGGGTGAATCGGATCTGCAATTGGCACGGGTACCCCTGCTGTCCGTACCATCTCGGAAAAGTTGTATGAGGCCTTCTGCGCCAGGGCAGCTCTTGTCTGGGCCTTCGCCCCAGCTCTCATGGCGGCGTTCAGCGCGCGCTTCCATGCTGGTAGCGAGCACAAGCTGTGCTGTTCCCACCTGGCAAAGTCGTCCTTCGGGCTGGGCATGTCTCGCATCTGGACATGTACAGTGCGCAGCCAGTCCATATCATCGAATACCCGATGCAACCATGATGTTCCATTGCGCTCGTGCGTCGTACGGTATGCGTGTGCCACAAGCCCTCGTAGTGCGTGGGTGCCGTAGTGCACAAGACGCCCAAGTAGTCGGAGCCTGTGCATCCTCAGCGTGGCACGCCGTGCACGCGCAGGCACATACATGTCGCATTCCGTGTGTTCCGCGCTGTGGCGAAGGCTGAGAACTTGTCTGTATTTGTTGACCATCACGCGCTGCAGGTGTGCGTGCTGCGCTGCTGAGAGTTGTGGCCATGTCCCTGCATTGAACAGTAACCCTGAGAATAATAGTGTGTCCGTGAGATGCAGCGCCGCCGCCCTTGGTAGGGCATGGTTGGTAGCGAATATACGTCGTCTTAGCTGTTGGGAAGATTGCTGTATAGAGGCTTCCCTGTGTGCGAGCTCGGGCCCTATGGAGGCGAGCTCGTCTGGGTCGGTGCCTAGGTATGAGCACCGCCGTACAGCCTTCAGAGTAAACTGTCCCAACAGTGGTGAGCCGATGTGATATTGACCCTGCAAGTCGTGCCAAAGTAAGTGCTTTGCTGCTCGGGATCCTCTGCCCCTCAGCTGAAATAGCACTTCCGTCTTTCCTTCTGCAAAATTGAGCTTCAGTCCTCTGCGCACGAAGCTGGCTGCAACTAGTTTCACCACTGTCGGTACCACTTGTACGAGACGCAAGGCAGGTCCTAACAGCACAAAAGCCCCGTCGTCGAAGAAACAGATGTGCAGGTCTCCTTGCATTATGTCGGGGGTCTCGTGGAGCATCTGAGTGAGGCTGCTGTGGAGACATATGGGGATCTTGATATCGAGCTCGGGCTCCTTTAGGCCAGCTTGGGCCTCCTTGACGCACGCGGACATGACGTCGTTGAAAATCACATCCCCCCGTTGTTGCCCAGGGACCGCACCCGATAGGGTGAAACAGCGACCGACGCGGCCCCTGGGCACCAAAACCACGCGGAGTGGTAGCTGTCCGCAACCAATGCCCTCGCACGTTGAGAACCCCCCGTTGCCTCAAGCAACGTGGGATGTGTAGCTATGTGTGTCTTGAGCTATTCGACTGCCGCCTCTGGGAGTCCTGCAGCGCGAAGAATGCGTCGAAGCTCTGGGTCGCTGGTGCCAAGCTGCAGTACCAACTCCCGAATGGCACGATAGAAGGCTGAGACGGCATCTATCACTGTAAAAAAAACAGAGGTGCAAGTAGCCTGCGCCAGATCTTGACACATCCTGAGTGCGAGCGCTGCTAGATCAACTCCCCCCTGCGTCTCCTGCTGCATTGGGGAGGGGCCGCACGATGGGGTCACGTAGTAGCTTACGGTAGCTCTTGCCCACCTGGGAAGATATCATCACGGCCCTGTGGTTATTGCATTTGGCCGCGTTTGCCTTACGTCTCCATATGTTCCAGTAGTTCCCTCCCTTCCATTGTAGGGGTTCCTCCAGACGTAGGGCTGATTTGGCAACTACGGGGCAGCAGTGACTGGCAATGGTAGGGCCAAGCTTTCTGAGCAGAGCACCTGGGATACCGCCAATGCTGGCTGCTGAAGCTCTCGATGCCTTGCGCGCCTGCTGGCAATAGGCTAGCGTCGGCAAACACAAAAAAACTTCTCCTTGCGGTATGTCACGTGCGCGGCACTCGGGGAGCTGGGCCTGCAGGGCTCTGGCTTCGCTGATTGGGACCACGGTGCCCACTTCTTCACCTGCGAAGTGTCTGAGCCACCTGCCCGCCGCTCCCACCTGCGTGGTAGCCATGGAACCGTCCTCCAATTCGACCGTTGGTAGTGCACGTGCTGACAGCCGCGTTTGCGAACCTATGCCCATCCCTCGTAGCTTGGCGAAAACAACGTCATATTGGTGGTTGGACCAAGCGCTAGAAACTTTGTTGGCTAAATTAGCACAATGGGCTAGGGAGTCGTCCGGAGCGGCCTGTCTGATGAGAGCCGTGGTATGGTGTAGTAACAGGTCCCGATGTGCAAGCAGACGCGCTTTGGCCCCCTGGGGGAAGCCCCATATACCCACGGGAGCGGGGCACAGGGATCCGCTGGAAGGCATCTTCAGGAGGTCCAAAGGGGGAAGCGCGATGATGGCGCCTATGTCGGAGTACCCGTAGTGAGCCAAGAGCCTGAGGGGTCCCAGCCTGTGCTTGGCGCCCTTTCTCTGTCGGATCTCAGCTTGCCTTAGGGAAGCCGTCTCCTGTGGGATGGGCTTTGCTGCAGGCACGAGCCCTGCAACTTCGCGATGTAAAAAAGGGTGGCACAGGAAAGCATGCGTTGGCCCTGAGGGCGTAGTCGTATCTGGCATGTCGCCAGCCGCAGCACAGAGAACCTGCCATGCAAAAAAAGAGCATGCAAGCTTGCCTGGCTGACTCTGCGCAGTAGCTTCCGTTGGAGCCTTAGGAAGAGAGACCTCTCCTCTTGCAGCTTCAGCGTGTCGTAACTTATCCAGCTCTGCCGTGGTATTTTGCCTGTTGGCGTAGTGCGTGGCGGGAATGCTGTTTCGACCGCCATCCTGATGTGGTCGTCACATTCCTTAGTATGGTCGGTAGCGTGTACCCCGAAGTCAGGCTGGCGGAACTGCGAGAGCATGTGGTTGAAAAGCTGCGAGGCCACAGGCTCATCGCACAGCGCTGGGTCGCGTTGGATCTTGCATGGCCTAGGGGGCTCTGGGGTGTACTCAGAGGGAGGGATTTCGACCTGGGCCGTAACCACCATGTGGTCAGGTTGTGCAGCCGTAAGATCAAGGTCCCTGTCAATCCCCTGCTGTTGTACCTGAAGCGTCGTGGATAGCGTAACATAGTCCCTTCTCTTGGCCTGCGCACGAGCCCCAGGGGCCCGCCACGCCCACTGTTGAGTGCTGCGTAGGAAGTGCTTGAAACATTCCCCTGGGGAAGTATGCTCCTCAGGGTGCGCACCTCCCGTGGTGCGGTCGGGCACGGATCCTAATGCAACCTCGGCGTCCACGAGCGTGATGAGGCGCTCCGCCCCTCTCCTCTGGTCTCGGCAGAGATCCCCCAGATCCTTCCACCATTGTTGTATCTCAGTAGGTGGACGTCGCGATTGCGGGGCGCGGCCACTGCAAACGCATAGGCTGGGAGATGGCGAGCAAATGGCAACTATCATGACTCGCGGCGAGGCGTGAGTCACATAACAGCTTGATGCTGCAATACGGCAACCTGGAGCATATTCCCATTCCGTATTGACCCAGAGTGAGCATCCCTTTCCACCCGTCGGTAGAGCTGCGGCGTGTCGCACCGAGTAGCTTCCCACATGTGTGACCCCAGTTTTAGGCATGCGTGTCTCGACGGCGCCCACAAGCATGTACGGTTCGGCCGCGAATAGAGCAGACAACTGCATCATGCGACCCGTGATGCGGAGGCCGGCAAGCCTTGGGGGCTGTTGGGGTCATTGCAGGGCTCGAGGATCCATGGTGAGCACGTTGGCCACGGCCACCCAGCACAGAATGGCGTGGCTCTTGGGGCTCATATTGGGGACCTGTTTGGGCCTGGGGATGATCTGTTGGAGGTCCGCGTGGGGCTCCTTGGCGATGGGCATGGTATGGACGGCCGTAAGAGGTAACGCGCAACGTACTTCAGGTGAGACATAACTCAGCCAAAGCCACGGCATTGCCCTCCGATGGGGCTCCTGCCCCACAAGCGTGCGCCACTGTGGCTCGAAAAAGGTGGGAAGCGCTGGCATAGCGCACAACCTGGCGAGTGTGTCAACGCATTCGTTCCATGGGTTCGCAACATGACCATGAACATGCTGGAAGGTAAGCGCACTTGCACGCGCACGTACACACTGCGTCAAACTGTCAGGTAGCAACTTGGTAGGACTAAGTGCTCCTCTTACGTACCTCCCCCTGATATTCTCTGTATACGTCCATGTGATCCGTGATCACGCGGAGAGGTAAAGAGGTGAATGGTGACTGCATGACCCAAGCCATGGCCCAAATGGCGGCTTCCAACTCGGCCCTCAGCGGAGTGAGTGGATCGTTTGCTCTCCAATCTGGAAGCGGACCTGCCAGGCATCCAAGCAAAGCGACACCTACAAGTGAGACTGCCATGATGCAGGGTGCCCAAGCTGGCCCGCACACCTGTCCGTTGTGCTTCTATCCTCCTGCAGTCGCATCCGTGTCGATTTCCAGCCGAGTAAACCTCAGGTTGGGATCGTACTGGATGAGTCCTGGAAAAGGCCTGAGCAGAAGAGGGGTGCCAGTAGGGGGCCCACGGAAGGAGGTCCCTAGACGGCTGAACAGGCCACCTGCTTTCCATGAGCACCTGGGTAGGTCGGAGATCGGGGATGGGCGACCTCTGGGCTCCTCTTGTGGTCCTCTTGGGAGCCTGCGCAGTTAACTTAATGTTTGAGTCGGGTAAGCCCTGCTCTTGTGGTGAGCGGTCCTCCGTTGTGTTATCTGGAGTCGGATTATGTACACCGGCTTGCTGCTGCGAGGAGGCTGACGGGGGGACCTGAGCGAGCCTGCCAGAATATTCTGCTGAGCGCCAAACGCGCTCAGCTTGTGTTAATGTCAGAGTGGTAGGCGTACTTGGAGATCGTGTACCAGCTGGTGTGCTCGGGGAGCGTGCGGTAGCTGGCCACTTCGTACGCGACCTTGATGCTCCTCCTGCTGGTGCAAGGGGAGCTCTGTCGGAATATTCCTCGTCGTCTTCGTCCATGTAGTCTGCTGCGCGAGGCTTACGAGTGTGCGTCATCTGGGTGCGCGCCTCGGCCTGCTTGCGCTCACTGTCCTGCTTCTCATTGTCCTCTAGGTCCTTGAAATGTTCGAGAAGGTCTTCAGCGTGTGCCACCTCGACATGTAGTGCATGCACCTGAGCAACACATGAGTCAAGTGGCCTCCGTCAGCCTGCGCTTCGCTCGGCTGACAAAGCTGAGCTGCTCGGCAGTGCGGGCGGAGGCTGTGCGCGAGTACATGAGCTGGTAAAGTACCACAGCGTACTCGTGTCGTAGAGCCTGTACCTGCGATGCGTCCATCTTGAGCTCCTGGGAACATTTGATATGACGCTCTAGGCCCTCTAGTGTGGAGCCTACGGCCTTCCTGTACTAACCAATCTCCTGCGGACTCTCTGGGGGGTCCTGCCAACGCCTGTGGGCGCGGGCCTCCTCCGGCGAGCACGGCATGATATTAATGGTCTCCTCCTCCGCGTTGCTGCTGTGCGCCGCTGGGCGGCGCGAGCTGGAGCGTCTCCACGGCAGGGAGGCTGTAGGTTGGTCTGTGGCTGGCTTAGTCGCTGGCTGATCCGGGTGGCACTTCTCACACTTGGCGATATCCCACTTGTTGTGATGATTACAGGCAGGGCACTCCCAAAGATACCGTTGCTGTCCGTGCTGGTGCCCTTGCCACTGTTGTCTTCGTCTGGATGGCTGTCTCGAGCGCGCGGAATATTGACTGCGCTGAGTACTCCACGTCATGCTGCTGTGATGATGGGCCAATGGATATGATGCGGCTGCGATCCTCAGCAGAGTCTTGGCTCTGCCTCTCTCTGCCCTGGCTCGACGATGCCAAGCTGGTTCACCTTGGGATTCACGGCTGGCCCTCCTGCCGCGCGCCGTGGCTGCGGGGGCGCGCTGGTGGGCGGGCGCGTGTCGCAGCAGTCCCGCGCGAGAAGTTTCGCCGTGCCTGGCACGGCTCCCACAAACCTCTCGGGCCGGGACGGCGGCTGAGGGGGAGGGGGAGGAGGAGGAGGAGGAGGAGGGGGAGGAGTGACAATATATTGGGGCAACGCGTGTCTCCGAAGCGCCCGACGGCCGATGATAATCAGCGGCGGGACAGGCAGCACGGCTGACGATTAGCGCCAAAGTAGGGCACGTGCTCTGCACTCGACGTGGGGAGGAGGAGCAGGAGGAGGAGGAGGAGGAGGAGGAGGAGGAGGAGGAGGAGGAGGGTGCTAAGGGTGCTGACTAAATCGAACGGGTCGGGACCCGAACGCTCGGCGCTACGGCCGCGAAAGGAGCTCAATCAGATTCCTCTGAAAGCTCGAAATATTCGGACCGCTCCCGAGTTTCCAACTCCTTGGCCCACCGCACAACAGCAGAGGGGTCCGGGAAACCGTGGAGGGTCGCAACTTCAAAATCGATCAGCCGAGGGAGCGATAATCCATAGACCGACGACGACGACGCCGACGACGACGACGGAGGAGGAGGAGGAGGAGGAGGAGGAGGAGGAGAAGGGCCAGTACGCTGCGGGGCGCCGGTTCGTCGACCGCGACGGCTAGATACCTCGACATTCGAACGCGGTCACAGAGACGAGCCTCCGGACATGGAGTGGGGACGGGCTGCGAGGGTAACCGACCACCAAGGAGCATGGAAAGGGCTGGGCGCTTCTGAGGACCCGTGTCCTGCATGAGCGGCTGGTGAACTCGAGCGACAACATTCGATATCGCAACAACTGGCGTTGACGAAGGGTTGAGCTCTACATCGCCCTCGGTACAGTAGGGGCCCGACCACGAGAAACCTTCCACAAAAAATCCAACCCTGAGACCCCAGGAAGTTATTTTTTTGTGGGAGGGGCGTCACGCTTCCCATCGCAAGACCATCGAACCCCAAGAAACCCAGAGCACCCTAGAGGCAAGCAGGGTATTTCTTGGCGTGGGCCTCCGCTGGAATGGCACAGGCAAGACATCGTCGCGAAGCCTCTCTTGCAGAAGACGCGAGGGGGGGAGAGGAGAAGGAAGAGAACGGAGGAGCGGGAGAGGAGGCGCACACAGTATGTGAACGGGCTTGGCGCTGACAGCTCACTCTCGGCACGCGAAGACAGCAGCCTGAATGGCACGAGCCACGGCGGCGGCGGGCGGGCGCTCTTCGCCAAGCCTTGACCTCGTTATGGAAGTGCAACAACGCGACGCGTCGAATGGCGGAGCGACGACCCAGCGGGCCAGACGGAGGCTAGAAGGTGCCGAGAGTCCACCGTGGTGGGTCGGCATGTGCCGGGGTCGAGGGAGGAAAGAAGACGCCAGAGAGGCAGGCGCACGTGAGGTAGTGGCGGAAGTCGTGGACGGCGCGTGCGTCGGGGCACCCGAAACGACAGGCCCAACCACGAAGGACGCGCATGCGTCCACGAGTCGTCCATCCGCCCCCGCATGAGGAGGAGGAGCACGAGGAGGAGGAGGACGAGGAGGACTAGGGCAAATCTAAGACTCATCAGCGATGTTGGAAGTACAACCTCCCTCCAAGCTCCCTCGTCATAGGCCCCTACAACAATTGACATCCACTGGGGGAACTGCCCAGCTGAAAACGACCGTGTAAATCCTGAAGCGTGCCCAAAAACGGTTCTCAGGACTGAAACGCCACAAGTTAACCTGATTGTGAGGTTTTGGCGATCCTGAATCGTGCCAGAACGCCACTCCTGGGACTTCAACACAGCGAACCAACGTAACAGTGACGCCCTGACAATAATGAGTCGGTCCAACACACCTTCTCTGGTACGTTGGCCGTAAACATGAAAGAACATTCTGCGAACTTTTAGAACCAATGCGCGCGGCGATAAGGCGAGAGCCACATGTTGAAAAAGAACTGCCCTCAATACGTAAAACCCTTGCAAACTTTGAGACGGATGTGCGCGTCGCTGAGGCGAGAATCACAGTTTGAGAACGAACCACCCTCAATCTGTGCAGCCCTTGCGAACTTTCAAACGACTGTGCGCGGCGCTAAAGCGAAAAAAAACATTTTGAAAACGAGCCGCCTTCGATCCGCGAAACCCTTGCAATCATTCAAGACACATGTGCGCGGCGCTTAGGCAGGAGCCACATTTCGAAAACCACCCGACATCAATCCGTAAAGCTCTTGCAAACTCTAAAGGCAAATGTGCGCGGCGCTCGGGCGAGAGCCGCATCTTGAGAACGACCCGACTTCGATCCACGAAGCTCTTGCAATACGTCAAGACGATTGAGCGCGGTGCTAAAGCGAGAGCCTCATTTTGAAAACCACCCGCCCTCCATCTGCGAAGCTGTTCTCAATTTCTAAGCTTCAAGGTCACACATGGCAAGGAAGCCTCCGGCGAAACGCCGGGCCCGCCCTCTCGACAGGCATCGACGTGCGACAGGAAGAAATTCACTCAGAATAAGGACAAGCATGGAGCGGCAGCGATCAAGAATGCGGGCCCCAAGAATATACACCACCACCACCACCTCCACCACCACCACCATGTCGACTCCTCCTGCCACCTCTACCCTCATACTCGTTTCCCATTTCCTGGGAGAGGGCAGGGGTGAGGGAGGTGGTGGTGGTGTATATATGTTTGCAGGGGAATGAGCAATGATAGAAGCGTAAAAACTCGTAGGTCCGCGCGGATCTCTCGGATCGGCGTTGGACCCCCCGCCCTTGCGCGAGGAGCGCGCCAGGGGCGGCGCCGCCGGGGGGCCCAGCGCGGAACCGAGAAATCCGGGTGGACCTCCGAGTTTTTATGCTCATGTCATTGTTTATTCCCCTACAAACATGTACGCCACCACCACCACCTCCCTCACCCCCCGCCCTCCCCCAGGAAAGGGGAAAGGAGTAGGGGGGGCAGAGACGGGAGGAGGAATCGACGTGGTGGTGGTGTGTATACCTGGGCCCCGTAAATTGAGCAGGGACCGACCGTCCCGGCATTTCTATAGGCCTACCACGAAGTGTTCTTGGAACCCATACATGTTGTAAGAACAAAAACAATGTTCTTAGAACGTATTCCCGACGTGTGAAAACAAGACAGTCCAGGCCAGAAGTGTTCTCAGAACGTTTCGTGGAAACCACAAGAGGTTCTCAGAGCATTGCTTGGTAGGCCTATCGGCACGCCAGGACGCTTCGCCACTGCTTGAGTGTAAAGAACGCGCCCTCCCTCACCCCCGCCCTCCCCCACCTCCCTCACGCCCGCCCTCCCCCACCTCCCTCACCCCCGCCCTCCCCCAGGAAGGGGGAAAGGAGGAGGGGGGGCAGAGGAGAGAGGAGGAGTCGACGTGGTGGTGGTGTGTACACCCGGGGCCCCGCAGAGAGCACCCGACCCGGCCCCGCGCCCACAGGGCGAGAGAGGGCGCGGCGGGGTCGCCGGGCTCCTCGGGCCCGGACGGCGCGGTGGGCGCGGTGCCGCGCGGCCTCGGGGGCCGAGGCCCGCCCCTGGCCGCGACCGCCCCCCCCCCCCGGGCCCCCTGCGAGGGGCCCTCCCCGCTCGGCCCATAATGGGGCGAAGGTCCCGGTGCAGGCAGGGATCCTGGTGTGTGCGTTGTCGTCGCTTCCCCCGGGGAATTAGGGGGAAAACAAACCTACCTCGTTTTTGACCACCCTCGCTTCCAAGAGATACCAAACGATGCCAAACTACGGCCTGTACTGGTCAGGCCGCTTGACGAGGAGGCGCGTGGTATGACTTGGTTTTGCCTGGAAGCGAAAGCGGGGTAGGGAATTCACGCTCTGAGGAAAGCGGGGGAAAAGTTTCCACGCCACACCACTCCGAAGTCGTCCCCGACCCTCACAGAGTCCTGGGCTTGAGAAACAGCCCGCCACTGGTAATGCATATGCTCAAGTTTCCGACCTCCGATCCTGTCTCGGGGGCACGCAAGCAGGTATTAGCGATCCATGGATTTGGCGCGCGGTCGCCAAATCCATGGATCGGGGAAGGTGCCCTCCCCAAAATGCGGCCAGTGCCAAACCCGTTCGGCGGCGGAAGTCCGCGGTTTCCCATGGAAACGGGACCCGTCGCTAGTCCACGCCCCCTTGATCCATGTTTGCGATCGCCTGAGAAGACAAGATCGGGGCAGAATCGGATGGGGATACACGCTGGCGGTGCTTCACGCGTGGGGGGGGGGAAGTGGTGGCGGGTCGCGGGTCGCGGGCCGCCGGAGAGGGGCGTTGCGAAGGCCCACAAGGGGCCCCCTGGGGCCCAGGGGGTGCACGAAGGGTGCACCCTTCGTCACCTCCCATTTTTGCCCCTCCCCCCCCCCGACTCACCCACCCACCCCCCTTCAGCAACGACCGAGCAATCAGGAACCCCTGAGGCCTGGCGGCTCTGGAGGCTGTGCTTCTCGGGCGCAGCGGCGGTTCCCGAGCGTTCTGGGGACGGCTCTGCGAGCGCTCCGCGGAACGCCCTGGAGCGACCCAGCCCGAGTCGGACCGGATAGACGGGGTCGGAGGATCGCGCCGCATCAGCAATGCATCGACGATGCATCGGCGACGTCGGCAGTGCATCGGCGACGTCGGCGTGAGCTCCACATCGAGCCGCATCGCCGATGCATCGGCGATGCGGCGCGATCCTCCGACCACATCTGCTCCGAAACCACATGGGCACATGGGAGGCCTAGACCCAGATGACGCGAGAAGTGGCCACGCCGCGCGATCCAATTCCGCGGCAGCGGCACCGCTCTCGCCGTGCACGCCGCGCGCCCTGCCGCCTGGTGTCGCACGAGCCCGTGGGTTCGCCCGACTCGGGCGGAGGGCCGGAAAGCGGGAAATGGACGTGGACAGCTCATGAACGTCAAACGTAACTGGAGGCCGGCTAGATGGGGTCCGACTAGATGACTAGATGTGGGTTGGAGGATCGTGCCGCATCGCCGGTGCATCGCCGATGTATCGGCGACGTCGGAGATGCATCGGCGACGTCGGCGTGGACAAATTGGGCCCCACAGCGTGCCGCATCGCCGCTGCATCGGCGAGCAATGCGACGCGATAATCTGGCCAGCTCTCGTCGGACCCAATATGAGAGGCCTCTAGACTATCCATGTATCCATGCCCTCGCGCTGTGGATTGCGGTTCCGTAGATACGCGGCCGAATGGACACGCTTTGCGCGAGAGGCATCCCGTGTCCACGGGGTCGCGGCCCAGGGGCCCTGCCCGCTAGGCCGTGGATGTGTCTCGCCCGCGAACAAAAGGTGGGGGGAGGACCCGAGCCACGAACAAACGGGGCGAGGAGGGCCGAGACTGGAATGAGTTGTGCACGCCGTGATGCACCGTCTCGAGGTTCGCAGAGTCTGCTCGGACACGGACAGAACCAGGGGCGAATGTACTTCTTTCCGACAGAAGCCCGCAGCAAAGCGGAGTCCGCAGCAGTCAGCATTGCTGGAGGCCCCATCCGAAGGCCCTAGCAGAATTATCAACGCGACAGGGCGAGGGATGACGCCCAAATCAACGAAGAACACATGATGTTGAACGATTTTGGCGTCTCGGGGATGGCATTGGGAGGCCCCGTGCCAACCTGAAGCCGCCTTAGGGCGGCATTTGAACGTTGATTGGAGACATGTTGGAAGCTAAATGGACACATGTCGAGACAGGTTGGGACATCTCGGAAACCATCTTGGATTAAGTTGTACTGGATCTTCGTTGGGCCATCTTGGACACAACTGCCTGAGGGTACCACGGCAAAGTTGACCATTGCGTGCTTGTGGGCGCCACCATGAGCTTGCGAGCAACAGCAGCAACACCACACGACAATAGTATGCGGAAACTTGCCGACATCACGACAGTCTGCGACCACCACAACGCTTGCGAGCACCACAATAACCTGCGAGCACCACAGCGTGCTTTTGAGCATCACCGTGCTCCTGCGAACAACAGCAGCACGTCTATGCCAACAGTATGCTGGACCTTGTCACTACCAGAAAAACCCGCGGCCACACACGATTACTGCGAGCACCGTAATAATGAGCCTGCGAGCACCACGGCGTGCTTGCCGAAACCACACTGCGCCTGCGAACACCAGCATCACATGTATGCAACAACCATATGCTACATCTGCCAGTACCACCAAAACCAGCCAGCGCCACTATATGCTTGAGGGCACCACTGTCGCCTGCGAGCGCCTCAACCAGCGTCGCACGAGCACCAGAGTGCGCCTGTGACCAACAACAGCAACACGCGTATGCACAACGTAATGCCGGACTTTGCCGGCAACGCACTGATCTTCGGGCTCCACACCATGCCACGCAGAAGGAGACGGAGGTGGGGGAGGAGGCGCGGGAGGAGGGCAAGGGAGGACCCCCTGTGGCGACTGCACCTGGTGCACCCCCCCCCGGCGCCCGCAAGCTTACCCGGCAGCACGGGCCCGAGGCGGCCGAGGCAGCCACCCCGGGCGCGGCGGATCTTTCTGCAACAGGGCCGCCTCGATGTCCACTGACGCCTCGGCTTGGGGGTGGCCCCCCTTCGGGGGGGGGGGGGCAAAGGCGTCCCTGGCCCGAGGTGTCCTCGGCTCTTCACGCCACTGTGAGGCATCTGGGGTCCCTTGGGCCTCGCAAGGGACGCCCTGGAGGCCGTCCAATCTTCCCGGGAAATCCTAGGGACGCCTTGAGCCAGGGACACTTGAAGCAACCCTGGACCTTTTGGTCGCCCTGCGGTGCGGGGAGGGGACACAGCGCCGTTCTGGCGTCTGCGAGCGCGGGGAGCTCCGATTCCTGAGTCAGTGTATGAGTTGAGCTGCGGCGGCTTTTCTGACACTCGCACGCTTTCAGCGAAAGATCAGTCGGCCGCCAAGGAAACACGACTCCACAACTATCAGGCGCCATCCAGAACCAAGATAAACATGTCTGAAACGAGAGCATCCAGAGTGGGCTTCCAGATCCACTCCTCCTCCCCGTCCTCCCTGGGAGCGCCCCAACAATTGTCCCCCAACCACTAGGTCAGGCACCTGTGCGTGCCTCGCGGGCTCCTGCGAGATCATAATCGGGCCACGGTCTTTGGCATCTCGACCGTGCAGCTACAGTGTCTCACTGGTGGATCGTTTGCGGGAGGTCGCGGCATGCCTCCCGAAGGAGCCTCTCGGTAGCGCATCTCGCCTTGCACAGCCGCCCCATCGGCAGCCCATCGCTGACTCCTTTGATGATCCAACATTCAAGTTTCACTACAATGTCTGTCTCACTGCTGTTTCGCCGCGCATCTGAGTGCAGCAATGGCGGGCCCCTTGTGGGGATTCGGTCAGAATCGCGCTCCTGGACAACGAAAAGCACAGAGAACTAAGCCTCGGAACCGGTCACGTCTCCTTGGTAAGGCAAGCCATGTTTCGTAGGCGGTTCTTGCAAAAACGCGTTTCAGGACCTTGCAACCCTCCTCTCCGATCCTCGTTCATGATATCCTGAACTGGGTTTGGACGGATGAGCACCTCAAAAATACTACTGGCCCTGAGGGCGTAGGTGGTTTAGCGGAGGTGGCTCCAGGAGAGGCCCAGACAGCCCAAGATGGCCTCCAAGATGGCACAAGGTAGCTCAGAATGGCTCGAAATAGCCTCCAGCATACCTACAAGAGGGCCCAAGACAACCCAACGACGACCCCAAGTGGCCTCGGAGCCTCCCAAGGACGCCCCCGAGAGGCCAACAGCCTTCTAACACGTAAGGGCAAACAGCGCTGTGTTTGCCGTCTCGCCTATGCGTGGCTTTTGGGATGGTTCCAATGGCCCAAGAAGCCCCATGAGGGGCGCAAGGGAGCTCCAAGACGGCCCCAACACGGCCTCAGAAGCGCCTCGGAACTGCAACAAGAGACGAATTTAAGGGCACCGATGGGGGGACGCTAATTAAGACCCTCCTTCGCTCAAACTAAAATCATTGAAAACCGTTAGTTCTTGACGGGTGCTCACGTCTCGGGGGCTTCCTGAAGAGGCTTGTGGGCCAAGATGGCGCAAGATGGTTCAAGATCACCTCCAATATACATCCAAGAGGCCCAAAGATCGCCCCAAAACGGCTCGAAGTGAGCACGGAGTCTCCCAACAACGACGCCCCCGAGATTCCCAAATCCTCCAAAACCTTTTGAGAAATCAATACTGCTTGCCTTCTCGCACTGTCGCTTCCAACTGGCTTGTGACGCTTCAGGATGGCTCAAAAGTGGCACAAAAGAGCCCCAAAAGAGCCCTAAGAGGAGCCCAAGAGTGCTCGAAGACGGCACCGAAAGCGCCCAAGAGAGCTCGAAGAAACAAATTTGAGGGCTCCGACGGGGGGGGCGCAGTTTAAGATGCCGTCCATCTTTGATCGATGGCTTCCACGATGACCGCACGAGGGCCCCTAAGGTCCCCAAAATGGCCTCAAGAAAACCCGAACGACCTCCAAAATGGCCCCGAGAGGACCCCAAGATGATCCAAATTCTCCCATATCGACAGACCAGTGAAGACATGTATGGTTGACTCCTGGGTCTGCTCAGGCTGATCATGAGATTCGGTTTGACGGTTGGAGGACTCCTTGTTCACTTCCCGGATCAAGCCAGCTCGCCTGGGCATCGTTCCTGCATGGGTTAGTGGGGATACTTTTGATCGCGACCGCGGCGAAGAAAAGACTGGGCGGCGTCCAGGGAACTGCAGACTAGCAACGGCCTAAATTAGCGCAAAGGAAAAGGAAGGGCGAAAAGGAAACAAGACCAAGCAGGGGAAGAGGCTAACAGGAGACGAGCCTCGCTGCCGCTCAATGGAGGGCGCCCGCCTGGAGGTACATCCAGGCGACGTGCAGCACCAGGTGGCAATTCGAGTAGCCAATCACGTCCCTGACGAGGAAGACCGGGCTGGTGGGGATACTTTTTGGGTCGGCGGCTCCCAAGCAACGGACAGGGAGCGGAAGCGGCGTCCGGGTCACGGTGCGAGGCTAATTCGCAAAAAATGCGTGGTGTGCACATGCAGTGAGCAAAAAGCTCCACATTAAGGCGAACGCCGCCAGCCACACCGAAGTGAAGCAGACCGCAGTGCAGTGCAACGGAGGAGTCGCCATGACGGCGCCAAGCTCCGAGCAGCTCTCCTAGCCGAAAGCGGGCAGGTAGAACCGAAGCGACACGCTGAGGCTGAACCACTCAGCGTGAAGTCCGTCCCACCGCCGTACGCGGGGTCGGCTAAGACAGGGGCAGAGGAACGGCAGGGACCTACAGAGCTCTCACTCCACGATCCACACCGCTGCCCAGGGGAGGGCCGGTGTGTCAGCCACCGATTCCGAAACCAGTGACAGGCCAGGAAGCGGTGAAGAGGACACGCAGGCCCAAGCGCCAGTAGGCTGCCGCCTAGCGGGTAACGGCCGAAGGTCGCCGAGGTACGCTGCAGCCGCGGCCAGCTCATAGGCGCTGGAGCGCAGTCAGGGCTGAATATGACCACAGAGAGAGCAGGGGAACGGCAAGTACCTACAGAGCACTCATTCCACGGACCGCACCGCTGCCAGGGGGGGGGCCGGTGTGTCGTTCATCGTATCCGAAACCAGTGGCTGGCCGGGGCTGCAACGGCTGGTGGGGATACGCGAAGCGTCAAGAATCGGGGCTAGAGTCGATAGGGGTTGACGGCAACAGTTGGGCAGAACACGTTCGCCGTTGGGCGGACAACATGTGTTGTGACACCGACACCCTGCCATCGCTCGGACGTCCATTCCCGGTGCATGTATCGGTTTCGTACGCTGTTTTGCCAAATTCTCAAAGATGCTCCTCGATGGTCCCCGCCGAAACAAATGCACATGTCCGAGCGATGCCAAGCCACAGCGAAACCTGTCCAGTCTAAGCTGCCACGATACGGAAAACGCAACCCGTAGCGTGTCGACACGGAGCTCCGCACGCAGACTGAGAACGTATATGTCTGGCGCGAAACGTCTGCCAAAACGTGGCGTGGGCCAACACGTGCATAAGAGAGTTGTCGCTGCAAATTGCAGACGAGCTGCAGCGAATTTTTGCGCGGATCCCTGTCAATGCCAAACCCCGAAGCGGCGAGCGAAAAACGAAGTGATAATCACGTGAATATGTTGTAATCTTCATTCCCGGCCACAAGAATTCTCACTAAATGACTTCGAAATCCGGAAAGAAGCTCTCCAGGAACATACGGGCCCATCCCAATTTTTCCTCACGAAATCCGCTCTGCGATGTTGGCGCCATGAGATTTCTGTTGAACACGGTACGTGTTGCGTTTCAACGCATGCGTGTCAGGGCCGCTCAGATTCCAACATGAACGCCATGTGCTGCCCGTCCCGGCCACTGCACCCGACGCTCCTCGGCGGCGAGCGAGGGGGGGGAAGTGAGGAGGGGCGGGCTTCTTCAGCAGGCTCGGAAGTCCCCCGGCCCCCCGAGAAAATTGCCGAGCCCTCAGTGGGCCCTGGGAACGACATGGCCGTTTTTCACCGGTTCCGTTTCGACGTTTTTGTTGCCGGTTCCGACGCCGTTTTTTACCTGTTCCGTCGCCGTTCTTTTACGGGTTCCCGCTCCGGCTCCAATCCTGGAGCCGTTTTTGTTGCCGTTTCCGGTCGCCGTTTTTTTGCCGCTCCCATTTTCAAGGGACACTTTTCGGAGACGGTGAAAAAATGGCCCTGCCGTTTCCGGGGCCCACTAAGGCCGACCCTTCCCCGAATGAGGGCGCGAGGGCTTCGGAGAAACCCCGCCGCCTTCTGAGAAAGCCTTCTCCTTCCTACTTCCCCCCTCCCCGGACCCCCGACGTCGCGTTTTTGGCTCACAGCGTCGACCCCCAGAGACCTCAGCCCCTTCCCCAGGACCGGTCCCGCGGCCTGGTAAGGGCCTCCAGAGGCCGAGAACAGCGAAAACCCCCCCGTCGTGATTCTTGTCACAGCGCGAGGTCCGGGTCGCTAGCCGCCGACTTCCTCGCTCGCCGCCGATCCAGCCTCGAACGAGCCGACCGGAGCCGCTGAGGCCAGGTCGTCCGCGCCTCCGCCGCGCCACTCTGGGACGTCCGCCAAGAGCTGCGGCGGCGCGGCGAGGCGGGGCCCCCGCCCGCAAACCCACCGACCCCTTCGTGTTCGACCATGGATCCCTTGTTGCCCATGCTCCTGGGCTGTCTTCGGCGGTCTTCGGGTGGCCTTCGGCGGTCTTCGGTGGTCTTCTCATGGTCTTCGGCGGCTTCCGGCGGTCTTTGGCGGTTTCCAGCGGCTTTCGGCGCGAAAAGCTGGACGGCTGCGTTCAACAAGGGGTCCATAAGCGAACACCTAACGACACCATCTGGTTGGTCCAGGATCCCGGCACCGCTCAGCACAGCACCGCACGACCAAGCCGAGCTCTGGCCCCCACCACACCACCCGTGGCGCCGCGGAGCGAACACGCAGCACCGCACGGCGCGCACAGAACCACGGCTAGGACAGCCCACTCACTGACGGGGCCCAAGGACACACAAATAAATACACACAAATAAAAACATATTCCCCATATTTTCCCATAGCTTCTGGGTTTCTGTCTTCCCCCCCACTTCCCATATTTCCCCACATCTTCTGGGGAATCGAGGATGAATTGTGCCTGTGTGTGTTTTTCCTCTCCTGACCAATCTCCGACGATGCATTTTCTCTTCCACCCGCGGCCCCAGAGCTCGGGACCGCTTCCCCACGGGCAGCCTCTCCTCCCCCCGGCATCCCGGCAGCCGTCTCTGATTGCCCTGGGCCCCGAGCGCGGCCCCGAGAGGCCGAAGCTCAGGAGAAACGCTGGGGTGGGAAAAGCCGGCCCCCTCGGAGGTCTGGGCCGCCAGGCTCCCGAGAGCACGGCGCGGCACGGCGAGGCACGGCACGGCACGGAAGCACACCACCGGGGCGCGGCCCCGGGCTCCCGCACGGCCCGGCGCGCCACGACACCACGACGCGGCACGGCACACTGCAGGGCGCGGCGCCATGACGTCACGCTCTGGCCACGGGGCTCGGCGACACCCGAGGGAGGAGCGAGGAGGAGCGAGGGGGAGGCGAGGGAGAAGCGAGGGAGAAGCGAGGATCCCGTGCCTCTCTAACGGCACGGCGCCCTGAAAGCCTGCCGGGGTACGAGCCGGACCGCTCTGCGCAGGCTGCGCGGCCAGCAGTGCGCGTCCTCTCCGTGCCGGCGCGCGGAGGCGGAGGCGGAGGCCGTGCCCGTCGGGGGGCGGTCCTGCCCTCTCCCTGACGGTTCCGAGGATGGCCACCCTGACCGTCCAAGTGCCACACGCTTGCCTCCGAGGAGGAGGTCCTCCTCCTCCTGCTCCTGCTCCTGCTCCTGCTCCTGCTCGTCCTCCTCCTTCTCGCCCCCCTTGTGCACCCACACAGCCTCCTCGTGCTCCTCATCCTCCGTTGCATGATTGTGTTCTCCTCCTGCTCTTCCCCCTTATCGTCCTCTCCATGCCCGCTTCCCAGACACCACCATCACCACCCCCTCTCGTCCTCCTCCACTCCCCTACTCCACCTCTCCTCTCCCCTCCCCCCCAAATCTTCTCCTTCTGCTTATACGACAGGTTTATTCCCGACAGCGCCGCGTTGCCCTGTGCTGCAACCAATGAAACCACGCCCTGGCGCTGCTGAGAAGCCGCCGCGAAGCGCTCCCTTGAGCGCTACGGGTTCATCGGATCGCGCCGCTGCCGATGCTACCAGGACGCTGGAATACACACAAACAGATACACAAACACACACACACACACACACACACACACGCACGCACGCACGCATGCACGCACGCACGCACCCACCCACGCACACACACACACTAACACACACACACACTAACACACATACACACACACACGCACACACACACACACAGTAAGACACTAACACACTAACACACACACACACACACACACACACACACACACACACTCACTCACTAACACACGCACACACACATACACACGCACACACACACACGCACACACGCACACACACACACACACACACACACACACACACACACACACACACAACGCACGCACACACACACACACCCACACACACACACTCACACACACACCACACACACACACACACACACTAACACCCACACACACACACACTACTAACACACACACACACACACACACACACACACACACACACGCACACACTAGCAAACACACACGTGTGTTGCGTCGGCGGCTAGGCAGAGTGACTGCGCTGGCGGAAGAGCAAAGGTTGCACGAACAAATGCGAATGAAGCCGCAGCGCGCGAGGGAAAGAGGAGGAACGCCTGGCGACGGCGGGAGGGAGGAATCCGGGCCCGCTCACACACACAGACATACACACACGCACACACTAACACACACACACACACACACACACACACGCACGCACGCACACACACACACACACACACACACACACACACACACGCACGCACGCACGCACACACACACACACACACACACACACACACACACACACGCACACACACACACTAACACACACACACACACACACACACACACACACGCACACACACACACACACACACGCGCGGCTGGATGCACATGTGGAGCATGCAGAGGGCACTCACCAGATACACACATGGAGGATCGCCGCGCCTGGCCCTCCGAGGGCCGAGCGCTGGAAAGACGTGCGGCCACGTGCCCGGCTCCGGCGTCCTGGCTCCACCCCGCCCCGCCGAGCCCGGCCGCGTCGCGTGTGCCCAGCTTCCTGCTAGCACATTGTCACCTGGGTTGAAGGACGAGCTGCCTTAGAAACGACGGCCGTCGCACGCCGAGGCTCGGAAATCGCCACTCGGCGACTCGCCCGAGAACTTCCAAAAGGTCAACCTGTGAGCTTCGGGCACTGTTTCCCGGATAGCTCCTTGGAGAGCTGCACTAGAAGCCGGCACCGCAGGGTGGCCCCAGAGCTCGTTCCGGCTTCCGTGAAAACACCTCGGCGCGCCTTGCCTGAGCCAGCAGCGGGTCCCGGCAGGCCTCTTCTGAGCGCTTCCCAATACGTCTGCCCGGAAGCTCTCCAGAAGCTCCTTCGGAGGCTCATTCCAGGAGCTTCCAGAGCTCCCTCGAGAGGTCTTTGGAAGGCATTCTGGTGCTCCGCTATCTGGGTTTTGGACTCCAGGAGGAGGGGAAGTAGGGAGAACGAATGAGGGAGGAGAGGAGAGAGGAAGTACGATGAAGGAAGGGGTGGAGGGCTAGGGGTGAGAAGGGCCCCGCTGAGGAACCAAGATTGATGTAGCCAGCCCGCCTACGCCTCCTCCTCCAGAACCACGAGAATCCTGAACCGCAAATGGGCCCGCCTCTACTCTGCACCCTGGCTCTACCACGAACGCTGCTATGGCCACGGCCACCCCCCTCACATCGCTGGCAGTGCTGCGATGAGGCGCTGCCACGGCTGCAGCTCAGGGCTGCGCGCGGTAAGCAATGACTCGGGCCGAATGATGGGCAGGCGCTTCCACCTCGGCGGGGTAGCGCATAGCCTGCGAGGCGTCCGCCTGAAAGGCCTGGCGACGAAAGAGGTCGTAGAGCTCAGTCATGCGCTCCTGTTGCTCCCCCTTTTCGGCCTCGATGGCGAAGGAGTAGCAGATCACGTCGCACGAGCACGCGATCACGTGGGCAAAGTATGTGAAGATAATAGCGGAGATCGACGCGAAGAAAATGCTGATGCTGAAGGAATTGACCGTCTTGTCGGTGATGCTGAAGTTGGCGTTGATGAGGATCACCACGACAATCGTGAAAAGAGGGTTGCGCACAAAGAACAGCATCACGAGGATCAACGCAATGATCATATACTGCTCGCCTTTCCCACCTCTGGGACGCATAGGGACATACAAATCATAGACGATCCCCTCGCGGGCGCACGTCCAGACCAGACACGCAGTCCACACACACACACACACCTTTCAGAGTATACCGCTACCCAGGGGGTATAGACAGACACCGCCCGCCGCCGAGCACACGCCACAAGATTTCGAAGCGCGCGTCGCCCCTGGGAGGCCGACTCACACACACACACACACACACACACACACACACACACACACACACACACACACGCACACCACAAGCATGGTGGGTGATGCCGAACCTATGTCGTGCGCCCCGTGCCCGATCGCGGCAAAGACCCCAAGGTTTTCCTCCTTGTCCAGGTAGGCCCAAACCGCAAATCCCATCGCGGTGCCGAGGAGCATCGAGATCTGCGTCATCTCCTTGTGGACGATGCTGTCGGCGATGACGGCCTTAGAACGAACACATGTAACAAACAACAAATATAAACTTTCGAAGCTCCGTCTGGATTTCTTGGATCGGCGCTGGACCCCCCTCCATGGCGCTCGGAGCGCGCCAGGGGCGGCGCTGGAGGCGCCGCCAGGAAGGCCCCAGCGCCGATCCGAGAAACCCGCGCGGAGCGCCAAAACAAATATATTTACAGGTCGTTGCTTCATCTCCGAGGCCTGGCATAAGCGGCACTTCCAGAGGCCCCGACCCCTTCCCCAGGGAAAGTTTCTCGCTGCGGAGCGTTGTTTCTGGCCACGGGGCCCGATAACGGGCCCCACATGTATGTGGCTGAAATCAGCGATAAAATCTGATTAGGAAAACTAAGTCGTCGAGATCATCAGAGATCTGGGTATCACATTCTGGTCACGCCTGGCTCAGGCGCCGCTTCAGTATGTCCGTGGTCTTGTAGGCCGCCTCCGTGAGGCTACCGCCGTGGAACATGTGGGCCACCAGGCTGAAGCGCGACAGCGCCTCGACAATCGACTGAACCCAGCACCAGATCATTGCGATCAAGCACCGGATGGGGTTGCACTTGAACGTCTTCCGCTGATTCCGCTTCGCCTTGTGGAGGGCGAATACATGACCATTACCCCCCACATTACCTTCTGAACCTCCCTCTCACGAAAAGGGCAGGAGGGGCAAGTGGACGAGGAGAACGGGCATGGACATGTCTAGGCAAGCACATGTGATCCCTACCCCTGCAGGCCACATTTCTGAAACAAATCGCTGGGGGCTAGAATTTGGAGGACGTCTGCGACCAGCTTCGATTGCATCCGCAGGGGAAGGATTCGCTGGTAGTCGCAGAATGTTTGCGCCCTCCGTGCTTGCCATTTCCACCAGGGCCATGATGAGGGATGCGACGGAGACCGCCCCAGAGGAACGCGTGAAGGCGAGCGTCGCCCCGACCTCAGAGGCACTCGCCGCGACCCGCAGCTCTGTCCTACCCCTCTCCCCCATCCTCCCTCCGCCGCCCAACAGCACGGAGAGCAGGGGAGGGGGCGAGGTGAGGGGAGGGGGTGGGAGTTGGAGCGGCGGTCGTATGAGGGGGAACGTCAGGGGGGGACCGGCTCAGGTGTGTGCGTGTGGGGGGGGGGGGGGGGGCAAACATCGGGCCCCTGGCAGCGAAATCGCACGCTCCTAGACGGGGTGGGCCATCGGGCCCATATCGGCGACCAATGGGCGATTTGGGGTCTGTGCATTCCCCTGTGAGCCCATCCTATGCCCGAAATAAAAAACAAAACTGCACAACCCTAAACTGTTGGCGCTCCGCGCGTATGTCTGGCATCTGCGCTGGAGCCCCCTCCCTGGCGCGCGGAGCGCGCCAAGGGGCGGCGCCAGAGGCGCCGCCAGAGGGGGGCCCAGGCGCGGACCCAAGAAATCCGCGCGGAGCGCCAACAGTGTACAGGATCTCGCCTGACCTACGGAACGATAAATAAGGAACGAAGCCCCTTTTTCCAAGGAAGTCTACCAAGTCCGAAGGAACGACCGAGCCCGTTTTGAAAAGCAAGTGTTCCTTATTCAAGCCGGATCCTGTAGGTTTGTGGCGATTTTTTCTTCTTCGGATCCCCCTGTGAGCCTGTCCTATGCCCCTGACGTTGCCCCTGGTCGCAGCGAGGCTCTCCCTCGGACCACCGCGGGATTGCCGGCCGCCGGTGCCGCCGCGACCGCGGCGGGGAAGTACCAGGCGCCCACTCCCGTGGCGCAGGCGGCGAGGGCCGCGTTCTGGAAGAAGAAGGTGGTGTAGACGACCGGAGAACAAAACCACGCGTACGGCAGGCAGGGCTCGACCAAAGCAGTGCTTGTCGTTTTCGTTTTGTTTTCGTTTCCTCCCTCGTTTTGTCTTCGTTTCGCCTTTGCTGCAAAACGAAATCGAAACGAAGATGGCCCACGAAATCGCCAAGCCATCGTTCAGGTCGGCCCCTGACGCGTACGGCAGGTTGGTGCTGTGACGACCCTCCCATTGGTTTCTACACCGCGTGGATCGTTCCACCCTGAACGATCGGCGGCTTCTCGATTGCCAGGTCGTTCCATGTTCCCGGGTCGTGGGCCACGGGCGGCGTTCAATCTTGAACGCCCGCGGCGGCATCGCTGCCGCGTCGGCAAGTAAACATCAATCCCACCAGTCCTCTGGGCGTAGGTGTTCTAGGGAGTTTCCTCTTCCAGCCCCCTTCTTCCCCTTCGGGGAGGGGTTTACACCTCCCCCCGACCCCCTCTTTTCGCTTCCGATGACCATCCGAGGCCTCAAGATGGCTCCAAGATGGCCCAAGAGGGCCCCAGGAGAGGTCCAGGAGAGCCCCAAGACGGCCCCAAGAGCGCCCAAGAGCGCCCCAAGAGCGCTCGATGTTCGGTGTTCCTGAGGGGGGAGGCTAATTGGAGCTCCCTTCATTTTTGATCGATGTCCTCCAAGATGGCCCCAAGAGAAGGCCCCAAGAGGCGCCCAGGCGGCCCCAAGAGGCCTCCAAGAGGCTCCCAAGAGACCCTATACGAGGCCTCAAGAGGATCCCCGAGGTACCCAACTCTCCCTCCTTCTCCTCCTTATCCTCCTTCTCGTCCTCCTCGTCCTCGCCCTACTCCACCTCCTCCTCCTCCTCCTCCTCCTCCTCCTCCTTATCCCTATCCTCCTCCTCCTCCTCCTCCTCCTCCTCCTCCTCCGACGACGACGACGACGACGACGACGACGACGACGACGACGACGACGACGACGACGACGATTCCTCCTACATCCTGCCCCTCTTGGGGTATATGACGGCTTCCCCCGCCCTTTGTTCTTCTGCATGCTCCCCCACTCCCCTGATCACCGCGACTACCCTGGGCATGGCTTCTGGATGGGCTGGTGGGGATACTTCTTCTTTTTTTCGGTCGCGGCCGCAAGCGAAGAGGCAGGCGGCGGGCAGAGTGTCCGGGCCAACGGGCAAGCCTAATTAGCTACCAGAGGCGCACAAGCCGGCCGGCCCACTCACAAAGCAGCCGCGAGGCAGTGGGGGGACTGACGGCGGGGGGCATCCTGGGAAGCTCGAGCACATGCACTGGACAAAATGTCGAGGAATTCGATGCCTGCCATGAGGCACGGCCCACACAGTGACAAGACGTGTACCTGAGCAACCGAGTCCGTCATTCTGGTGGGGATACGCGGAGCGTCAACAATTTGTCGAATGTCCGCGCGGATTTCTTAGATTGGCGCTGGACCCCCTTTAGCAGCGCATTCGGCGCCGCCCCCTGCGCGTTCCGCGCGGCAGGAAACGGGGCCCAACGCTGATCCACGAAATATGCGCTGACCTCCGACCGGTTATGAGTACGGGCTGTTGTTCTCCGAAACGAAACAGAATGTCCCGATCTTCGTCAGCATCATCCCGGGGAACGCCAGGGTCAGGTTGCAGCTGTCGGGGTCGATATCCTGGTTTTGCTGATGCCATGTCAATGGACACCCTAACAATCCGACCATTGAATGCAAGATTCGTTCAAACGATTTAAACTATGTGAATCATGTCCCAAGCATGCTTGAACCATTTTGAAAACATGTTTAAGACATGGAAATTGTTTGGCAACATGCTTCCTCACCATTGATCGTCCTCCACAATCCTGGTTCTTCATCATCTGCGTCATCCCATACATGAAGATGAGGCCGTAGATGACCCAGACGCCCTTCAGCGCGAGGCACACCATTACGATGGAGGGCGTTTGGCTCAGTGCCTTCGAAGAAAGCTGCGTCGCAGAGATCGCCATCTGAACCGCATCCCTCCGCACGACGCACAGCACCGCGTGGATCGCTACGACCACCAGGAGCATCCAGTTCTGGGTGAGGTAGTAAAAACCCGCCGCCGCAATTGCAAAACAGGCTCATTTGCAAACCTGCAAGCTCCACAGTCATTGTGCTACCTGAAGGAGCGCTGCATAAGGAACGAAGGATGTGTTTCTGGCCACGCCAAGCTCAGTCACGAACAGGTTACCCAACCTTGATCTAAGGAATATCCCAGCTACCAAAACCCTCCTGAACCCAACGCGCTCCTTATTTCAGCGGCTTGTCAGCGGCTTGACTGTACACAGACAGCTGCGCTTCGCGACGCTCAGACGTCCCGTCGGGCATCCGCCCGACCCCCCTTCTCCCCCCCTACACACACACTTGAAGATTACAGTTCTGAAGGCTGAGCTCGATACTGGTGGAACGGGACGTCGTCGAATCGTTGAAATATCGGCTTCTTCCCTCTCCCTCCCCCCCCACGACCTTACGAGAATGACTAAAACAAAAAATGCGTTTCGGCAGCGTGAGCCCCCCATACTGCCGCGTCCTCGTCAGGGCCCGCCTCTGCAGCAGCACGGGCAAATTCACGCTGGAGCGGGCCGACGTCATCTCATATCCAATCCCACCCCCCTCCAGGCGGCAACAAACAAGACTCCCCTTAGGCACAGGGGCCCCACGACACAGGACCGCCCGGCTTCAACGTGAGATCTCTGGGCCTCGTCGAGCACCAGCGCGGGTCCCCCCCCCCGCTCCTCTTCTCCACGGCGCCCTCTACCCCTACACCTGCTCCCATCGCTGCCGGCAACGCCCAACACCCCGAAGATGATGAAACCGTCCTACATAACTAGATTAATTCCTTTTCGCCAGAGCGAATTCGTGCATGCATTCATATGTTCGTGGCCTTCGGTGAAGAAGCCAAGCTACCTAATAATCCTAAAAATTATCGCCAGAGATCTCGACGTCGAGTTTCTCCACTATACTCTTCCACTCCTTTCTGATTCGCCTTAATCCTACTTACCGAAACGCCCCCACCTTGCCGTGGCGAATTCGTGCATGCATGCATGTGTTCGTGGTTGTCGATGATGAAGCCGCCCGGTCGAATTATCCTAAACTTTTCGCCAGAGATCTCGCCGCCGAGCTTCTTTACTACACGCGTCTGCTACATTATTATACGCCCTAATCCTACTTCCCGAGACGCCCCCTTGTCTATTGTTCATTTGCGCGTGCATGCATATTTCCTTCGTGGTTGCCGAAGATGAAGCTATCCTCTCTAATGTATTGATCCTTCCCGCTGGAGATACCGACGCCAATCGCATCCCATACATACTTTTTGTTCGCCCTCATCTTATTCCCGAGATGCTGCCCTGTCCGTAGCGAATTCGTGCATGCATGCACCATTTCTTCGCGGTTGCCAATAATGAGAAGCCACCCGATCGAATTGTCCTAAATGCTCTATCCAGAAACCTCGCCGTCGAGCTTCTTTACTACACTCTTCTACTACATTCCTCTTTCACGCTCTAATATTAATACCCGAGACGCCCCCGTGCCCGCAGCGAATTCGCGCATGCCTGAATATGTTTGTTCGTGGTTGTCGACGGTGGCCTAGCGACCCGATGTCAGTAGCTCCCCCCCGACATCCCTACACCTACATACCACTATCCCTGCCGCAAAAGTCTAACCACACAACGATGATGAAGTCGACCTTGCTCCCAACAGTCATTTTGAAGGTTTGGCCGCAAAGCGGTTCTGGGACAGTCGCGTGGTTTGCGAAAGACTGCCCCCTCCCCGCAAACGGGGGCCAACACACACACACACACACACACACACACACACACACACACACACACGCACACAAATACACACACACACGCACTTGAAGCTTACAATTGTGGAAGGCTGAGCTCGATAGTGGTGGAACGGGAAGTTGTCGAACTACCGGCTTCTTACCCCTCCCTCCCACCCCACGACATTACGATGATAACTAACACAAAAAAGCGTTTGGCGCTTCGGCAGCGTGAGCCCCCCATACTGCCGCGTCCTCGTCAGGGCCCGCCTCTGCAGCAGCACGGGCAAATTCACGCTGGAGCGGGCCGACGTCATCTCATATCCAATCCCACCCCCCTCCAGGCGGCAACAAACGAGACTCCCCTTAGGCACAGGGGCCCCACGACACAGGACCGCCCGGCTTCAACGTGAGATCTCTGGGCCTCGTCGAGCACCAGCGCGGGTCACCCCCCCCGCTCCTCTTCTCCATGGCACCGTCTACCCCTACACCTGCTCCCCATCGCTGCCGGCAACGCTCAACACCCCGAAGATGATGAAGCCGTCCTACACAACGGTCAGGCGGCGAAAGCAAAGTCCGGGACGCGAACTAGGCGAATCAGCTAAGACAGGGTCTACCCCTACACACACAACGACAACAAAACGCACAAAAATATTGGCAGCACCCAAGGGTGCGCGGCCTCGCTGGATGCCTGCAGGGGCTCGCTCCGTCGCTCCGCTGCCCGCCCGCCCACCCCAAGGGTCATGGGAAATAGGCGGCGACACGCGGAGTCCGTTCCAGGAGTTCCGAACCCCACAAGGTGCGCGTCTCTTGGAGGACCGCCTTCCGTCGGCCTTCCGCCGGCGTCGCCGCTACGGCCTTGCATCCGCCAACTTCTGGGCGGAACGCACCAAAAGGCGAGGCCCTCTCTCGAGCGCACCCTTTGGGCCTGCACAAGACAAGGGGCCTCGCCGGCCCTCCGAGGGTGCAGGATAGTGGCGACTGCTGCACTCTGGCAGCACTCCAACAGGCGGGGTCTCGTGTGGATTCGTGGGGGAGGGGGGGCGGGGGCGTTCCGCCAGACCGTTGCACATGCGGCAGCGACCGAGGAAGCGAGTTCCCAGCTTGGACACTGAGTGGGGGGCGCTTTGCCGGGCGCTTTGCCAGACCCCCCAAGAGGCGCAGGATGTAGGAGACCACAGCTGCACTCGGCAGCACTCAGGCACTCGAGGTCTCGTGCGGGTCTGTCGGCACCTCGCCGGACCCGCACAGGGCGCAGGACTGCACGGTTGGCAGCACACAACGGAGCCAGACGTTGTCTGGACCTGCCTGGGAGGGGGAGCCCCCCCCCCCGGAGCGCAGGAGAGTGGCAACGGCTGTGCGACTGGCCGGGCGCACACACGCAAAATGTCACTCGTGCCGGCATGGTGGCTCACTCCGCTGGACCCCCGCGGGCACAGGAAGAAGGAGAAGGGGCTGAGCGCCTTCGCCTTCTCCGCTCGGCTGGTGCGACCCTGGCCGATGCTGGATTGGGCGGGCTCGGCTGCGCCGAACCTGGTGGGAAGCGCGCTGGAGGGACACCCCCTTGCGATCGAAGATGCGTGAGACTCGAGCTTGGGGGACTCGAACCTGCCTGACGGGACGGTCCGAAAAATGGCGGGCCCTAGCCTGAAATGTGGCGCGAGCTCCCAGCACAGAGGTATCACGAAAAGTGGGCAGTCAAGATTCACGCCCAGACCGCCCAACATCGGCAACAACAGACGATGTCTGGCAATCTTGGCCTTACTTTTCCCCGATCAGGCCTCCCGCTTCCCTCGATCTTATGGTCTCCCCTCTTTCCTCCCTGGCCAAGCCCGCCCTGATGCACACAGACACACACACACACACACACTTACTTTTACGTCGTAGCGCGCCAGAGGCGTTCCGCGCGCGCGCCTGGGCGAGACCAGGACACGGCAACGCGAATTAGCCCGCATGCAGGAGGAGGGGTAAGGAAGGATGGCGGCCGCAGAGAAGGGAGCGGGGCGCGGGGGCACACTCAGGCAGCCAGGCTGCGGCGGGTGCGCGGGCGCGGCCGAGCTAAAGGGTAGCACCTGGCAGCAGCTGCGGGTCGGCGTAGCAGTACACCCAGGGGGGGCCAGAAGCCACAGTGTGGGCATGGCCCAGCAAGTCGAAGAGCAGGAGCAGCCAGCGGCCAGAGAGGGGCACCAGCGGGGGGGGAGGCAGCGACATGGGAGCTGGCGGCGGCCAAGAGAAAGCGCGCCAGCGCTGCAGCAGGTGCTAGGAGCCCAGGGCGGCGGGTGGCGGAGCAGGCCAGCGGCGAGGCTGCGATGCGACTGGCCGAGCCGTCGCAGGGCACGGGGGCGATGGCAGATGCGCCGGAGAAGAAGGAGCGCCACTCCGTAGCCGGTACACGGCATCACAGCATGGAGTTGGGCGTCGCCCAATGCAAGTGGCGCACGGGCGGGGCCCAGCGAGGGCAAAGGACGTTCCCAGCAGGCCGTCACAAGAGAGGCCGAAAGGCAAAGTGGGAGGCGAACCGCAACGGCGGTGGCCCCCAAGCGAGGCAGCGAGACTGCGGCCGCATGCAAGACCACCTGTGCTGCGCAGGGGCTGCAGAGCGCGAAAACACACACACACTCATATACACACACGCACCCGAGCCAAACTCACCCTGACGAGCTCACCCAGACGGTCTGAAGTCGCTCGGCCGAGCTCGCCCCGACTCAAACTGGCCAGCCGAGCTCGCCACGCACCGAACCAGCCTATTCCACGCACATCCCCAGACGAACTCGCCAAGCAGAGCTCGCCGCCAGACGAATTCGCCCCAGCCGAGCTCGCCCTCACCCCGACCGAATTCGCGCGTCGCTCCCGCTTCAGCGCTGGGCAGCTTCGAAACAGCCCAAGCCGAGCCCGCTCAACCCGAACTTGCCTGGCCCGACCTCGCCCGACGGACCTCTTGCGCGGCCAGTCTCGCCCGCCCAAGCTTGCCCGGCTGGACCTCGTCCAGCCAGACCTGGCCCAGGCCGAGCCTGCCTCGCCGACCCGGCCTGGGCGTTGGCGATAGGCCCCGATCGCCGAGAAAGGGCCCTCGAGAGGCCCCCGCCCCACAGGATCCCCGAGGAGACCATCGAAGAGGCCACCGAAGAGGCAGCGCCGCCACGCTGCTGCGCGGCTTCCCTAGGAACCCGGCGGCGGGCATGCGCGGAAGCGCAGACGCATACACGAAGGCCGCGGCGTTCAAGGCGAGGGTGCCCCAGATGACGACGGCCGCGGCGACGCGGAGGAGCGCCAGCCAGACGGTGCAGAGCAGGAGTATACCGAACAGCACCACGACGGGCACCTCCACGTGCTTGGCCAGCAGCTCCCACACCCTCATCGGCGGGGTGCTCTCCGCGACCAGCTCGAGCGGGCGATGGTCGTCGGCGGTGAGGCGCTTGAGCTGGCAATGGCTGAACTTGTCCGCCAAGCCGCTGCTAGTGCACATGGGAAAAGTCACGCAGGCGACGCCTCCCTCGGCGCACCACTGCGCGGGATGCGGGAAGTCTGCGGGGCACGCTCCGGATGCATCGGGGAAGACCACGTTCTTCCCAACGATGACGAGCGCCACGAGGAGCAGCGTCAGCACGAGCTGGCCGTAGAAGACCAGGCCCCAGAACACCTGGCAACCGGTCATGGGGGGCCGCCCAGACAATTTCGGCACCGGCTCGGCAAGACTCAGGGCCCCCGCTGAGCTCGCAGCAGTGAGCCGGTGGGCGGTGCCCCCCTCGTGCAGCAGCTGCTGCTGCCGTTGCGCGGGCTGCGGAATCATCGCGCCTCAGATCCTGGGTGTCCTCGGAGGGACACAGTGCGCAGCCGCAGCGGCAAGCTAAAAGGCTCGGGCCTGATTAAGCTGAGGGTGATCAAGCCAGGCTGAATACGGTCGATTGGTGGGATGTCCCTGGGGGGCTGCGCCAAAATCAGAATCCAGAGCCAAAATCGGAATCCCTGAAGATCTGCACCAAAATCAGAATCCCTGGTTGGCTGGGGGCTCGACTCCCAAATCGCTCACATGCCAAACGAGAGCCGTTAAGTGCAATCACTGGTTGGCGGTATTAGGGCCGTACTGTTGATGATTGCGCACCCATGTTGGACTCGCATCAGCATGTGCAACTTATCCCTCCCATCCTTCGTACCTCCGTGAACCCCTGCATGTTCTAGCCCCGTCTCCAGGCAAGACGGCGCCTGCAGAATCTCCCGTGCCTGCGCAGCGAAAATTCGCTTCTTCACAGGAACCTCGCACAGGAAGGCGAGGACGCTCCTCCTCGAGGGGAGGCATGCGAAAAGAAGAATGGCTGGATGGAACTTGGGGAAGGGGGACTGTCATGAAGGAGAAAGGGCTGCGAAAGCAAGTAATACAGCTCAAAGAGGCACAGCAGCACAACACGCAGCAGCACACGGAGGACATAATCATGAAGGCAAAATAGCAGGAAACGATAAAGAGAACAGACACTGACTGTGAGAGAGTGGAGTGGGTGAGACCACTCCAAAGAATGTTGGGTGAGGGACATTGGTTCTGAGCGTGCAAGCTCAACGATGGGGCTGTAGTCTTTCCGACGGGCACGATGGAAGGCTGGTCTATCAACATCAACTGAAAACTTAAAATTCCAAGCAAGAATGGCAGGCGGGGCCTCGGAAGAAGAATGCGGAGGAGCAGGAGGATGAAGAGGATTTCGCCTCCCAAGCCGTTGGCGGGGACGGCTAATTCGCTGGGGGTTGCTGAAATCTTGAGCGGCGTGAACAGTGGCGACGAACATGCAGCAAGGCGAGGCAAAGGGTGCTCCTTGAGGCAGAAACGGCAACGACGGTTTCACCCGATGCCAAAGGCCGACCCAAGTACCTCAGCAAATGGCGGGTTCCGGAAACCCTGAACCCTAAAAAATGGCAATCTCTTGGAAGACATCGGTTTGCTTCCGCCGGCTTCCACCCGCGAGGGGCGCCCCAAGTATGCTTCCCTCGCCGTTCCGCCACCTTTCGTCAAGTACGTAAGAGATTCCAGCCCCTCCCATCTTCGAGGGCGAAGTCCTTCTTGGAACGCGCCACGTGGACCGTGCGATCTTCCAGAGCCTTCTCGAATCACAGCTTCTCATCTCTCTTCCACGGCGACGAGCTCCGCGCAGCCTCTGGGCGACGACTGGGGACCCGAGTGCACTTCGCACCCGAAGACAAGCACACCGCGCACGGCAAGAGCCTCGAACACTGAGCGGGGTCGACGGCGGCCGGGCAGCACATCGGACACGAGCAGATGCGCACTCGGCTGGAACTGCGGCTAATCCGAGGTCCGAATGTGGCCGACGCCAGGGCGAGATACCCTGAGCATTCCTTGTCACAAAAATGTTTGGCGGCGTGGGCCCCATACAGTGCGCTATTGCACAGTGGGCGTGCGAGCTATGTGGTGCAAGCTATGTGGTGCAAGCTGTGTGGTGGGAGCCATGGAAACTAAGAGGTGCAAGGTATGTGGCGTAATCAATGCGGTATGTGGTGGAAGGTATGTGATGCAAGATGTGTTGCCCAGTTGCGTAGAACCAGAAACGAGACCTCCTAAATGCAAGCGTAGCGCGGTGGGCCGGCAACGAGGCGGCCACGGGCGGCAACGCGGCGAAACCTGAGCGGGCTCCCCAAACCCGGTGGGCGGCAACGGGGCGGCCACGGGCGGCAAAGTGGCGAAACCTCGGCGGATCCCCCAAGCGCGGTGGGCGCCAACGAGGCAATGCGTGAGAGGCAGAGAGACGGCCACGGGCGGCTTGGCGGACGAAACCTCGGCGGACACGCCGAGCGAGCGGCAACGAGGCAGTCACGAGGCGGCCACGGGCGACAACGCGGCGAAACCTCGGCGGACCCCCCCAAGTGGGCGGCAACGAGGCGGTCATGGGCTGCGACGCGGCACCACCTCGGAACCCCCGAATGGGCGGCCACGAGGCGGCCACGAGGCGGCCGCGGCGACACGGCGAAACCTCGGCGGACCCACCCCCCCCAAGTGGACGGCAAGGAGGCGGTCACGAGCTGGCCACGGGCGGCGACGCGGCGAAACCTCGGCGGACTTCCGGAGTGGGCGGCAACGAAGCGGCCACGAGGCGGCCACGCGCGGCGACGCGGTGTCAGCGGAATCACCACAACAAAGCGCGAGAAGAGCGCGCAAAGGCACGACAGAACACTGCAAAGGCATGAGAAAAACACAAAAACGCGCGAACAAGGCACGGAATTACATTCAAACGCGAAAAGAACTCAAAACAAAGGATAGAAACACGGACAGGGCAAGAAACAGCTCCAAACAGCACGGAGACGGTGCGACAAAACACGAATAGTGTACGACACAGGGAAGAAAAAACTAAGCACTAACACGGCACGAAAAAACACGAAGCAGCACGGAAACCACGACAAACAACCAAAAATCAAAAATAACAAACAAAAAAAAAAAAAAAAAAAAAAAACTGACCAAACAACACCAAAACACACAAACAAAAGACCAAACACACACCAAAACGCACAGCACATCATCAACAAGAAACCAAACTGCACCAAAAATAATCAAAAACACCTACGAGGCAATAGAACGCACTAAACAGTCGCCAAAACGCAATAGCAAGTACAAGCAAAGCACACAAACACACCCAACATCACCAAACAAACATCAACACGCAACAAAAAAACAACAAAACACCACAACGCTCCAAAAAAGCAACAAAAAACACACCAACACACACAACCACACACACACACAAACACACACACACACACAAAAAAAAACATATAACTCACTATAGATCACCCAAAAGGTAGCAACACGCACCAGCAATCACCAAAACGGGACCACCACGCACCAAAAACTAGCAACAAGGCACCAAGACGCACCAAAAAGCACCAACAAACAACCAACACACATCAATTACCACCAAAAAACACAAATGTGCAATAGACAAAACCAAAAAAAACAAATACCACCAAGAAACACCAACAAAAACTCCAACACGTACCAAACACTACCAAAAAAAGGGTCCCAGGCGCACCAACAATCAGCAAAGAGAACACCCAAACACACCACAAGACACAAAAAGGCACAGAAGCGCACAAACAAAAACAATTCAAAGACCACGCACCCAAAAGCACAAAACATACACCAAAACGCTGATGCCTATATTTAAAATATATTCACATCAAAACGCAAACACACACACACACAAACACACACACACACACACAAACACAAACACACACAACAACAACAACAACAACAACAACAACAACAACAACAACAACAACAACAACAACAACAAATGCCCCAGGGGGGCCTTGACGAGCGCCAGTCTGGCGCTCGCCGCGCAAAACTGCCTGTCGGGCGCTGCCGCGCCCCGACGATGGGCGCGGCGCGCAGCAAGGCAGCGCAGCGCAGCTCGAGGCTGCACGCCGTTGCCGCTTGCGGGCGCAGCTACACCCGACAGACGATGCGCGGCCGCGCTCTGGCGCGCGCGGCAGTGCGAGGCGGGAGCGGGAAGACCGCCCGACGCCAGAGCGAACCGCCCAGAAAGGCATGACCCTGCGCCGCGCGGCGCAGGGCTGGGCCCAAAGCCCCGCGCGCCCGACGAAGGCGCAGCGCTTCTCGCGGCGCGCTCCTCCGCCCCCCGCGCGTCGCGCGCGCGGCCGCGCAAGCCGCCGCGTGCCGCGCGCGTGGCGGGGCACCCGAAGGCATTCTTGCCCCCGCGCAACGCGCGCAGCGCGCTCCAACACAAATGCCCCAGGCGCCCCTTGACGAGTGCCAGTCTGGCGCTCTCCGCGCCAACCTGCCTGTCGAGCGCTGCCGCGCCGCGACGATGGGCGCGGCGCGCAGCGGGGCAGCGCAGCGCAGCTCGAGGACGCCGCGCCGCGCGCTGCTGCCGCGCGCGGGCGCGGCTGCATCTAATGCCGAAGCGGCCGCGCTCGCGCGCACGGCGCCGCGCCGCGCAGCGCGCGGCGCCCGCTGCCCGACCCGGCGCGCGGATCGCAGCGCAGCAAGCGAACGCGGCCTGGCAAGGTCCCTGATGCGAGAGACGCAGAGCGCGCGGGCGCGCCCGCGGCTGCGGCGCGCGGTCGGATCCTGGGCCGAGGCGCAGAACGCGCCGAGATGTGCGCCGGCGTCCGGTTGTGCCCGCGGCGGCGTGCCAGCGCGCGGGCGGATGCTGCGCCTTGCTCGTCTTCGCCCCCGCTCGCCGCGGCCGCCGCTTCGAGCGCGGCCGCGGGCTCGGCGCGGTCGAACGGCAGGTGCGAACCTTGGCGCGACGCGGCGTCGCGCCGCTGTCTGGCGGCGAGAACCTCACTCAAACTACCGCCGCCGCGCAGCATGTCGAGCGCAGGCCCGCGACGAGCGTCGCGCGCGTCGAACGCGCCAGCGTCGGGCGCGCCGCGCGCGCAAAGGCAATCCCTGAAAACCGCGATCGCGCAGCCCGGGCGCAGGCCGGTGAAAGACCGGCCCCCGGGGGGCAGCGACTGATAGGAAGTGCCGAGCACGCGAATTGGACAGGTGGCCGCGCGGGCCGAGCACCGGCGCGCGCGGCTCATCGCTGGGCAGCCCTGCCTCAGATTCTTGCGTGAGTGAGGGGGCGGCGGGGACGTCTGCAGCCTGCGGGGCTCTGAAGAAGCCCGCCGCAAGCGCCTCATTCTGAAATTGCACAACAAGCTCGCCGCAGGTGCCGGTTTTTCGTTAAAGCAATGTGGGTGGGTCGCGGGACGAGTCGCGGGTGGGTCGCGGGTGGGTCGCGGATGGGTCGAGGGTGGGTCGCCGGTGGGTCGCGGTTGGGTCGCGGGTGGGTTGCGTGTTGGGTCGCGGGCGGGTCGCAGGGTGGGTCGCGGGGTGGGTCGCAGGTGAGTCGCGGGTAGGACGACGACAACAAACAAGCAAACAAACAACAACAACGCAATGAGCAGAATCCTCACTACGGATCCCCACTTCAGCCACGCACCCAGGGAGAATGAATGACCGATCGGCCCCCTCACACTGATATGCACGGTTGGGTAACATCCGATATGGTCGCCATGCGGTCTCAACACGCAGTAGGATGTGTCGCGTTTTCTTCGACACTGAACGTTTAATTAATACACACACACACGTCGTGGTGGGCGTGTACAAATCGAAATGATGGCACGGCGTCATGAATACCCATTGTGGTGCACATGTAACACAACTGCGCTACAAAATAGCGGCCGGTATAGGCGTGGCAGTTCCCAACACGCTGTGGATCGGCATGGATGCGGCGGCGGAGAAAACCTGCTCCGAGGCTGTAGGGGAACAGGAAGGGAAGAGGAGGCCGAGGAAACCATGAGAGCCAATCGAAGTCCATCGGGGTCCCCTAGGCTGTTCAGGAATCCCTCGCAGGCCAGGCGGGGCCCACAGAGTCTCCTACGGATCCTCAGGGACCTGCGGCTGGCGCTGAGAGACCCAGGGAAGGAGCCCAAGGGAAATGCGCGCAAAAGCGAAGGTGGACCAGCAACGCTGTGCTCGCTCCACAACCGCGAGAAAGGCGGTGGCGTGCGCCACGCGGAGCCCCTGGCTCCGAGAAGCGAGGGGTCACCCGAACGAAACAACGACCCGAATACTTACCAAGGAGCATTTTGAAAATGAGTCGAGTGGACCTTGAACTACGCACGGTGGAGGATTTAGATAAGGATACCTTCGATAAGGAACCCAGGGTCCCGCGACCGATGGGCGGCCAAACGCGGGCCACCCACCTCGCTTTGAAACAATGAGGAATGCGCCGGGGTCTGGACCTCAGGAAGACGTTCCTTATCAAATGCCGCCGCCGTGCCCAGGCCCACATGGGGCGAGAACATCGTGCCCACGCCTCTAGGACGACACCGGGCGACGCGCGCCATCCGCCCCCACGGGGCCCGCTGCCCTCAGCCGCCGCGACAACGTGATGTCCCAGATAAGAGCGCACAAAACGTCCGGAGCAATTTCGCGGAACCCAACATGAAGTTACCAGTTTGAGTCGCTGGTGGCAAAATCAAGAGCCAGCCGGCGCGTCCCAAAAATACACTCGCCTGACGGCATCGGACCAGACCAAAAAAAGGTGGGATTAGAAGAAGGAATTCACGAATCAGCTAAGGCAGCTGGTTTTCCCGGCGCCTCCTGGCGCTGGAGGCGGCCATACATCAAGGACCTGCTTCGGGGCCGAAGCCAGCTGCACGCATGGATACAACCGAAGCGCTGTCACAAGGAGCCATACATCAGGAACGAAACTCTCTTGTTCCCATAAGTCAAACTTCGATTTCCCATCAAAAACCGAAGGACAATCTAAGACAAACAATACAACAATTAAGGAACACTGGGCCCCTCCCCAACGGAAGAAGTTCCTTCTTCAGCGGCCCGGCTGTATTTTCCCACCCCTCCCCTTCACGGTCACCCCCGTTCGTCTGCCCCGACAGCACTGCGGGAGGAGAGGGCGGGAGCCAACGCTGACCAGAACACGAAGGACAACGACCCCCATGGAGAGCGGCCCTGCGATGACGCAGCTGCAAATCGAGAGCCGACGCAGTACAGGCAACAAGAAGATTTCGGATGAGCGGCTCGCGCACCAGAAACTAAAAACAATTAACTGCGTTACCGAGGAACCCCACATACTTAATTTAAATATTATGTGTTTGCTTTTCATGATCATATATGCGGAAACATGCGTTCTAAACCGTCGTCGCGAATGTTTCCCGAGATTGTCACCCAACACACTACTGAGTGAACCTCCTCCCTCTTTCCCGCATTCCATCCTTCATCGGGGAAAAGTTCGAGGTGGTCACCGAGGGCCGTTTCCTGGGATCGCAACAACCAACGAGGTGATGCACAACGTATTGCCACAGCTCGAGTAGTCAGGGGGGCCACTTGGAAGTTGGTGCAAATCACACCCCCTCTCGCCTCATGCTGCGTTCTCCCGCACTCCTGCCTCCCTTTCTTTCCCTACTCTTTCTAGTCTCATGCAGTTTCCACACGTCTGTCGCCGCGTCTCTTCGACGGAGAGTCTCTGAGGTGTGCGCGCAAAAGACTTGCATGGCAAACGTGATCCGCCTGCGTGCGACATGCGAGTGATCTTGGATGGAAAATCTCTGGGCTGTGGTTGCCACGACAACCGAAGCTGGGCGGACGCTCCGAAATCGTCCAGAAGCGGCACGGGCCGCGCGAATTCGACGCGGCTGGACAGCGCTGCCTTTGTCGGAAAGACTCTGGCGGCCCCTGCGCACCCCCTCTGGTGTCGAGAAAGTGCCACGCCTGCTAGGCCCTGCGACATTGGCGCGTATAGAGTCCGCGGTGAGAGACCACCCCCGTGCGCACCCCCTCTGGTGTCGAGAAAGTGCCACGCCTGCTAGGCCCTGCGACATTGGCGCGTATAGGGGCCGCGGTGAGAGACCACCCCCTTGCGCACCCCTCCGGTGTCGAGAAAGTGCCACGCCTGCTAAGCCCTGCGACATTGGCGCGTATAGGGACCGCGGTGAGAGACCACCCCCGTGCGCACCCCCTCTGGTGTCGAGGAAGTGCCACGCCTGCTAGGCCCTGCGACATTGGCGCGTATAGGGGCCGCGGTGAGAGACCACCCCCTTGCGCACCGCCTCCGGTGTCGAGAAAGTGCCACGCCTGCTAGGCCCTGCGACAGTGGCGCGTATAGAGACCGCGGTGAGAGACCACCCCCGTGCGCACCCCCTCTGGTGTCGAGAAAGTGCCACGCCTGCTAAGCCCTGCGACATTGGCGCGTATAGGGACCGCGGTGAGAGACCACCCCCTTGCGCACCCCCCTGCGGTGTCGAGAAAGTGCCACGCCTGCTAAGCCCTGCGACATTGGCGCGTATAGGGACCGCGGTGAGAGACCACCCCCTGCGCACCCCCTCTGGTGTCGAGAGAGTGCCACGCCTGCTGGGCCCTGCGACATTGGCGCGCATAGGGGCCGCTGTGAGAGACCACCCCCTGCGCCCCCCCTCCGGTGTCGAGAAAGTGCCACGCATGCTAGGCCCTGCGACATTGGCGCGTATAGAGACCGCGGTGAGAGACCACCCCCTGCGCACCCCCTGTGGTGTCGAGAAAGTGCCACGCCTGCTAGGCCCTGCGACAGTGGCGCGTATAGGGACCGCGCTGAGAGACCACCCCCTGCGCACCCCCTGCGGTGTCGAGAAATTGCCACGCCTGCGAGGCCCTGCGACATTGGCGCGTATAGGGACCGCGCTGAGAGACCACCCCCTGCGCACCCCCTCTGGTGTCGAGAAAGTGCCACGCCTGCTAGGCCCTGCGACATTGGCGCGTATAGAGCCCGCGGTGAGAGACCACCCCCTGCGCACCCCCTCGGTGTCGAGAAAGTGCCACGCCTGCTAGGCCCTGCGACATTGGCGCGTATAGGGACCGCGGTGAGAGACCACCCCCTGCGCACCCCCTGCGGTGTCGAGAAAGTGCCACGCCTGCCGTGCCCTGCGACATTGGCGCGTATAGGGACCGCGGTGAGACACCCCCCCCTGCGCACCCCATCTGGTGTCGAGAAAGTGCCACGCCTGCTAGGCCCTGCGACATTGGCGCGTATAGGGGCCGCGGTGAGAGACCTCCCCCTGCGCACCCCCTCTGGTGTCGAGAAAGTGCCACGCCTGCTAGGCCCTGCGACATTGGCGCGTATAGGGACCGCGGTGAGAGACCACCCCCTGCGCACCCCCTCCGGTGTCGAGAAAGTGCCACGCCTGCCGTGCCCTGCGCCATGGCCTGCATAGAACCTCCTGCTATCCACTGCGAATCCTACACGCACGTCTTGTATATGGCATGGTATGTGTATGTGAAGGATGCGTGTGCGGCTATATCGGGACGTGTCTCATGTGGGTGCCCACTATGTCGCGCACACGCCTCAATGGACGCTGCAGTGATCACGCCAGGCGCGCACTAGCGTTGTATGGTGGGTGTGTGTTGTGTGCGAGTGTGTGCATGCGCGCGGCCGTATGTAGGCGCGTGTCTCATGTACTTGCCGTGCACGCGTTGAGCGCGGGTGAGGAGAGGAAGGAGGAGAGAGGAGATGAGGTGTGAGGTGAGGTGAGACGCGGGCGCGCCGCGGCATGGAAGAAAACCAGAACCCCACGAAACATTTGGGGAAAAAAACTGCAAAGGGCGACCAAGATAATACGGAGGGGTCAAAGAACCCGAGCGAAACAGATGACGAACAGGATGCGGAAAAATTGCCCTCCGTCCCTATACTGCCGCCACCAAAACTGAAACACATGTCTACGTATACATATGTATATGTGTATGTGTACATCTGATATGCTGAGGGTATGGAGCGCCCCTTCCGCGCGTTCTGCGATCACCTATGGGCGTGGCCGCCGTGTGCCCGTTGTTTCGTGAGGGAGGGCGCGGAAACGCCTGGCGCGCACGAGCCGCAGGAGAAGCGAAAAACCGCGGGTGCGGATGCGATCTGCTGTTTGCCACCGATATGCAAGCCAATAGTTGGACTTTGGTCATAACCCCCTTAACTTCACCCGCTTCCACTTGCGAAGACTGGCCGTCGTCCCATTGTCCCGCTCAACAAGGCGATGCCTACACATCTCATTCCTCACAAAATAGCCTGCCTCCAAATCCTGACCGCCCTCCCCCGCCTCCTTACTTGGTGCAGGGTGCTCCTGGACCACTTCCTGAACTCCTTGAAGGTGTCTCCAGCATCGTAGCGGCTGCACTCCTCGAACGCCTCTGGCGGCGGCATGCTTGCCAGGAGGCTCGCTGGCGTCTCCTGGCGGAGCGAGGTAGGCCGCAGAGCGCACTGCCCCCCTTACCCACCTCTCCATATTCCTCTTCCTCTTTCGCCTCTTTCTCTCATCCTGTTCCGCCTCCTCCTCTTCTGATCCTCCCCCTCCATTACAACCACCATCACCGCTGCTATTGACACGATCGCTGTCGACGCCCCGGTCACTGCCACCACTACCCCAGCCACTGCCACTGCCACGACGACTACGAGCACCTGTGCTACATCATACGTCCGCTGCCAATCCTGGAACAGTACACGACTACTACTACGACTACTACTACTACTACTACTACTACTACTACTACTACTACTACTACTACTACTACTACTACTACTACTACGACTACTACTACTACTACTACTACTACTACTACTACTACTACTACTACTACTACTACTACTACTACTACTACTACTACTACGACTACGACTACGACTACGACTACGACTACGACTACTACTAGTACTACTACTACTACTACTACTACTACTACTACTACTTCAAATAAAACTGCGGTTGGAAAGACGCTGACTACTTAGAGTGAGACTACCTACTACCACGACGACGGCGACTAAGACCTACTGATACGACTCCGACTACACCTTCGACAACGACTACGACTACGACTACGACTACGACTATTGCTACTCCGACTGCTACTACGACTACGACTACGACTACGACTACGACTACGACTACGACTACGACTACGACTACTACTATTACCACTACTACTACTACTACTACTACTAGTACTACTACTACTACTACTACTACTACTACTACTACTACTACTACTACTACGTCAAACAAAACTGCGGTTGGAAAGACGCTGGCTACTTAGAGTGAGACTACCTACTACCACGACGACGGCGACTAAGACCTACTGGTACGACTCCGACTACACCTTCGACAACGACTACGACTACGACTCCGACTACGACTATTGCTACTCCAACTGCTACTACGACTACTTCTACTACGACTACTACTACTACTACTACTACTACTACTACTACTACTACTACTACTACGACTACGACTACTACTTTTACTACTACTACTACTTCTACTACTACTACTACTACTACTACTACTACTACTACTACTGGTATACTACGACTACGACTACGACTACGACTACGACGACTACGACTACGACTACGACTACGACTACGACTACGACTACGACTACGACTACTACTACTACTACTACTACTACTACTACTACTACTACTACTACTACTACTACTACTACTACTACTACTACTACTACTACTACTACTACTACTACTACTACTACTACTACTACTACTACTACTACTACTACTACTACTACTACTACTACTACTACTACTACTACTACTACTACTACTACTACTACTACTACTACTACTACTACTACTACTACTACTACTACTACTACTACTACTACTACTACTACTACTACTACTACTACTACTACTACTACTACTACTACTACTACTACTACTACTACTACGACTACGACTAGCGCAACAGCACGAAGCGACAGACCACGTTGCTACAGAGCGCGCGGCCTCGGCCTCGGTGCGCGCTGCTACAGAGCAAGCAAAAATACAATCTGTCGCGCAGCTCCACGACGCTACAGACGACGTTGCCACAGAGCACGCAGCCTTGGACCGCACTGTTGTACAAACAGCATTGGCAGGCGTGCGTGCGTGCCCAAGACGTTACAGGAAGTAGCGCCAATTGTCGACGCACGCTGAACACTGACACTGTGGATTAAGCTCTGCCGTGGGCAATCCCAGGCACACGTTCGCACTGAAGGAAGCCATGGACGACTACTTTAGCAAATTCGGCGCATTCGATGACTCTGGGCTATATTGTGCCATCAAGGCCCTTCTTGTCCCCCATCATAAGCGACGTGTGAAGCAAGCAACCATGGGCGACGGACACAAGTACAACCGACAGGCAGAGATGCACGCCCGAATGCTCGAACAAGATACCACGATATCTGTTCCAGCGCTGGCTTGCAAAAACGGGTTGAGCGAGGGATACGTAGGCACCTTGATCACCGTAGCGTTAGATGCTGATGTGTTACAGAACCTTACGTCGCCAGCCCAACCCCAAAGAGCAGAAAAAGTGTTGCACTGCCTGGACGAATGTTTTCAGTTTGTTCAAGGGTGTGTTCCAGAACGTGAGTGTGAGCTGCAAGATGGTGCGTGTTGCTGCGCTGCGTGCAGAGTAGGCAAGCCACCGAGCGTCAAAGAACCAGTGCCTCCCGTCGCCGCCCCTCACCAGAAAAAGCTGCATCGCATGAGCCGACACCGGCCCCGAGATGGTTGCAATATACGGGTTGCAATACATAGGTTGCATGGCATACATTCTCCTTTCCAAAAACAAAATACACTCTACCCCCCCGGAATTATCGCTACCCCTTTCGGGTATGTAAATCACATATGATTATGACCACATGTCCATCCTGAATATGAAATCACTATGTGCCAGGCCAACCGGGTTCCCCACCCTGAGGCTCCCTTGTAAAAAACCAAAAACCATGCGGTGACAGTGGTTGTTCTAACATAGCACTTTTTCGCGACACCCTTGCAAAAAATTGACGAAGTGCACACGCGCGCGTCCTCGCGCGCGCATACCGAAATCCTTCAAAAACCTTCGGTGCCGGAAAGATTTCGCAATCGAGTTTCCAAAAAAACACCCGGTTTCGCAACACTGATTTGCTAAAAAAACTTCCGCGCGACCTCTTGCGAAATCTTAAGAAAAAATGCTTTTTCAAGATTTTCACAAAACGCTACCAAACGGGCTTCGCGCGCGCGCATGTCGAAATCTGTAGAACGCCCCTGCGCGTGTGCCGTCGCGAGAATCCTCAGCAAAAAATGGGACGAAGTGCAGACGCGCGCGTCGTCGCGCGCGTACGCAAAAAACCTTCAAAACCCATAGGTTTCGGAAGGATTTCAAAATCGTGTGTCAAAAAAACATACAAACACATCAGGTTTCGCAACACGGACTTTCAACAAAAGCGTGCGCGCGCTCTTGCGTCGTCGTCGTCGTCGTCGTCGCCGTCCTCCCTCCTCCCGCGTCGTCGTCGTCGTTACGTCGTCCTCTGTTTTTCCTCGTGTTCGTCGTCGTCGTCCTCTTTGGCGTCGTGGTCGTTTCCGTCGTCGTTGTCGCCGTGGTCGTCCTTCCTCCTCCTCCCTCGTCGTCGTCGTCGTCCGTCGTCGGCGTCTCGTCGTCGTCCCTCCTATTTCGTCGCCGTCGTCGTCGTCGTTGTCGTCGTCGTCGTCTCCCTCCTCCCTCGTCGTTGTCGTCGTCGGCGTCGACGTCCTGCCTCCTTCTTCGTCGTTCGCGTCGTCGCCGTCCTCCCTCCTCCCTCGTCGTTGTCGTCGTTGTCGTCGTTGTCGCCGTCGTCGTCCTTCCTCCTCCCTCGTCGTCGTCTTCGTTGGCGTCGTCGTCGTCGTCGTCGGCGTCGGCGTCGTTGTCGTCGTCGAAGTTGTCGGAGACGTCGTCGGTGTCGTGGTAGTCGTTGTCTTCGGTGTCGCCATAGTCGGTCTTAAGAGGTTTTGCAAACCAAGTTGCGGGTGGGTGGGTGGGATGTTTGCAAGAGCGTGGGACGTGTCAAATCATTAGTAAAAAGTAATTGCACCACATAGGTTGCACCGCAAAGACTTCAAGAACATACTGAATGGGGTCCACGCTGGCTAACATTATTACCCAGAACGATTATTACTGTCAGTATTATTATTACTGTCAATATAGTTACCATCATTCGTATTATCGCTACCATGATAAGTAGCATTATTATTATCATGATTACTCTTAGTTGTTTTGTTGTTGTGATTTGTCATCGTCCCACTAGCGACCCGGGCCGCGGCCCACCCGCGACCTGCCCCCGACCCACCCGCGACCCACCCGCGACACATCCGCGACCCACCCGCGACCCATCGACCCACCCGCGACCAATCCGCGACCCAAACGCGACCCCCCTGTGAACCACCCGCGACCCACCTGCCAACCACCCGCGACCCACCTGCGACCCACCCACGACCCACCCCGCCACCCACCCGCGACCCACCCCACCACCCACCCGCGACCCACCCGCGACCCACCCCGCGCCCGCCTCCCCACTCTTATCCACAACTGTGGGGTGCTACCCATAGCATGTAGTCTCTTTCTCCTCCTTCTCCTCCGCCCCTTGCTCCTTCTGCATCGCAACACCTGCTTCTGCTTCGCAGTCGGGCGCTCCACTTTCTGCGTCACACTCGTGATGCGCGCCGCTTTCCGCTTCTCTTCTCGCACTCCCAAACAAGATGCCAGTCGCGCGCTCTTCTGCCCACGCGTCCTTCCGAATGCTCGGCTCTGCGGTGGTGGTGGCCCCGCCAGGCAGGCGCCCGGAGGGAGCCCGAGCACCACCAGAGAGGGCGCGGTGCGAGCTCTGCCGCGACCGCAAGCCTGCGCGGGTGTCGATCGGAAATCCCGCCGCCCCGTCTCCTCGGGCTCGGGCGCCAGCGTCAGCATGGGGGCGTCCTTCGCTGCCTCAGGGCGCGCGCAGGGCCGAGCCGAGGGAGAGCGAGGAGTAGATTCCCGATGCCGTTATCCTGCTGCTCCTGCTCCGCTTCGCCCTCCCCCTCAGGGACCGACACAAAACCCCGGCTTTGAGCTTCTAGGCATGGATCTGCAGATCCGCCGCACCAGATCAAGCACAGCGCAATCACAACCTCGGGGCAAATGAGGGCAGGAGCACATGGAACGAGGGTCAGAGGCGGGAAGACGAGGAGGGAAAGTGAGGGGAAGAGGAAGTGATCGAAGGGATGATGGGAGAGAGGGGGGACCAATCTAGGCGCGCTCGCACCACATCTGGCAGCCACCCCCTCCCGCCCATGCTGGGGTCTCCTAAGAGACTTTGCTGCTCAAATCGTAATTGGAGGGTGTTGCCAATGGATTGCTGCACAATCGGACGCGGGGCCTTTGGGGCTCCCTTGGGGCCCCCTTGGAGCTCTCTAGGGGCCCTCTTGGGAGCCTTCGAGGCCATCCTGGGCCGATCCAGGACGCCATCGATCAAAAAGGAAGTCCTCAATTATCGTCGCCCCCTGGGAGCTTGACACATCGCCTCTTGGGGCCCTCTTGGGGTGCTCTTGGTCGCTCCTAGGGCCGTCCTGGAGCTCTTCTGGTCCCCTCTTGGGGCTCTCTTGGGCGGTCTGTGAACCATCTTGAGTTCTCAGAAACCCATTGGAAGCGGAAAAGCGAGAAGACTACCATCATTGACAGAAGTGCTTGGACGATGTGGGCCTCTCAGGGGATCTCATCGGAGGGTCTCTGAGGCCACTTGGAGCAGTTTCTGGGCCGTCTTGGGGCCTCCGGGGGGGCATGCTGGAGAACATCTTGAGACCACTTGGACAATCCTTCGCGACAGTGGCCGCCATCCTAGGACGTATGATGTCATCTTGGTACGATCTTGGCTCAGCAGCCTCTCAAGGATGCTCCCGAGAGACTCAAACCACTCAAAGACTTCCAAGTGTTTCACTGGTGTCTGCTTTGGGCGAGGGGTAGGCGGAGCGGTGATCCTCGAAGTGGAAAACTGGGGCGGAAATACAAAACAACTGCGCGGGAATTATCTGGCTGCCACCGTCAACGTGGCACAGGCAACTACCCCAGAGCTCCAGAAACAAACATGCACCGAGAGGATGAGGAGGCAGGAGGCTGAGGAGGACAATAACCAAGAAGGAGGAGAAGGAGGAGGAGGAGGAACAGCAGGAGGAGCCAGAGCAGGAGCAGGGCAAACATAGCAGGACGGGCAAGAGGATTAGGGAAAGGCGAAGGACCGGAAAGCACGGGGCAACAACGACGAGGAAGGACTCGGATCCACAATTGTGTCCCGCGCGGTGGCGAGAGCGCCTTTCTGAACGACGGCAGCAAAGCACTGATTCTGAAATGTTGCCAACGCCGCAGGGGGAAACACCAGCACGTAAGGAGTGGGGGTGCTGCAATCGAAACACACGCATGTGACACCTGCACGAAAGCGGCGGGGGGGGCAAACGCGAACATGTTCAGGGGGAGAGGATAAAGCGTGCTCGTGTTGTGAAACATACATTGAAACGCGCCACCCAGGCTGGGGGTCCTGGGCGAACGTTACGGGGGCAGTGCGTGAAGGGCACAGTTCCGCAGGCCACGTTCGGCTTGATGTTTCCAGCGCTGTCGTCACACTGCCGATGCCATGTGGGAATGTCTCTCATGTCAGAATCAGCAGCCGCTTCCGCTGCTTCCGCACACTCGAAGTGGCATGACCATGGGGGCAGGGCCACAGTAGGCACATACGATGAGACATGCTGTTGTGAGAAATCGTGGGGCACATTCTTCGTCGACCTTTGAGGACCCTGCGTGGCCCCCGAGCTTCTGGGGGTATCCAGGGCCGTCGGGTGACAAGACAGTTGCGTGGGGCACCTGCTGGCAGGCCGAATCCATATTTTCGTGTGCCTGCTGCGTGCTCGGGATCCCTCCTCGCGCCCCACGGTGAGTCATCCGCGACGGTGTGCACCCGCGGCAGACGGGCAAAGGAGGGGTCAGGAGGCCGAGCCGCGGAGAGGCACGAGGAGTGGCCCTCAAAAAGTGCCCCGCCCCTCTCCGCTCGACTTTGCTTCGAAACGACACTGTTTCAAGACAAGCGCTGGAGGTTCGGAGCCTGCGCGCACATCCTGATCCGCCCCCGCGCCCAACATTCGTCGACGCCCGGCTGCTTCATCTCGGGAGTCGGGAGCCCAGCGCCAAGGGCACACCTCCGAGCAGCCATCGCAGAGACCAAAACGCCCGGCGATGGAAGGAATGTACATCACTGAACTGATTCCTGTCCCCACTGGGGTAGCCTTGGCCCCACTAGCCGACTTACCCCCCCTGGATGGGGATATATGCTGTTCCTCTCACGTTTCGCAGAAACTATCCCGCCTAGGCGGGTGACCTGGGGGGGCTGAAATTCCATGGCCTGAGGGGGATGGGGATCGGTTAGACGAGACCCAGGGAAGGGAAGAAAGACGAGGCGCCTCTCCAAAGCCACCTGGAAGTGGAAGTGGAAGTTCGGCCGTCGAGCTTCGTACTCCATCATCTTGCGGCTCATCGTGCACGGGGAAACTCTGATCCTCGGACAGCGAGGGAGGCGTTCGGCGGGACGGGGAAAAAGGACCCCTCGCCTTGAGGAGCGCCTGAAACAAACTCTTATGACTTAATGTCGCATGACAAAATGTCGCTCGCACGCGCGCACCATATTTGAAACCTTGCGGCACCTGGGAATTATACATTGATGTTTGGAAAGGAGGCAGTCATCGCAAGGCTTCGTCTCCAAGCGCGTGAATGCATACTCCTTTTCTACCTAATCTTTCTCCGCCTCCTTACTCACTTCATCCTGCACTTGATCATGCGGCACCTCTCTCTTCCGCTACATCCAAACGCTATTTGAGTAGACCAAGAGGGACCTCATTGCAACACTGCTTACGTAATGCCGCTGCTCTCTATCGTGGGTTCATGAAGGGAGTTAGCTCCCCGCCCACACTTATATGGCATCTTTCTCTCTTGAACTTTGGCGCGGCAACTTATACCGAGAAGTCTGTGGCCATCGCTTTCCGAGAAGTGGCCTCGCTTCTACTGTGGCAATAACCCAGACGATGGTGAGCCCAAGATGCGGTGCTGTTCGCCTCCTCTAGTATGGAGGGAATCTGAAACTGGGGTTCCTGTGGAGGGGGGCCAGGGTGAGGGGGGAACGCTGCTCCTCTGATGCGACACCAGGCTGGTGCAGTTTCAGACGTGTGCAAGACTACATGTATGCGCCGCCTTCAGGATCCAACTGTACGCAGTAGGACACGCTCCGTCGCCCGCCCGCCAAGGCAGCCCCTGGTGGGACCAACTGGCCGACCCGGGCTTGCGATGTCGGGTACAGTGTCTTCCAAGGCTTTCGTTTTGGCTTGATCAATCCAACAAAAAATATGCGGCTTCGGAAAATCCTGGCTGAGCAAATCCGCCGACCCTGTCGGCGTGTGTGAGGGGCTTTTCCGTTTGAGTCGGGCTTTTCAGTGGGAGTCGTCGTCTCCGTCCTCCTCTGTTCCATTTGCCTGGGCCCTCTCCCTCATACGCGCCGTCTAAAGCAAAATTGGACAACATAGGAGCGGAGTCGAAGGGAATCCCCTTCCCTTCGATCCTTTCCCCACGCTGGAAGGGGGGGCCCGGGGGGTCCCCGGAATGGGTCCCGGGGGGGGTCCCGGGGGGGGTCGCCACCCAAATACGCTTCCCCCTCGCATTCTAATGATTTGCGTATGGGCCCGCGCGCGAAACTGCGGCTGCCGGCGCCCAGAAGTGCCGCCTCAAACTGAAGGAGTCCCCCTTCGGCCGCGGCGCCTTAATGCGCGCCCAAATACGTCGTTGTCGCGACGTCAATCCATCGATTGACGAAATGAAAGCATGAGTCTGTCGATGGGCGAGACGCGCCCAGTGCCGCCGACTCAACGTTGACAGGCCCTGCCGGCTGCATGCAGGAGCTGTGCCGCCGGATCGACAAGAGACTGGAGCTGCGCCCCGTAAGCATCCAATCAGGAGCGCAGGAGGAAACCGCAAAGAAAGAAACTCTGGTGTGTCAAGCAGTAGGGGTGGCGCGCGTCCTGCGCCGTGCCACAGCTGACGCGCGCGCGCGCGCGTCAGCCAGCTTTGCGAGCGGTAGCGCGGGCGCTTGTGCGCTGGCGCTTTCGGACGCAAGTGCGCTCGCCAATATGAGTTCGGAAAGCTCGTCCACGAGAAAATTTCGTCGGCATCTTGACCCGGAGGGGCGAAGGCGCCCTCTGCGACCTGATTCCCGCAGCGGCCACTCGCCCGAGGAGACACAACCTTTACGGATCCCGCGGCAAAACTGCCACACAATGAGCAAACAATGAACGCGACAGTGAAGACCACATGGAACACGACGCTGTTCAGGGCAGTAGACACGCACCGAGCGTAGTAATGTTTGACATGTGGCGAAATTTAAAATGTGTAAGGGAACGATCCACCAATCGAAGGATGACCTCAACCAACCCCTGGCCAACCCCAACACACCCTCCCGCCAACCCTGGCCAACCCTCCCAGCCAACCCTTTCAGCCAACCTTAATCAAAACAGTACCTCCAATGAGACATGGTCTTCAAAATGCGTAGACTTGGACACGACACAAGCCTTCAGTCTCCATTGTGCCGCGCCGGGTATTACTATCATAAACACGTTTGGCACGTGTCCCGCGACGTGTTTACTGTAGCGTTCACTGCGTAATCACCGCGCGGCCACTGCGTTCCTCTACACGGCCCAGGGCTGTGGCCGTTGGACTGAGCATCCCGACGAGGCAGCAGCATCCGGATGAAAGAAACGGAAACGCCACCTTTGCGCAGTGAGCCAAACAAAACAGGTAGACATCTGTGTTTGCAGCCCCAATGATGTTATTTTTGTTGACGTCGGGCGTGCCGTTGCAGGAGGTAATGGACGATGGCGCGCGTTGAACTAGGGCGCTCGCAGAAGCGAGTCGCGACGCGAACCGCGCTAGAAATCCACCATCCGACAACCGAAATACAATAAGGACCCTGGACACGCCGCCCACGGGAGCAACGACCATCGCGTGCGTGCACATTCGGGAACGCACTGCTGGGGCAAACTCTCCACGGTCGTCTGCTTAACGCGCTCAGCATAATTCGTTCGCTGCGCGGCGTGGCTCGATAATGGATACAATGATAGCATGCTTCCGTGGCGCTCAGCAGGAGGAAGGCGAGCAGGCATGGACCCCCGCGGCCACCTCACGAACAAAAGAGGTTGCTCACACCTGCCATGGTGCCCGCATGTGTGCCACATCAGCAACACATCCGTACTTGCTCATGTCAGGCGCCCACGCGGCGAGCACCAGGAAAGCTCGGCACCACGGGCAGTAAAGCATCAGCCATGATGCGAGGATCAGCTTTGCGATGACCCGCGTCTTCGGAGCCCTCCGTCAGCATGGACCCCTGGCTTCGTCCTCCCAAGTCGCATCATCATAATATCTGTGTTCAACAAAACTACAGGACGACGGGAGCCGCGTATCAGGGCGGCGCTAGCCATCCTGTTCAGAAACAACTGGAAAACGTGTGATCTGGTCACGCATGCCAAATCAAAGCAGTCTGCTGCCATGAAAGACAGCTTGCGCTGGGTAGTGTCTGGATATCAGGAATTGCGTTGGCTTGCCAGGAGGGGCAAGATCTGATGCTGCCAAGGGTGTAATTGCCCTCGGCTGTTCGTGTCCATCCGTGCTGGGAACTTGCCTGGTTCGGCTGCGTCTCCAGGCTGTCAACGTTGTCCCTAGGCGACAAAGATCTGCATGGCCTGCTTGCCCCCAACCGCTCCTGCCTGTTTATGCTGCCCCAGGGTGCTAGATTCGCATCAGCAACTTTCAGCAATTCTTGCCTGTTCCTGTTGTCCGAGTGCTGGGTATTCGCTTGCCCTGGCTGTTCCCAGCTGCTGTTCCCAACTTGTGGAGGGCCCTATAAACGGGAGCCTCCTGGTGAATCTGACGATTTCCTGCGTTCGGCTGTGCCCAACTCCTCCTGGCAGCTGAGGTTCGCGCCTGAGTGCGAATGATTTAATCGATTCGGTTACTCCCAGCTGTCCCGTCAAATGCACTTTCGCAGAATGTTGTCGGGCGCGAATTCTGGGGGACGATAGAGGGAGAGGGAAAAGCCCTTCTCGGGCCCGAAAAGCCCCCTTATGGGCCCGAGGGGCCCTGAGGAGTCCCCTTCTCGGCAGCCCTCGCTAACCCCCCACTTGTCGACCCCTATTACGCGACCTTCAAAGTTGGGAACATGTTCAGCTTGCAGGTGTGCTACCGCAGTAGCATGTAGCTGGTGGTGCGTTGATTCATCGCGGCATTGTTGCTTCTGGTCCCCGCATCGGTCCCGCAGAGGGCGTGCATCAAGCATCAGAATCGCAGACAAATGCTGCGTGGCTGACGCGGTGGCGTCTTCGCGCCCTGTGTGGACAGTGCGGTTCGGGCTGGCATCTGCGGGCGAAGCATGAGCATCTTACTCCTCTGATGCCCCGATACAGTCGGACCTAAGACAGAAGAACGTCCTTCAAGAATATGAAAGCCTCCGCTGACCAAACTTAGAAGCATTCGGGGGCATCCTCCCCCAGGATGCATAAGAACATCCAACAATCACGAAGACCGAAGAACATTACCATCCCCGAACCGACCTCGATCTTATTTAATCGCTTCGCTCATTCCGCCGGCCCGTATTGTGCCATCGCAGGCGTTTGCTTGCGCGTTCGTGGCCTCTTGGAGCCTCGGTGGGGCCGTTTGGGGCCTCTTGGCGCCTCTTTTTAGGCCTCTTGGAGAACTCGGGAGGCCTCCAGGGGGCCTCCTGAGCTCTCGTGACGGTCTCTTGGGGGGCTTTCGGCGGGCTCTTGGCGGTATTTGTTGGTCCTCTTGGGGCCTGGGGCCTGACGTTGTTGGTCCTCTTGGGGCCTCACGGGAGCTTATTGGGGCGTCTTGGGGGTGTCTTGGAGAGTCTCTTGGGGCCTCTTTCGGGGTCCTGGGCGCCTTCTGGGGCGGAGGGCTCGATTTTTCAGTTCTCGGTTCCCTTCTTGAGCCCCTCTTGGGCCCGTCTTGGGGCCTCTTGGTCCGCCTTGGGCAGCACTTGGGCCGTCTGGGGGGCGCTCTTGGGCCGCTCCGGGGCCGTCTTGGGAGCCTCGTGGGCCGTCTTGGAGCAGTCTTGAAGGCCTCTTGGGCCCTCTTGGAGCGTCCGGAAGCGAAAAGGCCAGAACGCAAAAAAACATCGAAAAAACAATGAACATCAACGATTTTGGCAACTTGGGGCCCTCTTCGGAGGCCTCTTGGAAGGCCCTTGGAGCGTCTTGGAGGCCTCTTGGGCTGTCTTGGGGCCATCTGGGGCGTCTTCGGGCGATCTTTGGCCGTCTCGGGCCTCTCTTGGACCGTCTAGAAAGCTTCTCGGGGCCCTCTTGGACCGATCTGGAGCCCTCTTGGACTCCGAAACAGAACTCCGGCATCTCTGACCCGACCTTGCCGGGGACTTGCCGGGACCTTGCCGGGGTACTTTTCGCCCGGGGACCCCCAGGGGCCGCCCCGCGCGCGCGAACTAGAAATACTGTTAACCAGGTACCGGAGATCTTAGCACGCCCTGGCCCGTTGGGCCGGCGAATTCCTCGGTCTGACTGTATCGAGGACGACGTCAACAGGAGCCCCACCGATCCTGGCCAGGCCCATTCTGGGCATAGAGGCGGTCCAGCGCCGATCCAAGAGATCCGCACGGACCTTCCCGAATGATGTTCATGCAGTGTGTTGTCACTCGGGGTCAGCACTCTTCGACGCGCGAGGCGCACGAACCACAATATTCACACAACGCCGACTCACACCATGAGCAGGCTCGCAACTGTGTGCGGCGACTGCCAAGTCTACTGGAGTCATAATCCAGGATCGAGCCGCAACCGGCACGAAAGAAGAGGGGGAGGGGACGAGCGTGCCAGCCAAGAAAAGCGCGGCCTCGCGAATCCGCCTCGAGCAAAGAGCCCATGCTGACCGACCGCAACGCTGCCAGAGCTGCCGACCCCAGCTGCTGTCGGGGCTCAGCAAAACAAGCGCACATCGGGATGCGGTCAGGAACTGCTCCACGGTGCGTCGCGGCAGCGGCCCGGGCGGCGCGCCACATGAGGAGATCGCGTGCCGCTCCGCTCCGCGGGGCGGGGGGCTGGGCGAGGCTCGGGGCGCTGACGCCTGGGAGCCATGGCGTGGCCAGCGCGTCGCGCCGGCGCGCGGCGGGCCAGCACCGGCGCCGCGGCACGCCGAGGGCAAGAGAGCTCCGGACCGCAGGTCGCACGCGCAATGGCGACCTCCTCGACGACGGAGGAGGCGAGCGCCAGGGGGGCGGCGTGGGCCCCTTCGTGCAGGCAAAGGGGCGTGGGCACGCGGGGCGGCCGCCAGCTCGCCGCGCCCGTCGGCGCTGAACGGCGGCGCGGCCGCGCACACGTCCCCAGACGCCGTTGCACGCAGGGCCAGAGAGGAAGCAGCACGCGCAGACGAGCGGGCACGCGGAGGCGAAGAGCGGGGCAGAGCAAGCCGATGAGCGACGGAGGAGGGGGGTTTTGCTAGACACCGCTGCCATACTCAGGACAGAATCGAGGATCAGCTGACAGGGCGAATACAACGCACAAGAACACGCGCATCCCGCGCGAGCGAGACGAGGTAGACTGCTGCATAAACTCCCCTGACATTTCGGGAAATATCAGACGAGAAGGCACGCGTACAACCACAACGACGACTTCCGCCAGCCTACCCGCTCTGGGTATCCTCGGGCTTGGTCAGCCTGAGGTCCATGAGAGCGGCTCTAGCAGCGCCAAGCTTGACCCGAGGCTGCGTGAGAGCCTCGCAGGGAGGATGCCTGAAAGGTCGGAGAAGGGCACAGCCGCTGCGCCTCCCAGAAGAGCCGAAGCTCGACTGGGAGGTCCGAGTTCAATGAGCTCCCGCGGGGCGCGAGCGCGCCAGGGGGAGAGGACAAGGATGGGCCCCGCCTAGCCCCGAGGGTCGCGGCGCCTGCGCGCCGCACTCCGCCACGCCGAAGCGGAAGAGGGCGTATGCGGGCGGCGGGCGCGGGCGACGACACGACGAGGGGCGGGGCCGAACAAAACTTAATCGGAACTATCGTCGTCCCCTCTGGAGGGGATCACGCGGGGCGAAAGTGGCCGACGGGCGGTCCTACTATGGGACAGCCTCTGGACCACGCCCAATGTCGCATGAAGAGCACCTTCACCTCTCACGCCTTCGGCCCCAGGACCACAGGACAAGCGAGAGGAGGGAGGGCCCTCGACGGGGCAGGAGGCGGCAGGGGAGGGAGCACGATTATCATCGCGTCCAACCTGCTCACCAGAGGCGGGCCTGCCCTCATCCGTGGGGCCAGCGCGGCCATCTCCACGCCTGCACGGCCGACCAGCCGAGGGGGCAGAGAGCTTCACGCCAGTCTTCGGATGCAGGCCAGCCTCAATCCTCCCGATGGCCATGCGCTGGTTCGCCTTCGTGGAGGCCACGGCTGAAAAGCCAACACATCTGGCGGCTAGCTTCACAAAATTGCCGAGAGTGCCATTCCCACCGCACTTGCGGCAGCAAAAATGATCACAATTTTTAAAAACGTCGTGACCGAGGGCCGAAAACTGGGGAAACCTGTCGGGCCCACTGGGCCCCGAGGGGGGCACAGGAGAACACGGGCCCTTCGCTCCCACGTTGTCGGGCCCCTCGGTCTGACCACACAGCTCAGCCTCTCTCTGGGAGGCGCCCATTGCCAGCTGCACGGCCTCGGAACGCATCAGGGCGAACCCCTGGTCATAGGCATGAGTCTTCCACCACTCAGAGGCCGCTAGGAGCTGTACGGGGCTTGCAATGCAGTCACGCGTGGCTCTCTGAGTGAGCATGGCATTGAGAGAAGTCAGGCTGCGAGCAAATCTGCCACAAACACGGCATCTCCAAACGGCGACCTTCTGGCTGTGCCAGATCTCGTGGCTGGTGATCGTCAGCTTGGGGGGAAGGGGGGGAAAAGAGGAGACGAGAGGCACCTCAGGATCACCAGACCACGCTTGAGACTGCAACATCCTCTGAGCGGCCCACGCCAAGAACCTAAGAGTGGACTTATGATATCTAAATTCCCCCGCCAAGGCCTTACAGAATCCATCCGCGTAACTGTGGAACTCCGAGCCGAGCTTCGCGAAAAAATCAGCCCATAGGTTCCCCGCCCAATGCTCAAGAGGAGGAGGAGGAGGAGGAGGAGAAGGGGGGGGAGGGGTGTGGTGGGACGCAGGCATGGGCGCGGGCGCCGTGCTCTGTCCTCTGGGCGGGACCTCATTGGGAGGCCGGCTGCAAGAGAAAGGATGGGGGGGGGCACGGGCGGGCCTCGAAGTGCGAGGCGAAGGAGAGGCCTGTGCCTCTCCACGGTGCCCATCGTTGCGCCGCTGCCTCCGCTCTGGCCTCCCTGCGGCGTCGCGCCTCGAGTCGATGCTCAGCAATTCGCTCGATCTGCGCTGCCGTGAGGGGGGCGGCGGGGGAGAGAGGGAAGAAGAGGGAACGGGCAGAGGCCCAAAGAAAACCTCAACATCAAGCTCAGAGCTCAGGTCCCCGGGAAAAAGGGGAGGAGAGGGCTCATGAGCAGGAGTAGGAGCTGGGTCGGGAGCAGGTGTCGGAGCATCTTCATACTGCACCCGCTCAGACTGAAACCTGTGCATTTCTGGATCCACCCGCTGACGCTGTGGCTGTGGCACCTGACGGGAGAAGTCGGGTGCAACTGCGAATTCATCTCCTATCTCCTTGCAATAGAAAGTCCAGAGATCCTCGGCCAGGGATGCGTCGGTGTCCTCGGCATTCGCATCACACTCAGTGGGCGAGGCAAACTGGGACTGGATCGTGTAGGCAATGGCTGCTGCAATATGCTTGCACATGTTTGTCGGGTAGGTTTCCTTACGACTCGTGCGAAACCTCCCCAGCTCGTCCTTTCCCTTCAGTGAGAGATGGGATCCTCCGGGGTGATTGCAACGGAAATTGGATCCTGCACTGAGTAAGTTGGCGGCGAGCATGGGCATGCGAAACCCTGGGAGCCTGGCGGGGGCCTTGCCGATGGTCTCTGGGCCACAATCGTGATATACACATTGGTCAAAGTTGGCAGCGTAGCAAGCAGGACTGGACTGAATGGCCTCCAGGGGGCCCCAGTAGAAGCTCGATGGCGCCTGAGACCTCTTCCACCATGCAGGCTCTGGATGTTCCATTCATGCACCCGCGCCTGCCTTCACGTGGCAGGCAATTAAATGAACCGTGCTCCACAGAAGACTGCTGCTCACGTCAAGCTGCTGGGACTGTCGATCCGTCGCGTCGGGCAGTCCCCACATCCAAGCATGCGTTCTGAGCGGGGGGGGGGGTCCATCCAGCCATCTGGCTGCGCTCCATGTCTCGCATGGTGCCCCCCCCCCCCCTCCCCCGTATTCCGCACTCTCCTGGCCAGGATATGTTCGGCCCACGTGTCGATGGTGGTCTGTCTGGTGAGGTCACCTAACTCTGCGCTGATGGCTATGTCCACACTGAACACTACAACTCCATATCGTGTAGTTGCGCAGTGTCCTTCCATCCGCGTCTGGATGTCTCCTTGTCGGCGCTGCCCAGAGAATAGGGTGGGAATGAATATGGTAGCGCGGTGGATGCGACATGGCACTTTGTCCTTAGCCCATCCCGTGAAATCCTGGGGCCGGTATCTCCAATATATGTCGGCGTATTGGGTATTGTGGGCTGTGTAGTGTCCTCCGAATCCGCCAGTAGTAGGGTCTGATATTTGGATAGCGCCTCCTGTGTAAATTCATAGCAAGCCCCCAGTGTGCGCAGTATGTCCCTAGCTTCTTTGTCCGCGTAGTGAGAAGCTACTAGCATGGCGGCGGGGTAGAGGCCGCCAGGCGGCATAACCACTCTGGCAGGGTAGGCGCTCCTCCAACACCCAAGACCTGCCCTTTTTTGTCGCGCGAGGTCGGTGACCTCTTGCTGCTCGAGCTCCTCGGCCCTGTCGGCACTGAGAACTGCGCCGCGCCAAAAAAAAATGTCTGGCGAAGGACCCAACCATATGCAAGTGTGAGTAATGCTGGTGTGAGTACCGTCTTCGGTGGATCTCCCTATGGGGCCACGAACCGTTTGAGGGGTGTGCCGAAATGGGTGTGGGGGCTGCATGCGAACGTTGCCACTGGGGCCTTCGGTGGAGCTCCTTGTGGGGCCACGAAACGTGTGAGGGGTGTGCCGAAGTTGGTGTGGGGGCGGCATGCGAACGCAGCCACTGGGGCCTTCGGTGGAGCTCCCTGTGGGGCCACGAAACGTGTGAGGGGTGTGCCGAAATGGGTGGTGGGGAGGCATGCGAACGCAGCCACTGGGGCCTGCGGTGTGTGCCGAAATGGGTGGTTGCTAGCTGGGGCCACGAAACGTGTGAGGGGTGTGCCGAAATGGGTGGTGGGGAGGCATGCGAACGCAGCCACTGGGGCCTTCGGTGGAGCTCCCTATGGGGCCACGAAACGTGTGAGGGGTGTGCCGAAATGGGTGGTGGGGAGGCATGCGAACGCAGCCACTGGGGCCTTCGGTGGAGCTCCCTATGGGGCCACGAAACGTGTGAGGGGTGTGCCGAAATGGGTGGTGGGGAGGCATGCGAACGCAGCCACTGGGGCCTTCGGTGGAGCTCCTATGGTGCCACGAAGCGTGTGAGGGGTGTGCCGAAATGGGTACGTGGTGGGGAGGCATGCGAACGCAGCCACTGGGGCCTTCGGTGGGGCTCCCTACGGGGCCACGAAACGTGTGAGGGCTGTGCCGAAATGGGTGGTGGGTAGGCATGCGAACGCAGCCACTGGGGCCTTCGGCGGAGCTCCCTATGGGGTCACGAAACGTGTGAGGGGGCGTGCCGAAATGGGTGGTGGGGAGGCATGCGAACGCAGCCACTGGGGCCTTCGGTGGAGCTCCCTATGGGGCCACGAAACGTGTGAGGGGTGTGCCGATATGGGTGGTGGGGAGGCATGCGAATGCAGCCACTGGGGCCTTCGGTGGAGCCCCCTATGGGGCCACGAAACGCGTGAGGGGTGTGCCGAAATAGGTGGCGGGGAGGCATGCAAACCCTGGAGGGAGGAGGGCGAGGAGGAGGAGAAGGAACGCGGGGACCGTCTCTTCAAAACGAGGACCCAACACCACAGGATGGTTGGGAAAAAGAAACAGCATCGTGGGGCGCCATATGCAAGATGATTGCGAAGCGCCCGCCTGGTGGAGAAGGATGCGGAGCCTGACATTCATAAGGATCCTTCCCGCACGAATCTTGACACTATGTCCGCAAAGCTGTAGTGTGTACGTATGATGTGCTGTCGGAGCCCCTTGGGAGTGGTAGCTTGGCACGTACGCCACATGCATAGCAGCTCGGGAGTCGGAGCGGGTGCAAGGAAGAGGGGGTGAATCGGATCTGCAATTGGCACGGGTACCCCTGCTGTCCGTACCATCTCGGAAAAGTTGTATGAGGCCTTCTGCGCCAGGGCAGCTCTTGCCTGGGCCTTCGCCCCAGCTCTCATGGCGGCGTTCAGCGCGCGCTTCCATGCTGGTAGCGAGCACAAGCTGTGCTGTTCCCACCTGGCAAAGTCGTCCTTCGGGCTGGGCATGTCTCGCATCTGGACATGTACAGTGCGCAGCCAGTCCATATCATCGAATACCCGATGCAACCATGATGTTCCATTGCGCTCGTGCGTCGTACGGTATGCGTGTGCCACAAGCCCTCGTAGTGCGTGGGTGCCGTAGTGCACAAGACGCCCAAGTAGTCGGAGCCTGTGCATCCTCAGCGTGGCACGCCGTGCACGCGCAGGCACATACATGTCGCATTCCGTGTGTTCCGCGCTGTGGCGAAGGCTGAGAACTTGTCTGTATTTGTTGACCATCACGCGCTGCAGGTGTGCGTGCTGCGCTGCTGAGAGTTGTGGCCATGTCCCTGCATTGAACAGTAACCCTGAGAATAATAGTGTGTCCGTGAGATGCAGCGCCGCCGCCCTTGGTAGGGCATGGTTGGTAGCGAATATACGTCGTCTTAGCTGTTGGGAAGATTGCTGTATAGAGGCTTCCCTGTGTGCGAGCTCGGGCCCTATGGAGGCGAGCTCGTCTGGGTCGGTGCCTAGGTATGAGCACCGCCGTACAGCCTTCAGAGTAAACTGTCCCAACAGTGGTGAGCCGATGTGATATTGACCCTGCAAGTCGTGCCAAAGTAAGTGCTTTGCTGCTCGGGATCCTCTGCCCCTCAGCTGAAATAGCACTTCCGTCTTTCCTTCTGCAAAATTGAGCTTCAGTCCTCTGCGCACGAAGCTGGCTGCAACTAGTTTCACCACTGTCGGTACCACTTGTACGAGACGCAAGGCAGGTCCTAACAGCACAAAAGCCCCGTCGTCGAAGAAACAGATGTGCAGGTCTCCTTGCATTATGTCGGGGGTCTCGTGGAGCATCTGAGTGAGGCTGCTGTGGAGACATATGGGGATCTTGATATCGAGCTCGGGCTCCTTTAGGCCAGCTTGGGCCTCCTTGACGCACGCGGACATGACGTTGTTGAAAATCACATCCCCCCGTTGTTGCCCAGGGACCGCACCCGATAGGGTGAAACAGCGACCGACGCGGCCCCTGGGCACCAAAACCACGCGGAGTGGTAGCTGTCCGCAACCAATGCCCTCGCACGTTGAGAACCCCCCGTTGCCTCAAGCAACGTGGGATGTGTAGCTATGTGTGTCTTGAGCTATTCGACTGCCGCCTCTGGGAGTCCTGCAGCGCGAAGAATGCGTCGAAGCTCTGGGTCGCTGGTGCCAAGCTGCAGCACCAACTCCCGAATGGCACGATAGAAGGCTGAGACGGCATCTATCACTGTAAAAAAAACAGAGGTGCACGTAGCCTGCGCCAGATCTTGACACATCCTGAGTGCGAGCGCTGCTAGATCAACTCCCCCCTGCGTCTCCTGCTGCATTGGGGAGGGGCCGCACGATGGGGTCACGTAGTAGCTTACGGTAGCTCTTGCCCACCTGGGAAGATATCATCACGGCCCTGTGGTTATTGCATTTGGCCGCGTTTGCCTTACGTCTCCATATGTTCCAGTAGTTCCCTCCCTTCCATTGTAGGGGTTCCTCCAGACGTAGGGCTGATTTGGCAACTACGGGGCAGCAGTGACTGGCAATGGTAGGGCCAAGCTTTCTGAGCAGAGCACCTGGGATACCGCCAATGCTGGCTGCTGAAGCTCTCGATGCCTTGCGCGCCTGCTGGCAATAGGCTAGCGTCGGCAAACACAAAAAAACTTCTCCTTGCGGTATGTCACGTGCGCGGCACTCGGGGAGCTGGGCCTGCAGGGCTCTGGCTTCGCTGATTGGGACCACGGTGCCCACTTCTTCACCTGCGAAGTGTCTGAGCCACCTGCCCGCCGCTCCCACCTGCGTGGTAGCCATGGAACCGTCCTCCAATTCGACCGTTGGTAGTGCACGTGCTGACAGCCGCGTTTGCGAACCTATGCCCATCCCTCGTAGCTTGGCGAAAACAACGTCATATTGGTGGTTGGACCAAGCGCTAGAAACTTTGTTGGCTAAATTAGCACAATGGGCTAGGGAGTCGTCCGGAGCGGCCTGTCTGATGAGAGCCGTGGTATGGTGTAGTAACAGGTCCCGATGTGCAAGCAGACGCGCTTTGGCCCCCTGGGGGAAGCCCCATATACCCACGGGAGCGGGGCACAGGGATCCGCTGGAAGGCATCTTCAGGAGGTCCAAAGGGGGAAGCGCGATGATGGCGCCTATGTCGGAGTACCCGTAGTGAGCCAAGAGCCTGAGGGGTCCCAGCCTGTGCTTGGTGCCCTTTCTCTGTCGGATCTCAGCTTGCCTTAGGGAAGCCGTCTCCTGTGGGATGGGCTTTGCTGCAGGCACGAGCCCTGCAACTTCGCGATGTAAAAAAGGGTGGCACAGGAAAGCATGCGTTGGCCCTGAGGGCGTAGTCGTATCTGGCATGTCGCCAGCCGCAGCACAGAGAACCTGCCATGCAAAAAAAGAGCATGCAAGCTTGCCTGGCTGACTCTGCGCAGTAGCTTCCGTTGGAGCCTTAGGAAGAGAGACCTCTCCTCTTGCAGCTTCAGCGTGTCGTAACTTATCCAGCTCTGCCGTGGTATTTTGCCTGTTGGCGTAGTGCGTGGCGGGAATGCTGTTTCGACCGCCATCCTGATGTGGTCGTCACATTCCTTAGTATGGTCGGTAGCGTGTACCCCGAAGTCAGGCTGGCGGAACTGCGAGAGCATGTGGTTGAAAAGCTGCGAGGCCACAGGCTCATCGCACAGCGCTGGGTCGCGTTGGATCTTGCATGGCCTAGGGGGCTCTGGGGTGTACTCAGAGGGAGGGATTTCGACCTGGGCCGTAACCACCATGTGGTCAGGTTGTGCAGCCGTAAGATCAAGGTCCCTGTCAATCCCCTGCTGTTGTACCTGAAGCGTCGTGGATAGCGTAACATAGTCCCTTCTCTTGGCCTGCGCACGAGCCCCAGGGGCCCGCCACGCCCACTGTTGAGTGCTGCGTAGGAAGTGCTTGAAACATTCCCCTGGGAAAGTATGCTCCTCAGGGTGCGCACCTCCCGTGGTGCGGTCGGGCACGGATCCTAATGCAACCTCGGCGTCCACGAGCGTGATGAGGCGCTCCGCCCCTCTCCTCTGGTCTCGGCAGAGATCCCCCAGATCCTTCCACCATTGTTGTATCTCAGTAGGTGGACGTCGCGATTGCGGGGCGCGGCCACTGCAAACGCATAGGCTGGGAGATGGTGAGCAAATGGCAACTATCATGACTCGCGGCGAGGCGTGAGTCACATAACAGCTTGATGCTGCAATACGGCAACCTGGAGCATATTCCCATTCCGTATTGACCCAGAGTGAGCATCCCTTTCCACCCGTCGGTAGAGCTGCGGCGTGTCGCACCGAGTAGCTTCCCACATGTGTGACCCCAGTTTTAGGCATGCGTGTCTCGACGGCGCCCACAAGCATGTACGGTTCGGCCGCGAATAGAGCAGACAGCTGCATCATGCGACCCGTGATGCGGAGGCCGGCAAGCCTTGGGGGCTGTTGGGGTCATTGCAGGGCTCGAGGATCCATGGTGAGCACGTTGGCCACGGCCACCCAGCACAGAATGGTGTGGCTCTTGGGGCTCATATTGGGGACCTGTTTGGGCCTGGGGATGATCTGTTGGAGGTCCGCGTGGGGCTCCTTGGCGATGGGCATGGTATGGACGGCCGTAAGAGGTAACGCGCAACGTACTTCAGGTGAGACATAACTCAGCCAAAGCCACGGCATTGCCCTCCGATGGGGCTCCTGCCCCACAAGCGTGCGCCACTGTGGCTCGAAAAAGGTGGGAAGCGCTGGCATAGCGCACAACCTGGCGAGTGTGTCAACGCATTCGTTCCATGGGTTCGCAACATGACCATGAACATGCTGGAAGGTAAGCGCACTTGCACGCGCACGTACACACTGCGTCAAACTGTCAGGTAGCAACTTGGTAGGACTAAGTGCTCCTCTTACGTACCTCCCCCTGATATTCTCTGTATACGTCCATGTGATCCGTGATCACGCGGAGAGGTAAAGAGGTGAATGGTGACTGCATGACCCAAGCCATGGCCCAAATGGCGGCTTCCAACTCGGCCCTCAGCGGAGTGAGTGGATCGTTTGCTCTCCAATCTGGAAGCGGACCTGCCAGGCATCCAAGCAAAGCGACACCTACAAGTGAGACTGCCATGATGCAGGGTGCCCAAGCTGGCCCGCACACCTGTCCGTTGTGCTTCTATCCTCCTGCAGTCGCATCCGTGTCGATTTCCAGCCGAGTAAACCTCAGGTTGGGATCGTACTGGATGAGTCCTGGAAAAGGCCTGAGCAGAAGAGGGGTGCCAGTAGGGGGCCCACGGAAGGAGGTCCCTAGACGGCTGAACAGGCCACCTGCTTTCCATGAGCACCTGGGTAGGTCGGAGATCGGGGATGGGCGACCTCTGGGCTCCTCTTGTGGTCCTCTTGGGAGCCTGCGCAGTTAACTTAATGTTTGAGTCGGGTAAGCCCTACTCTTGTGGTGAGCGGTCCTCCGTTGTGTTATCTGGAGTCGGATTATGTACACCGGCTTGCTGCTGCGAGGAGGCTGACGGGGGGACCTGAGCGAGCCTGCCAGAATATTCTGCTGAGCGCCAAACGCGCTCAGCTTGTGTTAATGTCAGAGTGGTAGGCGTACTTGGAGATCGTGTACCAGCTGGTGTGCTCGGGGAGCGTGCGGTAGCTGGCCACTTCGTACGCGACCTTGATGCTCCTCCTGCTGGTGCAAGGGGAGCTCTGTCGGAATATTCCTCGTCGTCTTCGTCCATGTAGTCTGCTGCGCGAGGCTTACGAGTGTGCGTCATCTGGGTGCGCGCCTCGGCCTGCTTGCGCTCACTGTCCTGCTTCTCATTGTCCTCTAGGTCCTTGAAATGTTCGAGAAGGTCTTCAGCGTGTGCCACCTCGACATGTAGTGCATGCACCTGAGCAACACATGAGTCAAGTGGCCTCCGTCAGCCTGCGCTTCGCTCGGCTGACAAAGCTGAGCTGCTTGGCAGTGCGGGCGGAGGCTGTGCGCGAGTACATGAGCTGGTAAAGTACCACAACGTACTCGTGTCGTAGAGCCTGTACCTGCGATGCGTCCATCTTGAGCTCCTGGGAACATTTGATATGACGCTCTAGGCCCTCTAGTGTGGAGCCTAGGGCCTTCCTGTACTAACCAATCTCCTGCGGACTCTCTGGGGGGTCCTGCCAACGCCTGTGGGCGCGGGCCTCCTCCGGCGAGCACGGCATGATATTAATGGTCTCCTCCTCCGCGTTGCTGCTGTGCGCCGCTGGGCGGCGCGAGCTGGAGCGTCTCCACGGCAGGGAGGCTGTAGGTTGGTCTGTGGCTGGCTTAGTCGCTGGCTGATCCGGGTGGCACTTCTCACACTTGGCGATATCCCACTTGTTGTGATGATTACAGGCAGGGCACTCCCAAAGATACCGTTGCTGTCCGTGCTGGTGCCCTTGCCACTGTTGTCTTCGTCTGGATGGCTGTCTCGAGCGCGCGGAATATTGACTGCGCTGAGTACTCCACGTCATGCTGCTGTGATGATGGGCCAATGGATATGATGCGGCTGCGATCCTCAGCAGAGTCTTGGCTCTGCCTCTCTCTGCCCTGGCTCGACGATGCCAAGCTGGTTCACCTTGGGATTCACGGCTGGCCCTCCTGCCGCGCGCCGTGGCTGCGGGGGCGCGCTGGTGGGCGGGCGCGTGTCGCAGCAGTCCCGCGCGAGAAGTTTCGCCGTGCCTGGCACGGCTCCCACAAACCTCTCGGGCCGGGACGGCGGCTGAGGGGGAGGGGGAGGAGGAGGAGGAGGAGGAGGGGGAGGAGTGACAATATATTGGGGCAACGCGTGTCTCCGAAGCGCCCGACGGCCGATGATAATCAGCGGCGGGACAGGCAGCACGGCTGACGATTAGCGCCAAAGTAGGGCACGTGCTCTGCACTCGACGTGGGGAGGAGGAGCAGGAGGAGGAGGAGGAGGAGGAGGAGGAGGAGGAGGAGGAGGAGGGTGCTAAGGGTGCTGACTAAATCGAACGGGTCGGGACCCGAACGCTCGGCGCTACGGCCGCGAAAGGAGCTCAATCAGATTCCTCTGAAAGCTCGAAATATTCGGACCGCTCCCGAGTTTCCAACTCCTTGGCCCACCGCACAACAGCAGAGGGGTCCGGGAAACCGTGGAGGGTCGCAACTTCAAAATCGATCAGCCGAGGGAGCGATAATCCATAGACCGACGACGACGACGCCGACGACGACGACGGAGGAGGAGGAGGAGGAGGAGGAGGAGGAGGAGAAGGGCCAGTACGCTGCGGGGCGCCGGTTCGTCGACCGCGACGGCTAGATACCTCGACATTCGAACGCGGTCACAGAGACGAGCCTCCGGACATGGAGTGGGGACGGGCTGCGAGGGTAACCGACCACCAAGGAGCATGGAAAGGGCTGGGCGCTTCTGAGGACCCGTGTCCTGCATGAGCGGCTGGTGAACTCGAGCGACAACATTCGATATCGCAACAACTGGCGTTGACGAAGGGTTGAGCTCTACATCGCCCTCGGTACAGTAGGGGCCCGACCACGAGAAACCTTCCACAAAAAATCCAACCCTGAGACCCCAGGAAGTTATTTTTTTGTGGGAGGGGCGTCACGCTTCCCATCGCAAGACCATCGAACCCCAAGAAACCCAGAGCACCCTAGAGGCAAGCAGGGTATTTCTTGGCGTGGGCCTCCGCTGGAATGGCACAGGCAAGACATCGTCGCGAAGCCTCTCTTGCAGAAGACGCGAGGGGGGGAGAGGAGAAGGAAGAGAACGGAGGAGCGGGAGAGGAGGCGCACACAGTATGTGAACGGGCTTGGCGCTGACAGCTCACTCTCGGCACGCGAAGACAGCAGCCTGAATGGCACGAGCCACGGCGGCGGCGGGCGGGCGCTCTTCGCCAAGCCTTGACCTCGTTATGGAAGTGCAACAACGCGACGCGTCGAATGGCGGAGCGACGACCCAGCGGGCCAGACGGAGGCTAGAAGGTGCCGAGAGTCCACCGTGGTGGGTCGGCATGTGCCGGGGTCGAGGGAGGAAAGAAGACGCCAGAGAGGCAGGCGCACGTGAGGTAGTGGCGGAAGTCGTGGACGGCGCGTGCGTCGGGGCACCCGAAACGACAGGCCCAACCACGAAGGACGCGCATGCGTCCACGAGTCGTCCATCCGCCCCCGCATGAGGAGGAGGAGCACGAGGAGGAGGAGGACGAGGAGGACTAGGGCAAATCTAAGACTCATCAGCGATGTTGGAAGTACAACCTCCCTCCAAGCTCCCTCGTCATAGGCCCCTACAACAATTGACATCCACTGGGGGAACTGCCCAGCTGAAAACGACCGTGTAAATCCTGAAGCGTGCCCAAAAACGGTTCTCAGGACTGAAACGCCACAAGTTAACCTGATTGTGAGGTTTTGGCGATCCTGAATCGTGCCAGAACGCCACTCCTGGGACTTCAACACAGCGAACCAACGTAACAGTGACGCCCTGACAATAATGAGTCGGTCCAACACACCTTCTCTGGTACGTTGGCCGTAAACATGAAAGAACATTCTGCGAACTTTTAGAACCAATGCGCGCGGCGATAAGGCGAGAGCCACATGTTGAAAAAGAACTGCCCTCAATACGTAAAACCCTTGCAAACTTTGAGACGGATGTGCGCGTCGCTGAGGCGAGAATCACAGTTTGAGAACGAACCACCCTCAATCTGTGCAGCCCTTGCGAACTTTCAAACGACTGTGCGCGGCGCTAAAGCGAAAAAAAACATTTTGAAAACGAGCCGCCTTCGATCCGCGAAACCCTTGCAATCATTCAAGACACATGTGCGCGGCGCTTAGGCAGGAGCCACATTTCGAAAACCACCCGACATCAATCCGTAAAGCTCTTGCAAACTCTAAAGGCAAATGTGCGCGGCGCTCGGGCGAGAGCCGCATCTTGAGAACGACCCGACTTCGATCCACGAAGCTCTTGCAATACGTCAAGACGATTGAGCGCGGTGCTAAAGCGAGAGCCTCATTTTGAAAACCACCCGCCCTCCATCTGCGAAGCTGTTCTCAATTTCTAAGCTTCAAGGTCACACATGGCAAGGAAGCCTCCGGCGAAACGCCGGGCCCGCCCTCTCGACAGGCATCGACGTGCGACAGGAAGAAATTCACTCAGAATAAGGACAAGCATGGAGCGGCAGCGATCAAGAATGCGGGCCCCAAGAATATACACCACCACCACCACCTCCACCACCACCACCATGTCGACTCCTCCTGCCACCTCTACCCTCATACTCGTTTCCCATTTCCTGGGAGAGGGCAGGGGTGAGGGAGGTGGTGGTGGTGTATATATGTTTGCAGGGGAATGAGCAATGATAGAAGCGTAAAAACTCGTAGGTCCGCGCGGATCTCTCGGATCGGCGTTGGACCCCCCGCCCTTGCGCGAGGAGCGCGCCAGGGGCGGCGCCGCCGGGGGGCCCAGCGCGGAACCGAGAAATCCGGGTGGACCTCCGAGTTTTTATGCTCATGTCATTGTTTATTCCCCTACAAACATGTACGCCACCACCACCACCTCCCTCACCCCCCGCCCTCCCCCAGGAAAGGGGAAAGGAGTAGGGGGGGCAGAGACGGGAGGAGGAATCGACGTGGTGGTGGTGTGTATACCTGGGCCCCGTAAATTGAGCAGGGACCGACCGTCCCGGCATTTCTATAGGCCTACCACGAAGTGTTCTTGGAACCCATACATGTTGTAAGAACAAAAACAATGTTCTTAGAACGTATTCCCGACGTGTGAAAACAAGACAGTCCAGGCCAGAAGTGTTCTCAGAACGTTTCGTGGAAACCACAAGAGGTTCTCAGAGCATTGCTTGGTAGGCCTATCGGCACGCCAGGACGCTTCGCCACTGCTTGAGTGTAAAGAACGCGCCCTCCCTCACCCCCGCCCTCCCCCACCTCCCTCACGCCCGCCCTCCCCCACCTCCCTCACCCCCGCCCTCCCCCAGGAAGGGGGAAAGGAGGAGGGGGGGCAGAGGAGAGAGGAGGAGTCGACGTGGTGGTGGTGTGTACACCCGGGGCCCCGCAGAGAGCACCCGACCCGGCCCCGCGCCCACAGGGCGAGAGAGGGCGCGGCGGGGTCGCCGGGCTCCTCGGGCCCGGACGGCGCGGTGGGCGCGGTGCCGCGCGGCCTCGGGGGCCGAGGCCCGCCCCTGGCCGCGACCGCCCCCCCCCCCCGGGCCCCCTGCGAGGGGCCCTCCCCGCTCGGCCCATAATGGGGCGAAGGTCCCGGTGCAGGCAGGGATCCTGGTGTGTGCGTTGTCGTCGCTTCCCCCGGGGAATTAGGGGGAAAACAAACCTACCTCGTTTTTGACCACCCTCGCTTCCAAGAGATACCAAACGATGCCAAACTACGGCCTGTACTGGTCAGGCCGCTTGACGAGGAGGCGCGTGGTATGACTTGGTTTTGCCTGGAAGCGAAAGCGGGGTAGGGAATTCACGCTCTGAGGAAAGCGGGGGAAAAGTTTCCACGCCACACCACTCCGAAGTCGTCCCCGACCCTCACAGAGTCCTGGGCTTGAGAAACAGCCCGCCACTGGTAATGCATATGCTCAAGTTTCCGACCTCCGATCCTGTCTCGGGGGCACGCAAGCAGGTATTAGCGATCCATGGATTTGGCGCGCGGTCGCCAAATCCATGGATCGGGGAAGGTGCCCTCCCCAAAATGCGGCCAGTGCCAAACCCGTTCGGCGGCGGAAGTCCGCGGTTTCCCATGGAAACGGGACCCGTCGCTAGTCCACGCCCCCTTGATCCATGTTTGCGATCGCCTGAGAAGACAAGATCGGGGCAGAATCGGATGGGGATACACGCTGGCGGTGCTTCACGCGTGGGGGGGGGGAAGTGGTGGCGGGTCGCGGGTCGCGGGCCGCCGGAGAGGGGCGTTGCGAAGGCCCACAAGGGGCCCCCTGGGGCCCAGGGGGTGCACGAAGGGTGCACCCTTCGTCACCTCCCATTTTTGCCCCTCCCCCCCCCCGACTCACCCACCCACCCCCCTTCAGCAACGACCGAGCAATCAGGAACCCCTGAGGCCTGGCGGCTCTGGAGGCTGTGCTTCTCGGGCGCAGCGGCGGTTCCCGAGCGTTCTGGGGACGGCTCTGCGAGCGCTCCGCGGAACGCCCTGGAGCGACCCAGCCCGAGTCGGACCGGATAGACGGGGTCGGAGGATCGCGCCGCATCAGCAATGCATCGACGATGCATCGGCGACGTCGGCAGTGCATCGGCGACGTCGGCGTGAGCTCCACATCGAGCCGCATCGCCGATGCATCGGCGATGCGGCGCGATCCTCCGACCACATCTGCTCCGAAACCACATGGGCACATGGGAGGCCTAGACCCAGATGACGCGAGAAGTGGCCACGCCGCGCGATCCAATTCCGCGGCAGCGGCACCGCTCTCGCCGTGCACGCCGCGCGCCCTGCCGCCTGGTGTCGCACGAGCCCGTGGGTTCGCCCGACTCGGGCGGAGGGCCGGAAAGCGGGAAATGGACGTGGACAGCTCATGAACGTCAAACGTAACTGGAGGCCGGCTAGATGGGGTCCGACTAGATGACTAGATGTGGGTTGGAGGATCGTGCCGCATCGCCGGTGCATCGCCGATGTATCGGCGACGTCGGAGATGCATCGGCGACGTCGGCGTGGACAAATTGGGCCCCACAGCGTGCCGCATCGCCGCTGCATCGGCGAGCAATGCGACGCGATAATCTGGCCAGCTCTCGTCGGACCCAATATGAGAGGCCTCTAGACTATCCATGTATCCATGCCCTCGCGCTGTGGATTGCGGTTCCGTAGATACGCGGCCGAATGGACACGCTTTGCGCGAGAGGCATCCCGTGTCCACGGGGTCGCGGCCCAGGGGCCCTGCCCGCTAGGCCGTGGATGTGTCTCGCCCGCGAACAAAAGGTGGGGGGAGGACCCGAGCCACGAACAAACGGGGCGAGGAGGGCCGAGACTGGAATGAGTTGTGCACGCCGTGATGCACCGTCTCGAGGTTCGCAGAGTCTGCTCGGACACGGACAGAACCAGGGGCGAATGTACTTCTTTCCGACAGAAGCCCGCAGCAAAGCGGAGTCCGCAGCAGTCAGCATTGCTGGAGGCCCCATCCGAAGGCCCTAGCAGAATTATCAACGCGACAGGGCGAGGGATGACGCCCAAATCAACGAAGAACACATGATGTTGAACGATTTTGGCGTCTCGGGGATGGCATTGGGAGGCCCCGTGCCAACCTGAAGCCGCCTTAGGGCGGCATTTGAACGTTGATTGGAGACATGTTGGAAGCTAAATGGACACATGTCGAGACAGGTTGGGACATCTCGGAAACCATCTTGGATTAAGTTGTACTGGATCTTCGTTGGGCCATCTTGGACACAACTGCCTGAGGGTACCACGGCAAAGTTGACCATTGCGTGCTTGTGGGCGCCACCATGAGCTTGCGAGCAACAGCAGCAACACCACACGACAATAGTATGCGGAAACTTGCCGACATCACGACAGTCTGCGACCACCACAACGCTTGCGAGCACCACAATAACCTGCGAGCACCACAGCGTGCTTTTGAGCATCACCGTGCTCCTGCGAACAACAGCAGCACGTCTATGCCAACAGTATGCTGGACCTTGTCACTACCAGAAAAACCCGCGGCCACACACGATTACTGCGAGCACCGTAATAATGAGCCTGCGAGCACCACGGCGTGCTTGCCGAAACCACACTGCGCCTGCGAACACCAGCATCACATGTATGCAACAACCATATGCTACATCTGCCAGTACCACCAAAACCAGCCAGCGCCACTATATGCTTGAGGGCACCACTGTCGCCTGCGAGCGCCTCAACCAGCGTCGCACGAGCACCAGAGTGCGCCTGTGACCAACAACAGCAACACGCGTATGCACAACGTAATGCCGGACTTTGCCGGCAACGCACTGATCTTCGGGCTCCACACCATGCCACGCAGAAGGAGACGGAGGTGGGGGAGGAGGCGCGGGAGGAGGGCAAGGGAGGACCCCCTGTGGCGACTGCACCTGGTGCACCCCCCCCCGGCGCCCGCAAGCGAACCCGGCAGCACGGGCCCGAGGCGGCCGAGGCAGCCACCCCGGGCGCGGCGGATCTTTCTGCAACAGGGCCGCCTCGATGTCCACTGACGCCTCGGCTTGGGGGTGGCCCCCCTTCGGGGGGGGGGGGGCAAAGGCGTCCCTGGCCCGAGGTGTCCTCGGCTCTTCACGCCACTGTGAGGCATCTGGGGTCCCTTGGGCCTCGCAAGGGACGCCCTGGAGGCCGTCCAATCTTCCCGGGAAATCCTAGGGACGCCTTGAGCCAGGGACACTTGAAGCAACCCTGGACCTTTTGGTCGCCCTGCGGTGCGGGGAGGGGACACAGCGCCGTTCTGGCGTCTGCGAGCGCGGGGAGCTCCGATTCCTGAGTCAGTGTATGAGTTGAGCTGCGGCGGCTTTTCTGACACTCGCACGCTTTCAGCGAAAGATCAGTCGGCCGCCAAGGAAACACGACTCCACAACTATCAGGCGCCATCCAGAACCAAGATAAACATGTCTGAAACGAGAGCATCCAGAGTGGGCTTCCAGATCCACTCCTCCTCCCCGTCCTCCCTGGGAGCGCCCCAACAATTGTCCCCCAACCACTAGGTCAGGCACCTGTGCGTGCCTCGCGGGCTCCTGCGAGATCATAATCGGGCCACGGTCTTTGGCATCTCGACCGTGCAGCTACAGTGTCTCACTGGTGGATCGTTTGCGGGAGGTCGCGGCATGCCTCCCGAAGGAGCCTCTCGGTAGCGCATCTCGCCTTGCACAGCCGCCCCATCGGCAGCCCATCGCTGACTCCTTTGATGATCCAACATTCAAGTTTCACTACAATGTCTGTCTCACTGCTGTTTCGCCGCGCATCTGAGTGCAGCAATGGCGGGCCCCTTGTGGGGATTCGGTCAGAATCGCGCTCCTGGACAACGAAAAGCACAGAGAACTAAGCCTCGGAACCGGTCACGTCTCCTTGGTAAGGCAAGCCATGTTTCGTAGGCGGTTCTTGCAAAAACGCGTTTCAGGACCTTGCAACCCTCCTCTCCGATCCTCGTTCATGATATCCTGAACTGGGTTTGGACGGATGAGCACCTCAAAAATACTACTGGCCCTGAGGGCGTAGGTGGTTTAGCGGAGGTGGCTCCAGGAGAGGCCCAGACAGCCCAAGATGGCCTCCAAGATGGCACAAGGTAGCTCAGAATGGCTCGAAATAGCCTCCAGCATACCTACAAGAGGGCCCAAGACAACCCAACGACGACCCCAAGTGGCCTCGGAGCCTCCCAAGGACGCCCCCGAGAGGCCAACAGCCTTCTAACACGTAAGGGCAAACAGCGCTGTGTTTGCCGTCTCGCCTATGCGTGGCTTTTGGGATGGTTCCAATGGCCCAAGAAGCCCCATGAGGGGCGCAAGGGAGCTCCAAGACGGCCCCAACACGGCCTCAGAAGCGCCTCGGAACTGCAACAAGAGACGAATTTAAGGGCACCGATGGGGGGACGCTAATTAAGACCCTCCTTCGCTCAAACTAAAATCATTGAAAACCGTTAGTTCTTGACGGGTGCTCACGTCTCGGGGGCTTCCTGAAGAGGCTTGTGGGCCAAGATGGCGCAAGATGGTTCAAGATCACCTCCAATATACATCCAAGAGGCCCAAAGATCGCCCCAAAACGGCTCGAAGTGAGCACGGAGTCTCCCAACAACGACGCCCCCGAGATTCCCAAATCCTCCAAAACCTTTTGAGAAATCAATACTGCTTGCCTTCTCGCACTGTCGCTTCCAACTGGCTTGTGACGCTTCAGGATGGCTCAAAAGTGGCACAAAAGAGCCCCAAAAGAGCCCTAAGAGGAGCCCAAGAGTGCTCGAAGACGGCACCGAAAGCGCCCAAGAGAGCTCGAAGAAACAAATTTGAGGGCTCCGACGGGGGGGGCGCAGTTTAAGATGCCGTCCATCTTTGATCGATGGCTTCCACGATGACCGCACGAGGGCCCCTAAGGTCCCCAAAATGGCCTCAAGAAAACCCGAACGACCTCCAAAATGGCCCCGAGAGGACCCCAAGATGATCCAAATTCTCCCATATCGACAGACCAGTGAAGACATGTATGGTTGACTCCTGGGTCTGCTCAGGCTGATCATGAGATTCGGTTTGACGGTTGGAGGACTCCTTGTTCACTTCCCGGATCAAGCCAGCTCGCCTGGGCATCGTTCCTGCATGGGTTAGTGGGGATACTTTTGATCGCGACCGCGGCGAAGAAAAGACTGGGCGGCGTCCAGGGAACTGCAGACTAGCAACGGCCTAAATTAGCGCAAAGGAAAAGGAAGGGCGAAAAGGAAACAAGACCAAGCAGGGGAAGAGGCTAACAGGAGACGAGCCTCGCTGCCGCTCAATGGAGGGCGCCCGCCTGGAGGTACATCCAGGCGACGTGCAGCACCAGGTGGCAATTCGAGTAGCCAATCACGTCCCTGACGAGGAAGACCGGGCTGGTGGGGATACTTTTTGGGTCGGCGGCTCCCAAGCAACGGACAGGGAGCGGAAGCGGCGTCCGGGTCACGGTGCGAGGCTAATTCGCAAAAAATGCGTGGTGTGCACATGCAGTGAGCAAAAAGCTCCACATTAAGGCGAACGCCGCCAGCCACACCGAAGTGAAGCAGACCGCAGTGCAGTGCAACGGAGGAGTCGCCATGACGGCGCCAAGCTCCGAGCAGCTCTCCTAGCCGAAAGCGGGCAGGTAGAACCGAAGCGACACGCTGAGGCTGAACCACTCAGCGTGAAGTCCGTCCCACCGCCGTACGCGGGGTCGGCTAAGACAGGGGCAGAGGAACGGCAGGGACCTACAGAGCTCTCACTCCACGATCCACACCGCTGCCCAGGGGAGGGCCGGTGTGTCAGCCACCGATTCCGAAACCAGTGACAGGCCAGGAAGCGGTGAAGAGGACACGCAGGCCCAAGCGCCAGTAGGCTGCCGCCTAGCGGGTAACGGCCGAAGGTCGCCGAGGTACGCTGCAGCCGCGGCCAGCTCATAGGCGCTGGAGCGCAGTCAGGGCTGAATATGACCACAGAGAGAGCAGGGGAACGGCAAGTACCTACAGAGCACTCATTCCACGGACCGCACCGCTGCCAGGGGGGGGGCCGGTGTGTCGTTCATCGTATCCGAAACCAGTGGCTGGCCGGGGCTGCAACGGCTGGTGGGGATACGCGAAGCGTCAAGAATCGGGGCTAGAGTCGATAGGGGTTGACGGCAACAGTTGGGCAGAACACGTTCGCCGTTGGGCGGACAACATGTGTTGTGACACCGACACCCTGCCATCGCTCGGACGTCCATTCCCGGTGCATGTATCGGTTTCGTACGCTGTTTTGCCAAATTCTCAAAGATGCTCCTCGATGGTCCCCGCCGAAACAAATGCACATGTCCGAGCGATGCCAAGCCACAGCGAAACCTGTCCAGTCTAAGCTGCCACGATACGGAAAACGCAACCCGTAGCGTGTCGACACGGAGCTCCGCACGCAG